>CM066039.1:228678-281481 GCA_033557465.1 Ichthyophis bannanicus | reverse complement strand
TTTTGCAATTACTGTGGCTCACCGAATAAATTAAGAATGTCCCCTTTCCTCTCTCCTTTCTGCCCCCCACGCTTCAACAATTTAAAGATCTTCGAGAGGAAAGGGAGAAAGGTTTTCACCCACTCCTCCCTGCCTTCCATCCACATCCATCAATCAAAGAAAGCACTAGCTCCCTCTGCTTCCTTTTCCGCCCTCGCTATGCTTTTGGTGCTCTGGGAAAAGTTTAATAAAAATCAACCAGAAGCCGAATTCCAATGGCCACCCAGAAACTTCTTCTCCTCGGTTGCCTTCGCATTGCCGACATCCCCTCTCTCCTACATACCTTTGATGGTTCTACAGTGGTAACACGGGGGGGGGGAGGGCCCGCGTGAGGGGCGGGCGCGTTTCTTTTGCCTTTGCTGATAAGGAAGCTTATCAAAGCTCATGGAGTAATGAACAAAAGAGGAAAGTTACTCCTGGATCCAGGGACCCGTGCTGGCAGGTCTTAGAACTAAAGACAGCTTGCTTTTCTCTAAAAGACTACATGATCCAGAATGCACTTGTCTGCTAAGTCCCTAGGGGAGCGATAGTTGGAAAAGCATCGAGCCTAATCCAGAGAAAGCAGTAGGTCCATCCCTAATAACACAGCCTCTATGAGAATGCTCTAAGAATTCACACCCCCCCCCAAACCCACCTGAAGAATGCAAGGGTGGAGTTGCAATCTACGCCTCTTTAAAGCTAACAGAGGCAGGAAATCTTTTCAGAAAAGACACAAAAGTCGGGAATCAGCCGGAGAATGAGAACAGAAGGGAAGACCCCAAAACCAAACCACAACAACAAAAACAAAAAAACAAACCAAAAAAAACGTGACAACAACACAACCCCAAAAAAAAAAAACAAAAACAAAGAAAGAAAAACACAAAACAACACCCCACAACAAACCACAAAACCCCCAAAACCAACACGAAACCAAAAAACAAAAACACCCCACAAAAAACAAAAAACCCAAACCCACCACGCACAAAAAAAACCAAACACCAAAAAAAAACCGCACAAAAACGAAAACAACAACCACAAACCCGGAACCTGAATGAACAAGGACAAGGAAGCAGACGGTCCAAGAGAGGAGCTCAGAGAAGAACCTATGCCTGGATATATACCCGGTGGGAAAGACAGAATCTTCAGCATGAACTGGACAAAACCAGAGGTCTCGTAGATCCACAGCCAGGGACCTTCAAAGCAATGCTTAGGAATGAGGACTGTTGCAGCTAAGGACGAAAGGAGCCCACATAACCTCCTTGGAGGACGTCTGGAGGAAAAGATCCTGAGTTCCAGAGATACCAACTGGAGGCCAGGACAACAAAAGCTCTCTTGCATATTGGTCTAGAATACCCGAAGAAGGCAAGCCTTATGCTTGCCTGGATTCCAGTTAGGCACATGTGAATGTTTCTCTAGCTCTTGAGCGCAGTTGCAAACAGGTGAAACAGTGTTCTTCTTCCGTGCAGACGTCAGTTCCTAACAGTCCGCTGAGTCACTACTGAGAAACAGAATTCTAGTGTGCAATTTTCAAGAGCCAAGGTGCAATATTCTGATGACAGAGGACAATTAATAAGGTGACATGGGGTTCTTTTGGAGTCGGTTTGTTATTTTATCGAAAATCCTACAATATCAGAGCAATACATCAAAACGAAACATATCTAAATAATTGGTCTTCTCCCATAAGCTTTGTCCAAAAGAAAAAACTTTTGGTAACGTATTACACGTGTGCGGTGAACCTCAAGCTCCCTGGATTGGCAGTTTAATTGGCCACCTGTTGGGTGGAGGAGAGCCCCAGCACAAGCCGTTGACACACGTAGGCATTAAAAAGTTCTTTTCTGTATTGAGAAACGTGAGCTATGTTTTTAGTATAAGAAGTTTCTACCTCTTTGGAATGTTTTGGTTTTTTCTCCCAGCACTGCTAAGGATTTATTAAGCAGTGGCTTAACAGCATGTCTTTCTGTTCTATAAAGGACTTTGATTCTTAGTTATTGCAGAAGAATATTTGCAAGTGTGGCCTTATTTTCTGTGTCTGGAATAAAACCCTGGAGATCAGTTATCTGGAATGGTAGTTACGCATAAGCATCTACTTATCTGTGTGTGGTGATAATCACCAAACCATAACAACCTAAACTCGGTAATTTTGATCTAAACCGCGACCAAGTCACAAGAGTGTTTCATTATTTTAAAAAGGCAAGTCTTTGTGTGAATGGACTTGCAATAACCAACAGTCCTTTGCAAGACAGTTTAATTTGCATACTTGCCAAGATGGTGGTACCTTCATAACAAGCACCCCCTTTTACAACCTGTCCATCAGTATAAATGGCACTGTCATTTAGGTTGGGGGAAAGTAAGAATGTGAAGAGCTTTAGTTTTTGAAAAGTCCCACATGCTGTTTTTCCACATATTCATTTACCTCTTCTTTGAAAGAGTTGAAAATAACCCTACTGAGCATTTGCAGCCATTCCCATGGCCTTGCTTATTTTTAAAGGGAAGCCTGGGCCTTGAGTGTTTGCAAGGACCATAAAAGTTTTTTTTGGGGGGGTCCCTGAGAAATCGTATATCTAATGAGCACTTGCCCATTAGATATCCCGAAAAGCCTGATTCTGGGCCCTTTTGTCTTAGGTTGTCTCTTTCTTCCTCCCGTCTCTCCGCTTCTTCGCTAGCATAAATGGCTTAACATCTGACTTGCTGTAGCTAGGGTTACCACTTTTTTTCCACCGATGAAAAACCCGACACCTGTGGGCTCGCCATGCTCCACCCATTCTCCTTTTTCCCCGCCGCCCTAGTCCCCCCCCTCTGCCCGCCCCACCCACAAAAATTACCGAGGATACGTGTAGGCTAACTTCCTTGGTCAAGATAATAATTAAACTGGGAACCCCAAAATCCAAACATGTAAATTGTACAACAGGGAGAAACTAAAACTATAAAGTCATTTCCTCTTGCACTAAATAGAAAAACAACGCAAAGATGTTATCAAAACACACTTCACCCAGACCAGACACTATTCAGTTACTAAATTCAAAATAAAAATATTTTTCTACCTTCTGTTTGGGCATTTTTATTTTTCAGTTGGCAATTGCTTCCAGTCACTTTCTTCTTTGTTTCTTTGTGTCTTCTGTGGCGACCGCTATCCATTTGTCCTTCCTTTCTCTTTTCCAATTCTCGGTCGGTCATATTCCTCTGCTTTAACATACTGATTGTTTTCCCTTTTGCTCTTTCCCCCAATTCTTTTCCTTACATTCCTTTATCATCCATTTAAATTTCACCCTTCCATTCTCAAGCGCCTCTTACTCTCCAATACCCAGCCCATCATAGACTTTTCTCCACACAAAATATTTTTTCCCCTCTCCATTCTCATTCCCCATCTATTCTAGTCCTCCCCCAAAATCAGTTCCCTTATAGTTCTAGACCCACCCAGCATCCACTCCCTTCTAGTCCCATTCTCCCATGCCCACCATCAGCCCATTTCCAGGCCTAGTCCACCTCGTCATCAGCCACTTTACAGTGCTAGCCCGCACATCACAGACCAATTCCCTTCCTCGCCCCCCCCCCATCACAGCCCATGTCCAGTCCAAGTCACCCATCACAGCCTATTTCCAGTCCTAGGCCCCCCCACCATCACATCCCATTTGCAGTCCAAGTCCCCCCGCACCATCACAGCCCATTTGCAGTCCTAGGCCCCCCCCCCACCATCACAGTCCATTTGCAGTCCTAGCCCCCCTAATCACAGCCAATTTCCAGTACACGTTCACCCCCCCCCCATAGCCCTTTTCCAGTCCAGGCCCCCCCTCCCTATCACAACCACATTTCCAGTCCATGTCCCCCCCCCCCTCCATAGCCCTTTTTCCAGTCCCGGTCCCCCTCCCCATCACAACCATTTCCAGTCCATGTCCCCCCCCCCCATAGCCCTTTTCCAGTCCAGGTGTCCCCCTCCCCATCAAAAACCCATTCTCCAGTCCATTGTCCCCCCCCCCCACATATAGCCCTTTTACAGTCCAGGTCCCCCTCCCCATCACAGCCCATTTCTTTCCAGTCCAATGCCCCCCCCATAGCCCTTTTCCATTCAGGTCCCCCCCCCTTCACAACCCATTTCCAGTCCAAGTCCCCCTAATCACAGCCTATTTCCAGTCCAAGGTCCCCCGCCCGCCACCATAGTCAATTTCCAGTCCAAGTCCCCCCCCCCCATAGCTCTTTTCCAGTACAGGTCCCCCTCCCCATCACAACCCATTTCCAGTCCCATGTCCCCTCCCCCCCATAGCCCTTTTACTGTCCTGGTCCCCCCCCCATAACAGCCCATTTCTTTCCAGTCCAAGTCCCCCCCCCCCCCATAGCCCTTTTCTGGTCCAGGTCCCCCCCCCCCCAATAACAACACATTTCCAGTCCAAGTCCCCCCCCCCTAGCCCTTTTCCAGTCCAGGTCCCCTCCCCCCATCACAGCCCATGCAGTCCTTGGCCTCCCCCCCCAAAACCGCGGCTGTCTGAGGCTTTAGAGGGAGCCGGGGAAGCCCGCGCGAGGCCCCGGCTCCCTCTGTACAGCCGCCAGCGTGAAGAGCCTTTTCCTTCACGCTGGCGGCTGTTTCTGTGAAGCCGCGAATGCTGGGAAAGGTTAAAGGGCATTGCCTTTAACCTTTCCCAGCAATCGCGGCTTTACAGAAACAGCTGCCAGCGTGAAGGAAAAGGATCTTCACGCTGGCGGCTGTACAGAGGGAGCCGGGGCCTCGCGCGGGCTTCCCCGGCTCCCTCTGAAGCCCTCCGGTGTGTGGGCCGCACCAGGGAAGGTTTTTTTTTTTTGGATGGGTTGGGAGAAAAGCCGGTTTTACCTCTGCGCCGGCAGCCGGCCTGGCCATGGAAAAACCAGCCAGGCCGGCTGAAAACCGGCCAGTTGGCAACCCTAGCTGTAGCGGGTCCCCAGGCAGACTTTGTATTTGCAGCAGCAGAATCCACAGAATTTGGAGGGGGGAGATCTCTTCTTACCTCCTTTATTGGGGGTCCTGAGGAGACAGATTGGAAGAAAGATTTTTTCAAGGGCCTAGTTCAAGGCTGATCGCTCATTTTTCAGTAGAGGTGTGCATTTGTGAGCACGTATTTGGTTCATAAATTCTAAAGTAGATGCAGATTGGCTTGTACACAATTATATCTATAAATTAACACCCGTACAATCAATGGTGTGCATTGTTAAGTTCATACCCTCAAAAAATGAATAGGTCAAACAAATATATCATAACTCATCCACTGGCATCTCCTGGTGGGGTGGCCAACTAAAAAATTCACTTCTACTTTATTAAAACATTTCCAGGTACAAAGACACTGGCCATACTCTAGCTCCTACTTAGAACTGCAGACCATGGCACTTGGAAACAATAAAAGGCCTTATTTTAGTGCCGGGCCACATTGGGAACATGCAAAACACCAAAACATCAGTGAGGAGCACCAAATCAGCCATTAACGCAAAAATGACAGACTCTGTTTGACCTTGCTCATTGAAATAGCTGGTGCAAAAGCCTGTGTGCCATGGTGACAAAGTCCAGGTGCACTATGCTGTGAAAATTGCAACACCCTAAATTCATCATCCCACCCCAGGAACATTCCTTTAAGAAGCACCTAGTTGTAGCTGCCATTTTGGAGTATGCACAGGTTTTCTCCATTTCTAAAGTTTTTATTAGCCAGATTGAAGGTAGGTACACAGTCGAACCCCTAATCCCAATGTGTGTTGGCTGATTAAGCCTTTACAGGGTAATTTATAAGGGGATTCCTTGTTTAAAAAGGCAAGTAGGTGCCTACTTAGGTGCTATTTTATGAAGACATGCAGGCACCTATGTGTCTTTTTAAAATGGTAGAGTAAGAAGAAGAGATTGCACTTAAAAGTCAAGAGTGGACATTTAAATGAATAGTATATATATGATGGCAGATAAAGACCAGTATGGTCCATCTAGTCTGTCCAGCAAGGTGGGCACCTGACACTCCGTGCAGGTCACCCCTCCCCATGCCTTTGTTTAGGGGTGTACCCACCACTCCGTGAATGTATGTAAAGTTTGCAAGCACACACAGATTAAAGTATTTCATAATCAATGCATGTATTTGCAAATTCCACCCGTGTTCCACGCAGACAGCACCCCCAGCTATGGCTATTGGCAAAGTTTCGTGTCGGTTCATATTTTGGAAGAAGCTATTTATGTACATAAAAGTGGCCACATAGATGCAAAACTGACTTCATAATATTTCAAATTACATTTTTCTTCTGGTACTTGCCCCATGTTTTGCTGCTTCTTCTGGGATTTTTCATCAACTATACTCTATATTTTGAGACATCTACCATATATGACCATGATATGAGTGATACTTAAAAGCAACAACTTAAGCCCCTCTGAACCAAAATCATACCGCCCCACCTCCAGCCTACCATTCTTTGTGAAAATCGTTGAAAAGACAGTGCAATGGCAACTTCAGGACCATATTAACATGAATGCCCCACTGGACACCCATCAGCATGGCTTTAAACCCCATCACGGTGTGGAAACGCTACTCACTTCCCTCTTTGGACAATCTCCTAAGAGGCATAGATAACATCTCAGCAGCCTTTGACACAGTGTCCCATGCCAGGTTACTACAGCGCCTGCAACAGATAGGATTACACAAGAATACCCTGAAGTTGTTTACTTCATACTTGGAAGATCAAACACAACAAGTAAAATGCACCTAAAAGAAATCATTGCAGTTCCCCATCATGCAGGGAATACCACAAGGTTCACCCCTATCATCAGTGCTCTTCAATATTTACATCTAACCCATATGCAACATCAAACGCCACAAACTCCACTATCACCTCTATGCTGACAACATCATGGTGTATGCCCCAATCAACCTACTAGCACTTACCACCACAACAATAACCAGATGCCTTGAAGACATGAATGCCTGGCTTACAGCCAATAACCTGACTGTCAACTACGGTAAAACTGAGGCAATGTTCGTCACCAGGAACCCTACCTTCATTCCACCACAAGCTATCAGCATTCTAGGCAAACTCATAGCAGTCAAAAATGAAGTTAAGTACCTGGGCATCACAATGGACAGAGCTATGAACATGAAATCCCACATCACCAAAACCGCAAACAAGGCCTATCAACGTATGAGGACTATAAGAAAGATCAAGCCATTACTCCGCTAGGACCACTTCCGCACAGTGTGCCAAGCACTCATCACACCTGCTTGATTACAGAAACTCGTTATATCAAGGCCTCCCTCAGACCTTACACCCACTCCAAATGGTGCAAAATACTGCAGCACGCATCATTACAGACACTCCAAGAACTGAGCACATCACCCCCGTCTTATAGCAACTGCACTGGCTCCCAATGCTGGCCAGAGCAAAATTTAAAACAATCATGGTCATCTTTAAAATCATCCACCATCTCTCGGCAGATGCACTCCAAGATATCATAAGGGATATCAGCGATAGATCAAGAAGGTCCAATAATGACAACATGATCAGCACACCTGCAGGATATTACAAGACTAAACAAAACTTCAAGAAGAGCTCCTTCACTACTGGCGTCCACACTTTGGAACTCCCTCCCAACGAGCCTGAGAGCATTAAAAGACATCATAGACTTCCGTAAGGCCCTTAAAACCCTGCTCTTTACAGAAACCTATGAGCAGACAGACAACAGTCCCCACACGAATGATAATGCAACTGCCTCCGCCAAATAGATACTCACTCATCCCAACTAGACATACAAGTTCATTGTACAATGTTGTTAAGTACCCTCATGTTAAATGTAACCCTCCAATTGTGATGTGACCACTTTGATTGTAGGATAAGGTGGTATACAAATCTGTCTAAATAAAATAAAAAATAAATAAATATTCCTGGAGACTTCAGGGCAATGCAATAAAGGCCTTTTCCAAAGGTTTGCAATGTTTGAAGCATATAGCCAAATGATTGAAAGAAATCATTATCCCCACTTCTCCTGACACTATATAAAAATCTAAATGAGTTTTTTGCCTATGTATGAAGAAGTCCACAATATTATATGATTACTCCTGGTCTAAGCATACTGCAAAGTCAGCCCTTGTGTGGAAATTTATACAATAATTAATACAATAGACTCCTATCATTATGGATTACATCAATCGGCTTAAAATCATGTCTATCTTTCTAATTCTACTTACAATATTTGTGCCAAAATATATCCAAGCATATTCCCTTGTTACTCATAACATTCCAATTATTCTCCAACATAAGAATCCCAACATCTCTCATAATGCACCATATCACAAAACACCTCATGCACAAGGTCAAAGAAATCGTCTAATATATATCACACCTGGGAAATCTTACCATCACCATGTCCAACAACACAAATCCTTATCTAAAGACCTTCTTTGTTTGCTTATAAACGTGAGATCAATTAGGAATAAAATACCAATCATAACTGATATCCTCACCGATTATAAACCTGACAT
Organism: Ichthyophis bannanicus; assembly: GCA_033557465.1. Lineage (NCBI taxonomy): Eukaryota > Metazoa > Chordata > Amphibia > Gymnophiona > Ichthyophiidae > Ichthyophis > Ichthyophis bannanicus. The sequence goes on along the minus strand of CM066039.1, from coordinate 272,998 downwards.
ATTATTCTTAACAGAAACATGGCTCACGGTTCATGATAACATTCTCCTAAATCAATTACAAACTGATGGATATGACTACTTCACTGCTCTAGGGCTTTAAAAAGGGGTGGGGGTGTCATCGCTATTATAAATAATAACCTTAAAGCTTCCCTCATTTCCACTAACAATATTGAGAACATGGATGTTCTTATGTTTGAAACAACTTCACATTCATTTGGTCTCATATACAGACCTCCATCCACAGATACAAAATCTTTATCCTCCATATTAGATATGATATGTTCCCTCAACACAAGAAAAAAACAGGTAGTAATCATTGGAGACTTAAACCTCCCCTCAACTACACCATCACACTCAAAAGCATTCATTGAAACCATGTCTGAACTTGACTTTGAACAAATCATAGATTTTCCGACTCACATAAAAGGAAACACCCTTGACCTAATCTTTCTTCAAAGATCTCCAGATTATAATCTCAATGTTTCACAACCCCAGGCTATTCCCATTCCATGGTCCAACCACCATTTAATTAGATTCAATCTCCCACATTTCAATAGAATCACAACCCAACAGCCGAAACAAAGACTAACTACAATGTTCAGGAAATTTGACAGGGGAAAAAATTTTTTTAGGACAGATATTACCACATATTCCTGAAACAGTAACAGACATCAATATCAGTATTGCTAACTAGAACGAGACGATAAAAAAGCAGCTATGCTTCCTAGCTCTAAAACAAACAAATCCAGATCCAAACAGAGAGACTCCCAACCTTGGCACTCGCAAGAAATTAGACAAATAAAGAGGGAACTTAGAAAGATTGAAAAAAGATGGCGGAAAACTAACTCAAATAATGACAGAAATTTATACAATGAGAAACTAGACTACTACAGAAAATCAATAAATGCATCTAAAAAAGCCTTTCATACAAAATTACTAACAAATTCCCTCAATCATCCCAGAAAATTATTTGAAATAGTTAAAAAAGTATCAAACCCTCCTAATACAGATGTCACCCCTATTAACCCACAAACTCTTGCTATTACATAACTAAGCTCTCTCCACTATCAGACCCTCCAATTCCACTAATTTACTCCAACCCAAAGCCTGAACACATATAGGATAAATTTCATACTGTAACACTAAAAGAACTGGATAAGGTGATCTCAGATATTAACACAACCACTTCTAGTCTTGATCCCTGCCCAGTTAGCTGGATCAAAAATACTAAACCACTCCTAGCGCCCTACATTCTAAATATAGCAAATTTTTCTCTCACATGGTACTATGCCAACCATCCTAAAGAGAGCCTCGATTAGACCTATTCTGAAAAACAAAAAAACTAGACAATCTTGATCCCTCTTCATATAGACCTATCTCTAGCCTTCCATTTATGGCAAAGATTATAGAAAAAATATATAATCAACTTCAGGATCACATTGAACTTCATGCCCCCTTAGATTCACACCAATACGGCTTTAGACCATACCATAGTGCAGAAACACTTCTTGCAGTTATCTTTGATGATATTCTAAAATACAATGACAAATCAAAACAAGCAGTATTACTTATATTTTTGGATATATCGGCTGCCTTTGATTCAATTAACCATCGTATCCTTTTTGAAAGACTCAAACAGATTGGTATACATGGCACTATTCTTGCATGGTTCCAATCATATCTAACTGATCGATCGCAACAGGTAAAAATAGGAAACCATACATCTAAAACCTATACGCAAAAACAAGGAATCCCACAAGGTTCTGCATTGTCAGCTCTACTCTAACACATATTTACAACTTATATGCCACATCATTCAACAATGCAAATTAAAATATGCAATTTATGCTGATGATGTTATGATTTATCTCCCTATAGACATAGACTCCCTGGACTTCTCCAATATCAAATCAAGCTTCACTAAAATGACACAATGGCTAAATGAACACAATCTACACATTAACTTCAAGAAAACAGAAGCATTATTTGTTTCTAGAAATCAAAAATTTACCCCTCCAACAGAAATAAAAATTGAAAACATAAGCATCCCCATAAAAGATGAAATAAGATACTTGGCGTTATCATAGACAGAACATTAAGTCTAACAACACACATCAGGAATACAACAAACACATATATAATAAATTAAGATATCTTAAAAATCTAAAACCATTATTATCAAACCTGGACTTCAGATCAGTCCTTCAAGCCCTGATCCTGCCTCACTTAGATTTTAGTAACATAATTCTTCAAGGTATTCCAAAACATGCTTTACACCAACTAAAAGTAGCACAACATGTTGCTGCAAGAATGCTTATAAATGCAGGTCCAACTGAACACATAACCCCTATACTGTACAAACTTCACTGGTTACCTATACAAAGTAGGATAAAATATAAAGTTATCATAACAACTTTCAAACTGATAAGAGATATAGCCCCATCATATCTAACTGATCTACTGACAATTCATTCAAGGCCCAGAACAGTGAGACAAGGGAACCTGAACACTCTACTTGTTCCAAACAACTTTTCAAAACTCAATAAAACTACAACAAATAGGGCATTCAGCTTCAATGCTCCTTTAATATGGAACGCTCTGCCGGATAAACTCACAGATATCACAGATCTTTCAGCATTTCGAAAAGATCTTAAAACTCACCTATTTATAGAGTACTTTGGAGACTCATTCCCAATAGATGAAATATTTCCCACTTAAACTCATGTATACTCATATTCATTAATTCACAACTTCCTTTTTCCTTTTTCTTACTCTATCTTACAGTACCCAATTCTCCACATTATCACATTTACTCTTTACACTAATAATTCTAGTGAACTACAATACATTTTTCCTTGCTCGGATAAGATTTTTGAAATTTGTAAATATTTAAATCTGTATATATGTTTAAACTATCTATATACCTAATCAGCATTTACTCAGCATTGTAATCCTCAAATTACCATTTTTATTATATACAATTTAATGTTCACTGTAATTTCAATTGTTTGAATAAGTTTCAATGTAATGTTCAAGTTTTGTTCTATGTAAACCGCTTTGATTTTTCTGAAAGGCGGTATATAAAACCGTTCAATAAATAAATAAAATAAAATAAAATTTATATATTTAACAGGTTTTTTATACTGCTTTATCATTTCAGTCAAAGCAGTTTACATTGTAACTTAAACTTGCTAGTGTACATTAAACAGAGACATTGATAACTTGAATTTTCTGAGGCAATGGAGGGTTAGGCGACTTGCCCAAAGCCACAAGGAGTGCTAGTAGGGATTGAACACTGGCCTCTTGGTTCCCAAGCCAGTGCTCTATTAAGCTCAGGGCCGGCCCGTCCATTGAGCAAGAAAGTTGTTTGCACAGGGCCCCACATTTCAGGGGGCCCCGCGCAAACATTCTGCATCAGCCCAGGTAGATTAAAAAAAAAAAAAAGAACAAACCGGCTGCTGCTGCCACTGCTTCCGTGGGAGCAGCAGAATCAAGCGTCCCACAAGCCCCCCCCCCCCCCTGCCCGGCAGAGCCCTCCCTGCAGCATCAGCTCCCTCGGGGCTGATGGGAAATTGCTCCAGGAAAAAATGTGTCACAGGGAGATTTACTTCATCTAATTTCAAGAGAGGGGTGGAGGAGTAGCCTAATGATTAGAGCACTGACTTAGTAATCAAGAGACCAGAGTTTGATTCTCACTAGCATGCCTAGTGGCCTTGGGCTAATCACTTAACTTTCCATTGCCTTGGAAGAAAGGCCTGGCAATCTACTTCTGGTCATCCTGCCAAGAAAACCCAGGAGCTGCTGGGTCACCAGCAGTCAGCATTGATTCAAAGATATACATTGAACTGCAATTTCAAGAAAGCAAGGGGATTACTGGGAGTCGGTCTATGGTAAATGAGATGACAGTTGGAAGTGGGTAGACTGGATGGTCTTCATTTGCCAACATGTTTCTAATAGGGATTTCACAGTTTGAGAATTTGATCACAAGGGGGGTGTTATGAGGGGAGAGGAGGAAGGGATGTCAAATTGAAATTTCTAAATTTGATTAAGTAATATTGAGTATGTCATGAGTCAAGAAGTCAAAGAAAGGAAGGAATTGTAGAGCTGAACAGTAAATATGCATGGACAGACTGGATAGGCCATATGGTCTTTATCTGCCATTGTTTTGTATGCTTCTGTATATGTTTTATGTCTTTTTTTACCATAACCCATGTCCTTTTTTTCTTTTACTTGCCCAAGGATTAGTAAAATGCCTTGGTCAAAATTCAGCCTCTCTCATCTCTATACATATTAGTGAAGTACATTTGTTAGCCTGCATTCCATTTGCTAACGTGTCTTAAACATTTTAGTGTATACAAAATTGATTTAGTAGGTATTAATCTATGAATTAACATGAGTACAACTGATTTGCATGTGTTATGAAATTTTAATGTGTATTTTAAAAAGTTATTAAATGAATGAACACCAAGGAAAAATACCAGATGAGCTGAAAATGAATTGAAAATGATTTGGCCTGTGCACATTCCCGGGATATATTAAGAATTAAACATAGAAAAATGATGACAGAAAAAGACCACATGGCCTATCTAGTCTGTCCTTCCATAACAACAACTACATCAGTCCACTTTTTACCTTTAGAGACCCTCTGTGTTTGTCCCATGCTTTTTTGAATTCAGATACTGTCCTCATCTCTACCACCTCCACTGGGAGACTATTCTATGGATCCACAACTCTTTCCGTTAAGAAATATTTCCATATATCACTCCTGAATCTATCTCCCTTCACCCTCATCCCATGTCCCCTCATAGCAGAACTTGCTTTCAATCGAAAGAGGCTCTCCCCATGTGCATTTATGCCACAGAGGTATTTAAATGTCTCAGTCATATCACCTCTAGCCTGCCTGTCCTCTAAGGTGTACATATTTACATCCTTAAGTCTGTCCACAGGAGTAGCCTAGTGGTTAGAGCAATATACGCAGATGACGTGCTATTATACATGCCTTTTGCAACAGAAAACCCAGACCTCTCACCAATAACATGCTGCATAAATGAAATATCCAACTGGCTACAATCCCAAAACCTCCGGATTCAACACAAGAAGACGGAGGTCATGTTCATTACAAGAAATCGTAACTTCACTGCGCCTACAGTACTAAAGGTGAAGGAAGCTGACCTCCAGATCAAATCCGCGATCAGATACCTTGGCGTCACACTAGACCAGAACCTAAATATGCAGGCGCATATAAGTAACACTGTAAGGGCAGTATACCATAAAATCAGATCCCTCAGATACCTACGATCGCTGCTGCAGCCTGACGATTTCAGGACCATCTTTCAAGCACTAATAATTCCGCATTTCGATTATGCGAATGCAATACTGCAAGGACTCCCCCAAACCACTCTGAACCCACTGCAAATGGCAATGAACACTGCAGCAAGAGTACTACACGGAGCATCCAGGAAAGACCATGTCACACCCATTATGAAACAGCTCCACTGGCTCCCAATTCAAGGTAGGATTACATTCAAGACCTTGCTACTCACCTTCAAAGCTACCAACGGTCTCTCGTCAACATCACTATCAGAGATAGTCCAGAAGACACCCCACAATAGGGACAGAAGGTCAGTAGCACAAAACACCTTGATAGTCCCAAGATCAATGACTCAATGCACCAAGTCAACATCCAGCAGGGCATTCAAACTTTATGCACCAATGATCTGGAACAGCCTCCCTCACAACATCCGAACAATCCCAGACATATTCCAATTCAGGAAGGCTGTGAAACACTACCTCTTCCTCCTACATTACCCGGAAACCAATGAAAGCTCAGCACCAATTACCGAAACCTCACAAATCTCCTCTGTCTGAAACCATAAGAACACATGACCAGCCTGTAAATTGTATATATTGTTATTGTATATAGTTACCCTGTTAGCCAAGTTGATTCTCCTGTTCATATGTAAACACAAAGTACTATTGGAAATGTGTATGTTCGTTGTTTATTGTAAACCGCACTGATGCTGAATAGCGCGGTATAAAAGAGACTTTAAATAAATAAATAAATTAAATAAACTACCTAATATCCAGAAGAGCAAGGGTTCATTTCCCACTAGCACTCTATCTTTATTTGTGAAACTTGATATACCACCCTTACCAGAGGCGTCAGGGCGGTGTACAGTACAGTAATACAAATTGGCCACGGAAAATAAAGAAGAGAAAGGATCGCCATTAATAGACAGGAAAGTAAAAGAGAAGGAGAGGAAAAACAAATAAAGTAGGACAGGAAAGAAACACAGGGCAGGAGAGCTAGGGAGGGGAGGGAGTCATCAGGTGACTTGGGCAAGGGGGTCACTAAGCCAGCAGTGGGGGGGGCACCGACAGGGAAGGTCCGAGCCACCAGCAGGGACAGGAAGATTATAGGACTGACAGAAAAGGTGAGTTTTAAGGAATGACTTAAATTGAGGGAAAGAGGGTTCGGTGCGAAGGAAGTGCGGGAGAGAGTTCCAGAGAGCAGGACTGAGGAAGAAAAAGGCAGAGTGGCGAGTGAGCTTGAGACGAGCCTGAGAAGGGGAAGGGAGAAAAAGCCAGTTGTCGTGAGCAGAGCGGAAGAGATGGGGGACTGGCTGGAGATAAATGATATCAGCTAAATATTGAGGAGTGCTGGTATGCAGAACCTTATGGGTTATGGTCAGGAGTTTGTAGATGAATCTGACAGAGATAGGAAGCCAGTGAAGGGAGAGGAGAGGGAGTAACATGGGCGTTACCAGGGAAGTGAGTGATAAGACGAGCGGCAGTATTTTGAACTAACTGAAGATGGCGGAGTTGGGAACGGGGAAGGCCGGCAAGAACGGAGTTGCAGTAGTCCAGACGGGTAATCACGAGGGACAGAACGAGAGTGGTGATAGCAGTGGTGGAAAGAAATGGGTGAATGGATCTAATTGTACGGAGATGGAAAAAAGAGGCACGCACCACCAAGGAGATGTGTTGGTGGAAAGAGAGGGAGGAGTCAAGGTTGACACCTAGATATCGGAGAGTGGAAACAAGGGGAATGGGGCGAGCGACATAGTGGGAGACAGGGTGGGAGAAGGGGCACCAAAAGAGAACCAGATAGCGGAAGATTTGGCTGGGTTAACATGGAGGAAGTTGTGGTCAAACCAGGAGGTGACGCGGGCAAGGCAATCGTTGAGGGAGGAGAGATCAGGAGCAGTGGAGGAAGTGTGATACACCAGGAGGATATCATCGGCATAGATGTAGGAAGAAATACCCGATTGTTGAATAAGTAAGGCGAGGGGAGTGAGGAAGACATTGAAAAGTAGAGGAGCAAGAATAGAGCCCTGGGGAACCCCGCACTGCAAAGGGAGTGAGGGTGAGGCATTAGAACCCATGTGGACAGCGAAAGTACGAGAAGAGAGAAAAGACCGAAACCACTCTAGAACTGTACCATAGATACACAGGTCAGACAGGCGTGAAAGAAGGGTGCGGTGATCAACAACATCAAAGGCGGAGGAGAGGTCTAGTGAAACAACAAGAGAGGTCACTCCTTGTGACTTTGGGCAAGTCAGTTTACCCTCCATTGCCTCAGAAGAAAAGGCTGGCAGTCTACTTCCAGTGTACATTGCCAAGAAAACCCAGAGGTAGCTGGGTCACTATGAGTCACTGACTTGATGGCACTAAAAAAAAAAAGTCTGTCCTCATATACTCTGAAGACCACTAACCATTTTAGTAGCAACCCTCTGTACCGACTCCATCCTGTTTACATCCTTTTGAAGGTGCGGTCTCCAGAATTGCACACAATACTCTAAATGAGGTCGTACTAAAGACTTATACAGAGGCACTATCACTTCCTTTTTTCTGCTAGCCATTCCTCTCTGTATGCACACAAGCATCCTTCTAGCTTTTGCTGTCACCTTTTCTACCTGTTTAGCTACTTTAAGATCATCAGACACAACCATGCCTAGGTCCCGCTCTTCTTTAGTGGACAAAATTATAGGACTTGCAAACTGCATAAATGCTACTGACCAGGATATTCAGCGGCACTAATCTGGTTAGTGCCGCTGAATATCCCCTACTAACTGGGTTAAACACCCTGGTGTTATCTAGATAGCAACAGGGCGTCCCATGGGTGATGTGGGGACAGCACCAGCAGCTAGCAGTGATATTCACCCACAAATCACATAGCTAAACCACACAAAGTTAAGACAGGTGAAAGGCTGTCCTAACTTTATGTGGTTTTGCAATCCAGTTAGTGACTGAATATTGCCACTAACCAGACTGCAAAACAACTATCCGGCCAAACTGGATATTCTCTGCCGATCACTAGATTTGCACTGCGCATAATACCTGGTCCGAATTTAAAGTGGTGGTGAGCAGCCGCTTTGACAGCAGTGACCACCGCCATTCAGAATCAAGCCCATAATATATTGTTTGGAGAAATAACATCCTATAACATGTCTCTCTTTACAAACCCACTTCTATTTCAACACTCTAACTACTGCTCTTCCCTTCATAATTAGGTTTTCCTGTCTTCTGTTCAACTCATGCTTTTTACATTTCAGAAGTAATCTTATTGCTGTTAAACTGCATAATTATGTTAATGGATCATTTTCTTCTGTTCTGCGTAGCTGAAACATACACATAGCATGCCAAAAAAGAAAAAAAAATATCACATCAGTTTGAGTTTGTTAGCAATGTTCCATAACAGATCAAAATTCTGTCCAGCATGCTTATTTTTATGTATTCTTCCTGCCTACCCAGGCCGCCTCGGTTCTTGCCTCTCATTCTCATCTGCCTTGTGCCCCTGCAACTATCTATTTCTCAGGCTTGGGTTAATTGGTTCAGACTTTCATTCCTGAGTATGTCAACAGAACATCTTCAATGTCCAAGGATTGCCACTGCATAGTAGTGTAAGAAGACTCTGTTAGAGGCCCCTGTCTTCGGAGACCTTATGGGTGTAGAGAATAGATATGGGCATTTTCCTGAACAGTTGGGCAGTTCGTCAACGAGAAAGAAAAGAAAAAATTCTGAGAAACCGGGCTTCAAATCCCACTTTTGCCCCAGGAAGTCTTTGTGACCTTGGGCAAGTTACATTATATCCCATTGCCTTAGGTACCCATTTGGACAGTAAGCTCTTTTGAGCCGCAATATACTGAATATTTATCAGCACTGTAGAGTGCTGTGTACTTCCAATAGTGCTACAAACATAATATTATTAGTGTGGAGCAAGTGACCACCACTCACTTTCTGAAGAACATCTCTGCAGAATTCCCTTTGAGAGTTGAGGAAAAATTGCCTGAGAGGACTATAGAAGTATAAACACAGCATGGAAGTAATTCATCAAGAAGCTGTGGAAAGTTATACACCATCAATGCACGTAAGTCACCTGGATTTTTCAATGACTTATGTGAGGGGATGGGCATTTAATGCGCATAGTTTAAACAGGTGCTATTTTGTAACTATGTGCGTCAGGGCGACGGTGAATAGTTTTGGGGTGGGTAAGCAAGGGGCGGAGTGCAAATTTATACACAGAAATTATAGAATATACATGCATTTTCCACAACTCTAGTCGTGGGTATTTACGCCAAGTCTAGGGTTGGTATAAATGGCTGCATTTAGATTTGGCACGCATTTCTCCCAACTTACACCCTTATTCTATAAAGTGAAGTATGTACATACTTTAGAGAATAGCTACCAAATTCGAGAGTAGCAATGTGCATTTCACTAAGCAACTCTTAGAGAATTAGCAATGTGGAACCCCAGGATAAAAAGCAGTGTGCTAAGTAAAACTCTTTAGAGGGAAGGAAAAGAGGCAGTTTGTCCAAAGGGACCAGGATTTGAACACCAACTAAAATACCCCTAAGTGAGCCAGTGGAAGCTAGCACAACTGATGTTTGAGAATATACTGCTATATTGGATTATACCTCACTGCTCAACTCAGACACTGATACAGCTTATTTTTTCCAGTGGAATGTGGCAGCCGGTTGGAACCGTTTTTCTTTATAGAAAGTCTGACCATGTTTGAAGCACATTTTGCTGAGTGCAGCTGCGCTTCTTGGGAGTCAACAGATGGTGTCTGCCCCTGCATTCATAGAGAAAGCTATCCTTAACTCTAAATTTTTTTTACTCAGAGCCCTCTAAACCAATGGGGGGGGGGGGCACTGGCATTGTATTTGTTTTGCTTTATTTCACTGGTGGAGGGGGGTTCATTTAATTTTACATTTGTGTCATTTTGCTTTGGTTTTATAATAGCATCCATTAAAAATAAAACCCAACTACCTGGTTTAAACAGCACCCCCCCCCCCTTACCCCAGAGGAGACTCCCCAAGCTCCTCCTTAACTTTCATATAATTCTGGAGTCGGGCAGGAGCAACTGGGAATCGCTTCTACCCCTGGGAGGGTGACTCCAGCATCATGGGTAAGTTAAGGGAGAGTCCAGTCTGGGAAGGAGCCCAAGGGACAATTTTTAAAAAATGGTGGTACAAAATGAAAGGAAATGAAAAAATGAATGAGATGACATCCCTATAAATTGATAAGGATATCCCCCGGGACACCAGTTACATTAGTGAAAACAAGCAGCACTGTCACATACAGCCTCAGAGCCAAGTAAATTCCACAACAAATATCTTCCTCTATTGTGGTCTCTGCCACCAGTGAACCAAGCTTGAAAGTTTTGACTCTCTTCCCCAGGAAATTTAATTGTTGCCCCTAATTCTTCCTGACTTTGTTCAGTGCGTCCACCATTTTGTGAAAGACATTTGAATTGAGGATTGATCTTGAAAGAAGAAGAGCATAAACACACCCGTTCTCTGAAATATTGCCAGCAACATACTGACTGGTTTACAGCCTGTCTGATGCTTTCTTTCATTTTGCTTTCTCAGTCAGGTGATTATGTGCAATCGGCACCTCACCTTGATCAACTGAAAAAGATCGATCTAGTACTGATTGTGTCCCACTGCATGTGACAAGACTACATTGATCCAGTCCTCTTGAGTTGACCTGGGGATTGACAAATAGATATAGCGTAGTTACTCACCTGTAACAGGTGTTCTCCAGGAGCAGCAGGAATCAGTCCTCACATATGGGTGACGTCGGCGCCGACGGAGCCCTCGCGGAGCAATTTTCCCCAGCTTTCAAAGAAAGCCTTTGGGAATTGCAGCGCGCATGCACGGTCTCCTTCCCGCCCAAGGGTGCCATCTTAGCCAGTCTGATGACATAGCTAAAAGACAGCATAAAAATTTGCAAAAAAACTTAAGCTGATGATTGCAACTCCAAGGGGAGGAGGGAGGGTTGTGAGGACTGATTCCTGCTGCTCCTGGAGAACACCTGTTACAGGTGAGTAACTACGCTTTCTCGAGGACCAAGCAGGAAGTCAGTCCTCACATATGGGACTCCCAAGCTTAAGGCTACCGGAGACCCTAAGCACAAAAATGAGCTCCCTCTAGCTCAGCGGCACAGAAGGAAGGAATCTTCACTGAATTATTACCCACCGGTAGCCCCCATCCGGGATGGAGGGTAGGAGTTGCTCAAACCTCGAAGAGATTTCGGAGGACTGCCTGTCCGAAAGCACTGTCCCTGCGGGACTCCCTCTCGAGGCAGTAATGGACCGCAAAAGTCTGGCTCGAAGACCAAGTAGCGGCCCGGCAGATGTCTGCCAGCGGAACCGAGCGGAGGTAAGCCACTGACGTAGCCTTCGCCCGAACACAATGAGCCGTGACTCGACTTTCTAACGAGAGTCCGGCTGCCCCATAAGCCCAAGCGATGCAGTCAGCAACCCAGATGGACAGAGTACGCTTGGAGACCGGGAGCCCCAATTTATTGGGGTCAAAAGACACAAAAAGCTGAGCAGCTTTACGGTGCTCCCGCGTACGGTCAAGGTAGAAGTTCAATGCCCTTCTACAGTCCAGGGTATGCAGGACCATTTCAGCTCGGCTGGAGTGTGGCCTGGGAAAGAAGGTCGGAAGTACCACCTCCTGATTGATGTGAAAAGGGGAGACCACTTTTGGAAGAAACTTTGGGTGAGTCCGTAGGACTACCCTATTTTTGTAGAACCGAGTGTAAGGGGGATCAGACACGAGGGCCTGCAATTCACTTACGCGTCTAGCGGAAGTGAGGGCTATCAGGAATAAAGTTTTCCAAGAAAGAAAACGGAGTGAACAGGTAGCCAAAGGTTCAAAAGGCGGACAGGTGATCCGCTGTAATACCACATTCAGATCCCAGTCAGGTGCTGGCGGGCGCAGAGGTGGTTTAAGTAGAAGGAGACCTCGGAGAAACCTCGCTACGAGAGGGTCGCTGGAAAGAGGTCTGCCGTCCACCGGCACATGATGTGCCGAAAGAGCACTGAGGTAAACTTTGACGGAGTTGGACTTAAGTCCCAGATTAGAGAGGTAGAGCAAGTACTGCAAGATCACCGACACCGAGCAGGAGAAGGGATCCTGAGACTGCTGGGTACACCAAGTGGAAAAGCGACGCCATTTAAGGGCGTAGCATTTGCGGGTAGAAGGTCGCCGAGAAGCTAGGACGACCTCTTCCACCTCTGCCGGCAGTAGAAGGGGGGCAAGGACTACCCTTTCAGCAGCCAGGCCATCAGATGTAGAGATCTGAGGTTGGGGTGTAGCAGGGATCCCTGATCCTGTGTTAGGAGATCCGGTTGAAACCCCAGAGGGAACGGATCCTCCACCGCTAATTGCAGCAGGAGTGGAAACCACGGCTGTCTGGGCCAGCGAGGAGCTATCAGGATTATGGAAGCTTTGTCTCGGAGAACCTTGAAAAGAGTTCGAGAGACTAGCGGGATGGGAGGAAAGGCATACAGAAGGCTCTTCGACCTTGAGAGCAGAAAAGCATCCGCCGCTACTCGAAGTGGATGCGGCTGACGAGAGCAGAAGCGAGGAAGTTGCCGGTTGAGAGGACTGGCAAAGAGATCCATCGTGGGGAGGCCCCACTTCAGGAAACGTTTCTGAACTACCAAGGGATCCAGGCGCCACTCGTGCGGCTGGAGGATCCTGCTGAGTTTGTCGGCCAGGCAATTTTCTTGGCCTGGAAGATAAACTGCCTTGAGATGAATGCCGTGGCTGACGGCCCAAGAGCAGAGCTTCTGTGCTTCTCGACAGAGAAGGAAGGAGCCCGTGCCTCCCTGTTTGTTCACGTAGAACATGGCAACCTGATTGTCTGTCTGGACAAGGACAGACTGGTGAGAAGTCAGGTGGGAGAAAGCCTTGAGAGCCAGACGGATTGCTCTGAGCTCCAGGAAGTTGATCTGCTGAGCAGACTCCCACGTGGTCCAGAGACCTTGAGTACATGCCCCTTGGCAATGCGCTCCCCATCCTAGGAGCGAAGCATCGGTCGTCAGCACTTGAGCCGGCTGAGGTGACTGAAAAGGCATTCCGAGCACCAGGTTCGGCCGATGAAGCCACCACTGAAGAGAAGAGGCCAGCGGTCCGGAGACGCGTACTAAGTCGGCTAGGCCGCCCGTGGCTTGTTGCCACTGCTTGCGAAGGCACCATTGAGCAGGCCGCATATTCAGGCGGGCATTGGGGGTCACGTGGACGGTGGAAGCCATATGGCCGAGTAGTCTCAGGAAGCGCCTGGCTGAGACCAGGGACTGGCTGCGAAAACGGCCGGCTAGGTCCATGAGCCATTGAGCCCTGTCGAGAGGCAGGAAAGCACGTGCCTGAGGAGTGTGCAGTCTTGCGCCGATGAATTCGAGATCTTGTGAGGGGAGCAAAGTGGACTTTGCGAAGTTTATGACAAAGCCCAAGTACTGCAGAAGAGTCACAGTGCGGTGTGTGGCAATGGTGACTTCCGGAGAGGACGATGCTCTGATGAGCCAGTCGTCTAGGTACGGAAAGACATAGAGGCCGTGAAGCCGGAGATAAGCCGCCACTACCGCGAGACATTTTGTGAAGACTCGCGGTGCGGAGGATAGGCCAAAGGGTAGTACTCTGTACTGGTAATGATTTCCTGCCACCACAAACCTTAGGTATTGGCGGTGGCTTGGGTGGATGAGGATGTGCGTGTAGGCATCTTTTAGATCCAAGGAGCATAGCCAATCTCCCTGCTGGAGGTAGGGCAGAAGGATTCCAAGGGTAAGCATCTTGAACTTCTCCCTCACGAGGAACTTGTTGAGGTTGCGCAAGTCCAGGATGGGTCTGAGGCCTCCTGTTCTTTTTGGTATCAGGAAATACCTGGAATAAAAGCCTTGACCTCTCAGGTGGTGGGGCACCGGTTCCACAGCCTGTTCCTGAAGAAGACTTGCTAACTCCTGAAGGAGTAAGTCTCTGTGCAGAGGGAGTCGTGGAGGTTCTCCCGGGAAATAGGAGGGAGGGACCTGGTGGAAGTGGAGAAGATAGCCTTCTCTTATGACTTGAAGCACCCAGGCATCTGAAGTGATGTTGGACCACCTGTGGGCGAAGTGAACCAGCCGGCCTCCGGTGCTGGGAGGAACCAGCTGAGGGGGAGAGGCTATGCTGATGAAGTCAAAAACCCCCACCCTGCTGAGCAGGGGCCGGTGGTGCAGGCTTGGGGGCTTGCTGCCCACGGGACCCGTTACCCCGTCCCTTGGCCTGCTGGCCCTGTTGGGGAGCTGCGGAGGCCTGATATTGAGGGTAGTGTTTATAGGCAGCCGCCTTTCTCGGGTAAAAGGACTTCTTTCCCGAGCCCTTCTTTTTCTGGGAAGGGGCGGAGGTCTTCCTAGAAAGCCTAGTTCTGGTGAGAGTCTCCGTCTCGATTTGTGCAGCCTTTTCAGCCATGGGCTTGCCGAAGAGGTTCTCACCTTGGCAGGGGACATCGACCAACTTGTCCTGCACCCAGGGTTCAAGGTCAGACGACTGAAGCCAAGCCTGTCGGCGGGCACCGATGCCGGCTGCGGCCACACGAGCCGATGCTTCAAAGCCATCATAGGCTGCTCGGGACATGAATTTGGAGCATTCCCGAATACCAGTTGTCAAGGCCAGGAACCTCCGCAAAGGTTCCTCGGACAGCCCAGCGGAGAATCCGGCTACCTCTTTAGCCAGGTCTCTGAGATACATGCCCATGTAGAGCTGGTAGGTCTGGACCCGACAAGCAAGCATAGAGCCCTGGAAACACTTCTTACCGAGGCCATCCAGGTTACGGGCCTCCCTGCCAGGAGGCACCGAGGAGTGCATCTTCTGGCTCTTAAGCCTATGCATGGCCGATTCCACTACCATGGAATGGTGCGGTAGCTGTGCTTTTTGGAAGCCAGGACTCTTGCGGACTCGATAGATGGAATCGACCCGCTTGCTTAATACCGGCGACGATGCCGGACTCTCCCACATGCGGAAGAGTAGTCGTTCCAGCATGGGAGGAACCGGTACAGTAAAGTGTTCCCGGGCGGGAGAGTCATACTGAAGGGCGTCGAGCTCTTCGGCTCGAGGCTCCTCCTCGGGATCCGCAGGGAAGGCCAAAGCCTTGGCCATATCCCTGACGAAGTCCGAGAACCGGGCATCCTCCGGAGGGGACTGCTTCCGAGGTTCGGACTCAGGTGAGTCCGAGGGGACACACCGAGTCCGAAACGAATCAGGTGATTCTTCCTCTTCAGACTCCCAGGCCGACTCCGAGGAGGAATCGGTGGGGTCGGCTCGGGCAGGCGGAGGCGTCGGCTGCCCCGACACCGAGGGAGTCGGCGTCGACGACCTCGGTCCCGAACGGGAGGCCGAGGGTGACCTCGACCGAGGATCGACTCGAGTTCGCATGGACTCGAGGATCGGCTCGGTCTCCGGGGTCGACTTAGACGTCGACGTCCCGGCGGTCGGGGCAGCGGCGCCAGCGAGGCTAGCGATCAGTGCCCGCTGCTGGTCCATGAAGGCAGATAGTCTGCTCTCCAAGGCCGTCAACCTGAGTCCAACCTCAGGTGACCCAGCAGCCCCCGACTCGGGCCCCGACGGCGTCGGGCCCGACGTCGGACCCCTCGGAGGCGAGTCCAGGAGGACTACAGGACTTACCCGAGCAGGCAACTCCGACTCCAGGCGAGGTCGCTTCGGGAGGTGCTCCTTCTCCAAAGACCCGGGACGGCTATCGGGGCTATGCGACCTGGCCCTCGCGGAGCCAGGAGCGTCCACCGACGAAGCCCTCGCGGGTTTTACCTTCCGTCGATGGTCCCCGGAGGGAGAACCCCTGTCGGAGGAACTTCGGCGATGGTCAGAGCTGGAACCTCTGGACGCCGAGGCCTCCGACGAGGTCCGGGTACGGCCGGGGTCAGCGAAGATTCGTTCCCGCTGGTGCCGCCGACTCCTTAACGCTTTGGAGGACATTTTGCTGCAGGCCCCACAGATCAGTTCTTCGTGATCCGGGCCGAGGCAGCGGAGGCAATTATCATGTGTGTCAGTGAGTGACATATTTCTGTCACACTGAACACACCGCTTGAAACCACTGGCAGCCATCGGGGGAAAAAGGGCCCCTGCAAGGTCAAAGGATCGGGCTGCCAGCGAAAAACCGAAAAACAAAACTGACCAAAAATCAGAAAAACCGAAAAATACAGAAGGACTCGCAACGGCGTCGCGAGTCCGGGCAGGAAAAAGACCGGCGTCGAACCGAAGAAAGAAATAGAAATAAATCACTAAAATCAACTTTTTCAGCGGGGACACGACGGGTACGTCTGTAGGGCTCCGCGGAAAAAGAAGACTGGCTAAGATGGCACCCTTGGGCAGGAAGGAGACCGCGCATGCGCGCTGCAATTCCCAAAGGCTTTCTTTGAAAGCTGGGGAAAATTGCTCCGCGAGGGCTCCGTCGGCGCCGACGTCACCCATATGTGAGGACTGACTTCCTGCTTGGTCCTGGAGAAATGATGTATCCTTGCTGGCCCAAGAGTTAAAGGTAAATGTCTTTCTAAACTTACCCTTGGTATCTCTCCTTCAATTTCCAAAAATCATTGAAATATCTGTGGCCATCTTCTCTCTCTCCATGATCAAATGTTATTTCTGTGGCACTGCTGACCCCAAGCTTTAAATGATATTATATTTTTTTAGTGCTATCAAGCCAATGCTGATTCCTGACAACCCAACAGCACCTGGATTTTCTTGGCTATAAGTAGTGGGGGATGGGAACTGAACCCATATATCTTGGGTTACAAGCCTTTTGCTCTAACCACTAGGGTACTCCTCCACTCTTAACTGATGTTAATACTTAATTACAGCGGTCAACATTTCTTAAAAATGCCAGCCACCACTGTTAAATAAAACCTGGATATTCAGTGCTGATATCTGGATAGTGGCCAGCTCTGCATATCTGGAGTCAGCCCTGACAACTGGCTATCTGAATAACAGCGATAATCAGTCCTCTGACTAGCTAACCAGATAAAGTTAAGAATAAACCAATAACAGAGAAATCTACCCACAGACCAAACCGGCATGATCCAGACAATGTGGAGACATTCAAGAGGAAATATTCATCAGTAGGGCGGTGGGTGCGTTCTGTCCCTGGTGCCAGCCAGAAGGGGGTTCAGTGTAAATTCCAGGCCCCATATGACGGCAGCATACACTCAAACTTATTTTCACTTGTTTTCCGGCTTGCCTTGCTGTCTTCACTCCAAGCCCGCTGTTCCCTTCCGACATCTCGTGATAACAACTGCACCATGAGGCCTGGGAGGGAACAGAGGGTCTGGAGCAGAGGCAATGCAGCAAGTCAGCAAACAAGTAGAAGTTTGCTGAGGGCTTGTGTGGGGGCTAGAATTGCAGGGGGGGTGTCTGCTCCAGGTGTCACATAGGCTAGGTACACCACTGTTCAGTGGTATTGTATGGATTGTACACTGAATATCTCACTGGCCAGCAGTTTTCTGATTAGCAGGGATACCATTTTTTCTAAGGCACTTTCAACCAAAGACCACATGAAACACCACTAAATAATACAGTTACTATGGAAAAGAAAAAAACAATGAGTTTTCAAGCTGGCATCAGAGACAGCAGCAGGAGAGGCCTGAGTGAGACAGGTGGAAGTTAGCTCCACAAAAAGGGCTGCAGTAGGGAAAATGAATGATGCGCAGAGTGAACAAGGTGATAACTGCACAGAAGTAAAGATAGTCTTGCTCTGACTGTATAGAATGAAAAAGGAAATATTTATGTCAAGAAAAGTGAAGATCGCCGAGAGCAAGAACAAATGATCTATTATAGATGAAAAAGGAATAACACCAAAAAATGAGCCTGTGAGCATGCTTACAGAAAAAGGAAAGGACAAGAGGAAGGAGGAACCGAAAGGGAAAATCTCAAGCTCCAAATCCAAGGGGACTTCATTCAAGTGATGGCAACCCCTGGGCACAGCATACATTTTTTTTTTTTTATAAACTCTATCAACACCATGTAACAAGAATATGCAATACAACAAGCAACCTCCCGGAGGGGGGCAACTCTTATTCCCCACCAGGAGAACAGAAACAAAACATGTGCATTGTACAGTTTTCCAGTATATAAACCCCTAACCACCCCCCCCGCACCCCACCCCTTCCCCCCCAACCACCCCCTTTGTTAGTCGCATCCACACCGAGAACCCGGGGCATCGCTTCCCATCGTTAGCACCTCAATCCATCCCAATCATTTAGGAGCCCAGTTGTAACACTTCATTCCTACTACGGGAGCTCAGGCTCTGAAGATAGGGGTCCCATAGCATCTGAAAATGTGGCCAGCGTTTGACATTACCCCAGGCATATCTAGCTTCCATAAGCATCATCTGGTGGAAGGCATTTCGCCACTCCCAAAACGAGGGCGTATTCCGTTCCCGCCATTTGTGCAATATGGGGCCCTTACCCACCAGACAAGCCCTGCGCACCAACAGTCTCTCCCACTTACCCTTGGGCTGTGTGAGGCGCAGGTGATCAAGGAGAACCAAGGAGCTATCCCAACATATCTGCTGTCCCAATATTCGCTCCATAAATGAACCTATTCTTGCCCAGTATGGCCGGATATATCTGCACCACTACCACATGTGCACCAGGTGCGCCAGGGGCTCTGAACACCTCGGGCAACAGCCGTCCGAAGCGAGATGGGAGCGGAGAGCCCGTCGAGGAGAGAAATGCACCCTGGTAAGAGATTTGTACTGCACCTCTCTCCAGTGGGCTCCCACCGCCAGCTCCCTTACCCGCTGCAGGGCCTTCAAAAGTATACCCGGGCCGATCTCCCTTCCCAGCTCCGACCCCCACCCCAACTCCACGGAACGATAATCCGGAGACGGTCGATGTGGAGCCAAGCGCGCCTTCAACAACCGAATGGACAGTTGGGATCCCCCACCCAAATCAAAGAATTCTAAAATCTGCGCAGATCGCTCTGCCCGCAGCTCTACTGCCGGCAAGGAGGCAATGTAGTGCGATATCTGCATATAGGCGAATTGATGCCCAGCCCCGAGAGCGTAGTCGGTACAGAGAGACCGAAACTTCTTGCAGCACCCTGAGGGTTCGACCACATGGCCTAAACTATGGAGACCTTTCTCCTCCCACACACGAAACAGCGCATTTTCGGTTCCCGGAGTAAACAATACATTACCCTGAATCGGCAGCCAACTAGAAACCCTCCAATTCGTATTCCAGTAGGTATTTAGCTGTCGCCAAGTTTGACAAACCGGGACAAGAAGCACACTCCCAGCTAAGTGAGCAGGAAAGAGACGGTAATCCAAGTGTAAGAGGGCGAGAACAAATGCCGGGGCAGCGAAGGCTTCCTCTAACCCTCGGGGAGTAAAGACCTCTGTACCGCCCAACCAGTCTCCCAAGTGCCGAGCCTGACAGGCCAAAGCATAAGCCCCTAAATCAGGGAGTCCCAACCCCCCACACCTCCAATTCCCCACCAAGCGGGAATACGTGCGCGCCCCCCCCCCCCCACAGAAATCCGCCGATAATTCCCTCCAACCGCTTCAAGTCTTTTCGCAGAAGCCAGACAGGCAGCGTCTGTAGCCAGTATAATATCCTCGGTAAAACTACCAATTTGACCGCAGCAATTCTCCCAGACAAAGACAAGGGAAGAGGTCGCCAAGCCTGTAACTGAGCTTGGAGGCTCTGTATAATTCTAGAAAGATTACTCTCATAGAGTTGTGAGGGCTGACCAGTCAATAAAATACCGAGATATTTAAAATGATTAGCCGCCCATTTAAGGGGGAAGGGTCCGCGCCAGCTACCCCTCACAGTGCCCGAGATATCTAATGCCTCAGACTTATCCATATTGATATTTAAACCGGCAAATTGACCGAAAATCTCAAACTCTCGCATTAAGCTGGGGAGCGAGTCATAGGGCCGAAGTAAATGCACAAGGAGGTCGTCGGCAAAAGCCGATAGTTTAAAGCCGGTCGTGCGGATACGCACCCCCCGTATCTCCCGTGAGGCCTCCACCCGTCTAATGAACGGGTCCAAGGAGAGAACAAAAAGCAACGGAGAAAGAGGGCAGCCCTGCCTAGTCCCCCTGTGTAAAGAAAATGTATCGGAAAGCACTCCATTACAGCAAATCGCCACGACCGGGTCATGATAAAGACTTCTAACCATGGCACAAAAAGAGCTCCCAATCCCGTAGCGGGGCAGCAAGTCCCATAAATAGTACCAATCAACTCTGTCAAAAGCTTTCTCTGCGTCAAAGCTAATTAACAGAGACGAGAGACTCCGATTGTGGACCCATTCTAAGGAAGCTAGAATCTTCCGCAGATTGCGGACCGCATACCTCCCTTTCACAAAGCCCACTTGGGAGTCGTGAACCAAATGCCCAACACAGTCGCCAATCGATCGGCAAGAATTTTAGCTAAGATTTAAAGGTCAAAGTTAAGGATAGAAATAGGCCGGTAGGAGGCAGCACACAACGGGTCTTTTCCTAGCTTCGGGAGCAAGATCATATGAGCCAAATTACTGCCCCATCGAAACGTGCCCTGCTCAGATCTCCTAGTATGGACCGCCACCAACAGCGGGGATACTAAACCAGCCAAGATCTTGTAAAACTCGGCCCCCAACCCATCTGCCCCCGGGGATTTATAACAACTCGCCTTGGCAATAACATTCTGCACCTCTTGAACAGAAATCGGTTGATCCATGTGCAGCCGCTGCTGGTCTGATAACTGGGGTAAGTCCAGCCCTGCCAGGTAATCAGACATTTGCACATGCGAGCCGGGCGCCGCGGTATAGAGTTTCTGAAAAAACGAGCGAAAAACACGCGCTATCTCCGGATTTTCCCTACAAAGGACCCCTTTATCGTCCTTCAGCGCATGCACCAGCGTGGAACCCCGAGAACCGCGCAGACACCGGGCCAATAACTTCCCTGGTTTATCTCCATAGCAGTAGAGCTGAAATCTGTAGTACATAACCGACTTTTTGGCCCGCTGGTGTAGGAGATCATTCAACGTCGTCTGTAACTCCCATAGCTGCTTCTTTGAAGCCACACTCGGATTACTCGCCCACTTCCGCCGCTGTAATGTGACTAAGCGTTCCAGGCGGATAATATGCTCTGCCATGAGTTGACGTTTGCGCGCCATAAAGCCAATAATATCTCCGCGCAGAACCACTTTCACTGTCTCCCAGAACAGCTCAGGATCCGCAGAGTGCCCACTGTGATCTGCTTCGAATTCACGCCAGCGCCTTTGTAGGAACTGACGAAACTGAGAGTCTCTATAGAGATCCAAAGGAAACCGCCACAATCTCGTCAAAGGACGAATCGCGCCCCACTGCAGCTGAAGCCAGACAAAGGCGTGGTCGGAAATTTCCACGGGTCTGATCTGCGCCTACTCTACCAAAACAAACAGGCACTGCGAGGTCAGCAAATAATCTATACGTGCGCTAGAACTATGTGCGCGAGACTGGTGAGTGTAGTCTCTTTCAGCGGGATGTAGCAGTCTCCAAGGGTCCACCAACCCCACCCTGGTCCGCAAACCATTTAAAGCTCGGGCCCCCTGAGAACGCTCCCGGGTCCCCCCACCCCGAGATGTGTCCATCGCCACATCCATCACTCCATTTAAATCCCCCCCCCCCCCCCAAGATCAGTGGGAGCTCCAGGAGCTGCTCTACTTGGGAGGCCAGTCGAGCATATAGGTCTCGGTCTAGCACATTGGGACTATAAACATTACCAAGGATAATAGGTTTCCCCTCTAGCATGCCCTGTAGCAGAAGGAACCGCCCAGTCAAATCCGCTATTTCTTTGGTAACCTCAAAGCGGATCCGCGTGGGCAGTAGTATGGCCACCCCCCCCTTTTTATTCTGGGCCGGCACCCCCCAAACCTGTCCCACCACCCAAGATCTATGCAATTTAGCATCTCCGCTTCTGTCTGGAGGGTTTCTTGAAGGAAAACCATGTCAGCTTTTTGCCTCGCCAAGGCTTGCAATATTTTTGCTCTTTTAAACGGGCTCCCCAGGCCACAAACATTCCATGAAAGGATCTTCAATCTGGGTTGATATCACTCCAATATCTTAGAAGAGTACCCAACCATATTCCGGGAAGAACCCCCCCAGCCTGGAGCTCCCCCCTGCCATCCCTTAATGGTTCCCCCAATGCTCAGGTCCTCTTGGTGGGATGCGACCATATCCCCCCCTCCCCCCCTTTCCCTCATCACCCCTTCCACCTGCTTCTCCATCCACTACCTCTATTGGGTAGCGAGCAACTGTAATGCGTGCGGTCTCCTCCGCCCTCTTAGAATGTCCTAGGCATCCTCCACCTCCTGTAGTCGACCTGCCCAATAGGAGGTTCCCGCCCTTATCAAGTCCCCCCCCCCCCGTGAGTATTATGCAGTAGTGGATAAAAAAAACTGACTGTATGTAAAAAAAAAATATGACCTCTAAACAAGAATGGTACCCACTGTATCCTTGCATTTCCACTCTGCTGTACCTCGACTATGAGAACCAATGAGGAGTGTCAAAGCCGAGGCACAAAAACCGGCAATCTCGGGGACTAGACCTTTAGCTTCCCCTCCATAAAACAAAGAAAGCCAAACCCTTTGAAACACCATATAGAGGAAGAGGGGGCCAGGTTACCAGTAGTCTCCGCCTCAGCTCCTTATAAGCAGCTCACCTAAGATAGTTGCACCCCCTGATGTTGGAAGGAATGCAAGGCTACACAGTAACCACTAAGTGTAAAAGCTTAGCAATATGGATACACAATTACTGCACAGTACAACATACAGTAGTCAAAAACACTTTTAAGCTGCCTAAAAAAACAGTAGGCAACAATATATAGGGAGCTATCAAATCCCAACAGAGTTACTTCTCCCCTGGACCCGAACAAGTGAAACCACAAATGGGCCCCAAAGAGGCCCGAAGTTATAACCCCCCTCCCCCCCCCGGACACATCCAATCCCCGCAGTTAGAGAAGAAAGAAAAGAAAACCCAGCACACTCAATCAGGTAGTACCCCCCTCTTCCCACATTCGATCCCCACACCCAACTACAAATGAACCACAATCTCACACATTCAACCATCTCCCCCACCCTTAATTCAGCCCTAGTTTTATATGCCCAAGTCCCATGAGGGACAGCAGAGACCCGGGGGCCATCTCCAGCGAGCCCTACCCACTACCCCACCCCCAGTACCCCTCCGCTGGGCTCAGCAAGATGGGTCGCCCCCCTCCCACCGCAGGACAGCTCCCCAAGCAGAACTTCCCCTAATAAGAGAGTGAAAACTTAGGCCTCGTCCAATTAGGCCCCTCTGAGTCCGTGTTGAAGAGTAGCAGCCCTGAATAAGGTTCACGGGGACTGTACTTGCGATGGGGACCTTCGCTCCTCTCCCACAATCTGCGCCACATATCGTTTGGCGTCAGCCGCGGAATCAAAGGTCTTATGAGCTCCCTCATGAAAAACATGCAGTCGGGAGGGATACTGCACGGAGAATTTAATTCTGGCATCAATTAGTTGCTGGCAGATTGGAGCATATGCTCTGCGCCGCTGGCTAAGAGCAACGGAGTAGTCCTGTGCCACTCGTATGTGCAAGTTCTCATGCTCCAGCACTCCCCTCCTCCTAGCTGCTTGCAAAATAGCCTCCTTCTGGGGAAAATAAAGAAATTTGACGAGCACTACCCGCGGCCTGTGCTCTTGGGGTTGCCTGCGCCCCACACGGTGCGCTCTCTCTATAAGCAGTTTCCTGCCATCTTCAACACCCTCAAATATCTTGGGGAGCAAGTTTTCCAGGTAGGACTTTAAATCTTTATCTGCAATGGAGTCCGGAATACCCATCAGCCGCAGGTTATTGCGGCGTGACCGATTCTCCAAGTCGTCAAGTTTATCATCTTGCGACTGAACCTTGGATTTCAGAGTCTCCAATTCCTGGGTCAGGGAGGCCAGGCTATCCTCTGTGAGCCCAATATGGTTTTCAGCCTCTTGCATGCGGTTGCCCAAAGCTCCAAAAGAAGCGTGCAAACTGTCCATTTTTTCCTGCAGGGTTGTAAATTGCAGGGCTAGAGCATCGGCTACTGCCGCGGACACCTCTTCCAGGAACGCCGTTGAGGCCGGCGACTTCGGCGGGCCAATGGCATCCGCCATTTTAGGTGCTGGGGCTCCCCGCTCCTTCTCCTTCCTTGCGGCTTTAACTGTTGCCGCCATCGCCAGAACGGCTCCGCAGCCACAGGACCTGCTTCGGGTGCCTTTCCCCTGCGTCAAAAGTAACCACTTTGCGTTGGATCTGTTCTCAAGCCGGCATTAATGACCCGATTCGGGGTAGAGGAGACCGGAGGTCAAACGGAAGCCGTCCGCCGAGTTCACTGCATCACGTGCTCTCACAGCATACATTTTAAACTCTAAGGGGTAGATATTCAGACCGCTGCATCAGCACTGCTAAAGTGTCTCACTACCAAGGCCAAAAATGAAACTGGATATCGCTGCAATCTGGGATGTCTCAGCCGGAACGTCTAAAAAAAAAAAAAAAGCAGGCGTGTCCAGGTGCAGACATGATTTCACAAACATGGATGTGCCCGATATGAATGTCTGCAGGATGATGGAGGGCTTTCTTCTCTACACCCTCTGGATGTTTTTCAGCCAAAACGAGTACTGTTCATGCCGGGAGCAGGTCTAAACTTAGGGGTATGTTTACTAAAGTCCGGGAATTTGCGCGCCGCAAATCAGCGCACGGCAACGCGCCACTTAAACGGTGACAAACGCTCCTAAACGCCCCGCACAGGTGCGAGGAACCCCCGTGAATGTGCGCGACACACTAACGGGCCCCGCACAAATACGGGCCCGCAAATGTCCGAAAGAGGCGTGTAACGGCGAACGGAGGGCGGAGGAAGGTCCCCGAGGGGCGGAGAGACGGGGTCAATGGGCGGGTAAGGGGAGGGGAGAGGCTCCCCGCACATGAACGGGGCCGAATTTCCCATGAAAAAATAGCGCGAGTGAAACAGTCGCGCTAGAGGTCATATAAAGGCAAGAGAAACCATTTCCGTTAGCAATGTACAGCAAAACCGGGGAAACCTGCAAAACGTAAGCAGTGTGATACATGTGCACAGCAGAAAGGTGAAAGTAAAAATAGACAATGACCAGAAAATCAATAATAAAAATAGTAATGCAGCTTGTGAAAAGTTACAGTAATGGGCAAATATAAAAAGCACACCCAGGACAGTCCCAGAAAAAAAGATATGAATGTAGGAAGGGCCATGGAGCTGAGACTCCCCCAAAAATAATTCCCAGCCCTGTGGCTGTCCTGGGTGTCTTCCAAATGGTTGCCCACCAATATCACTGTTGCCCAGCTTAAAAGTAAGGCCCCGGTATATGTGTCTATTTCTGGGGTTTAGCTGCATGTTTGTCACCAGACAAGGTGAATGAGGCCACAGTAAAAGACTGAAGAGCAAGCTGTGCATACCCATCCTGACAGGTGTCCTATCACCAGGTACTGCACTGCCTCTGCGGCCACAGTGTGATGCAGCAGACAGAGCCAGCACCTCCAAAACAGGAGGGTCACAGGTTCAAATCCCAGCTGGGGCTCATGCCAGCCCAGTCCCAATATTTTAACCATCACCAAACAGAGATAGTAAAGACACCCCATTATTGCAGAGAGCATAAACATCTTGCAAACACCCATATTTTACCCTCCAGTGCACATGCACCTGAACAATGGGCATCACCCACAGCCGAGTTCCCCAAATGCAGTCCTGGAGTGGCTCAAACTAATCAGGCCATATGCGTTTGCTAAGATGAGGACATGCCAGCATGTTGGTGGAACAGTACAGAGGGTGGAGGGGGCAGGGGCTGTGAGCCACAGAAGACAGTGGCTTAGCCATGTGCAGTCTGGCACCGTCCACTGCTACAGACAGGCCGTGATGGATGTACAGACATGGACCTCCCAGGGAACCCAGTCAATCTGTGGCGACATGGTGGTGCAGTGCACACAGATAGTGTATGCAAGAACATAAGGTCAGAGGTTCAAAGCTCAGCTGGGGCTATGGCCAATTCCACCCACATTTTTGTCCAACAACTAAACTGTGTTGGTAAGCACAAACCTGTAATGCAGAGGAGATAGGCATTGTCTATATGGCTATCATTTCCCATCCAAAGCACATACACCATTAACTGTGGCATCACTCAGATCAGAGTATGCGAAATGCAGACCTGGAGGACCACACACCATTCAGCATCCATGCTGCGGCTAATACTAATGATTGTGCTGCATATCTATGCACCACCCCCATGTTATGCAGATGTAGCACATGCATATCCATGAGGACATCCTAAAACCAGAACAGTGTCTGACACACCATGACCTGATGTGTGTAACCCATATGAAAGGCATCAACCAACAGGCCATGACACACCCATACCCACAGGCCCCATTGGACAATGCATCCTGGAGAGGCGGACAGTGGGCCCTGCCTGTAATCCACAAAAGTAGCAGATGTGTACCTTAGCAATGCCACCCCACACCTATGTACATGGCACACAGCTATACAAGGTCCCATGTGAAAATATGTTCATAATGATTCAAATGCTCAGTACATGTGTCCCATTGAGCACACACCATAACAATCATTCAGATGTGTGTGTTGTGTGCAGCAGGTCTTGTGTCTGATAGTGCGTACCGCCCTGGGGAGTGACCCCCAACAGTCTATGCCTAACATAATCCATGCCTGTAGTGTCACCAGGACTGGTGTGTTGGCCAGAGGTGTCAATCCTCTCGATTGTAGCACAAGAGAGGACCAACCTGGGTAATGGTCACAGCAATGTGAAACATCATCAGACACACCCAAGAAAGGCAGGGCCAAAATATATGAATGTTGGAAGGGTCACCAGCCCCTGCGGCATAAATGTTGAATGATCACACATTGATGTAGGATAGAGCAGGTTTCCCCACAGCAATGGACAGGTCCCCTATGGCATGCACATGTTGCACAACAGCATGTGTGAGTAGAGGTAGTTGCCGACATGCACACTGTATGGTTTAAAACTGTGCGCCCCCAGCACCAGTAGCAGAAGGGCCTGTAGCATGTTGGGAGAACTTTACTGGTATCTGAGGGGGCCAGTGGCAGGTGGCCAGAGAAGATGGAGGCTGAGCCAATGCCATGTGGGTGCACCGGACCACAACAGAAAGGCCCGCTATGACAAACAGACATGCCATCTCCAGGGTCCACATTCACTCTGTGACTGCAGTGTGGTGCAGGGGACACAGCCAGTGTGCTGGGGAGCCAAAGATTACCAGTTCAACTCCCAGCTGGGGCCAGCAGCAACACTGTGCACATATTTTACCCACCAGTAAAACGTGAGAGGAAATCAAAACATGTCTTGCAGATAACAACCAATATGTGTAGAGCACCCAACCTTTTTTCGGTGACCTCACAACCTTTTTCTTTTTGTCGGAGCTAGCCGTAGGAAGGTCGGAAGAGAAACCGACCCACACCAAGCGAGTAGCTACGTTTATTATTATAGGTTCCTCACCAAAATAAAGTTAAAGGTCATTTAACCATAAAATAGTAAAAAGACTTATCTCAGTACAGAAATGCCAGTTATGAGAGATACACGATGCGCACGTTTCGGGCACTCTAGCCCTGTTTCAAGTGCAATAACTAGGATTCCTCAATCCTCAAATACCATCCTCTGAACGCCGCCAATGCAGCTAAGGTCATTATCACAATGGCTGATGAATCACTTTTAAAATAAAAGAAACGACCAATTCAGTATCGGGGGAAAACCCCCACATGATGGGGAACCCCTGATCTGATGGTTTTCAAAAGTTATGACGACATCATCATCTTATGCTCTTCAAAACACCTGGTATCATCCTTCCGAAATAGGGATATATCATTATTATGTCATTCCCGATGGTCACATAGAATTGTAACTTAAATAAGACTCTGCCAGTCTATTTCCTGTTCAAACCTCCTGGCTCCATTGTTTCAAGACGAAAATGCCATCGTTGTTCTATGTATTGCAGACGTTCTTCCTGCTGTCCTCCCCGAGGATTAGCTGGCACATGATCAATAATAGACCATTGAAGCTGGTCAATAGTATGAGAATATTCTATACAATGAGAGACCATGGGTGCAGAAAGTACCGCACATCATGTGGGGGTTTTTCCCGATACTGATTGGTCGTGTCTTTTATTTTTAAAAGTGATTAATCAGCCATTGTAATAATGACCTTAGCTGCATTGACGGCGTTCAGAGGATGGTATGTGAAGATTGAGGAATCCTAGTTATTGCACCTGAAACAGGGCTAGAGTGCCCGAAACGTGCGCGTCGTGTATCTCTCATAACTGGCATTTCTGGACTGAGATAAGTCTTTTTTACTATTTTATGGTTAAATGAACTTGAACTTTATTTTGGTGAAGAACCTATAATAATAAAAGTAGCTACTCGCTTGGTGTGGGTCGGTTTTCTCTTCCGACCTTCCTACGGCTAGCTCCGACAAACAGAAAAAAGTTTGTGCGGTCACCGAAAAAAGGTTGGGTGCTCTACACATATTGGTTATTGATTTGCCCTGAATAGAAGGTGTTTTGTTTGTCTTACAGATAACAACAGCATGTTCAGAGGACCTCTATTATACCATAAGGATCACTTACCCCATCAAATATGTACAACACCTACAGCAGAGTCCACACAATGCATCACTGGAGGGCCACATGTCAGTCAGCTGTGATGCTGTACCCAATAGAGGCCCATGTCAGCATGGTGGCGGATGCCAACTGCTGGCAGAGGGGGCAGAGGCTGCTGCCCCACAGCAGATCCTGGCCTAGCCACCCTCATGTGGCTGCAGTACAATCCAACAGACAGGCCCTGTGTGACACACAGCCATGGACTCCCCTGGGAATGTACTGTTGCTGTGCTAAGACGGTGGTGCAGTACATGTAGCAAGTGCCTCCAAGCACAGAAGGGCCCCAGGTTCAATTCCCGGCTGGGGCACCTGCCATCACAGTCCCAATGTTTTACCCATTCGCGAAACCTTAAAGTAAAGAATGGTGCTCCCGTGCTGAGAACATAAGTGTTGGTCACGATACCATAGTTTGCTATAAATACCACACACACCACATAAACATATGCCTCACCCACAGCAGAGTCCCCCATATGCAGCCATGGAGGCTCACACATCAATCAGGTTGTCTGATGTCTGCACGAAAGATGTGTGTGATGCAGGTGAGTTGAACACCACCATGGTATGCAGCTGTATCACAGGCATATTAATCACAGATAGCATGAAAGCCCAACAGGTGTTTGATTCACATGACTGTAGTTGTGCAAACCTCCCTAGAGCAGTGGGCAACAGGGGCAGAAACAGTTGCACCTGCAGGCACCAGTATTGGAAGACCGATGAAGTGGCAGGATGTAGGGCCCTGTGTGGCGTTCAGAAAACTAGCATGTGCATACATCAACAATCCCACACTACACATTTGGAGATGTCACACATATATACAAAGCAATATATGATCACTGACCGATAAAATATGCTCATGCTACGCACAAGCAGAACAGCGAGCTGTCACAAACCAACGTCTCTGATGTATGTGCAATGTGTGTCAGGTCATATCTCCTTCAGAGAGTAGCACCCTCGGAAATTACTCCAAAAGTACATCCCAACGTTGCCATGCCCACACTGTGCTCATCACTGTTATGTTGGCCATGGCTCCCAAATAACAAACATCTGTTTCAATTTTGTCCTAGGTGTGGGGAGTGTGTGTCTGTCTATCCAGTGTGTGGTGGCTGTCAACACCTCCCACAGATCACACTAATAGCACCGTTGCCATTATTGGCCTGCCAATGTGCATAATGAGGAGCAAAGTACTGTGGGTACACAACAAACAGGGTGGCTGGGAGCAGGATGCAGCTACACAGGGCAAATGTGCATGCCTAGGACCATGCTGTGCCGTGGCATCACCCCCACAGACATGGTGTCCATAGCATGCCTTGTGTGGAGGTCACTCTCCCCCTGAACGATCAGTGACCATGGCATGGCTAGGTCCCGACATAGTGCCATATAATAGTTCTCTCATGTGATATATATGGGTGCTGTGTATATGTGAGGCCCAATCACTGAGGTAATTGTGGCGGTGGGTGTGCTGACATCCCAGTTATGGGTGCACAGCAGTCTCCCTGGTAGCATGCACCATGGACTGGCCAGTGGCCTGTCTGCAGTTTGCATGTGTCTGGCTAGAACACCGTGCAGGGTCAGTAGCTGGGCACAGAATGTGCCTGCTGCTGGAAAATGTCAGATGGTGTTGGTGAGCGTAGGCCCTCAGGCCATACTGTCTGTCTGCCGCCACCTGAAATATGGATGCGTCCATAATAGCAGTGAGTGACCTGTAGGTTTTCTGTACCACAGCTGGACCCAGTCTGCTGATGGTGGCAGCTACACCCACCATAGCTGGGATGTAGAATGTGGATATGTTTTGTTTGGGGAAACTGGGTTACATTGGGAAGGTTTGGTGTTCAGACATCCCCGGCCTATAGGTCCTGTATCATCCTCTCACCCTACCCCCTGCAAATATATCATGAAGGGCAGGCCACCCACACAGGATATGCCCCTTCGGGAACATTGTAGCTCACAAGGCCCAGCTGGGTCTTGGAGACAGAAATGGTCAGATGTGCCAAACTATCAGACATTGGCAAACAAATTGATATGATGTATAGGCCATCTCAGCCAGGATAGGTGCTGTGTGTCTCACCTCACCCTCAGGGTGAGCAACAGACACACACACTGGGATGGTCAGTACCCACTCTGCACAAGAAACACAGAAGGTCAATGTCCAACACGAGGCCGAGGTGCTGTGGGGTTGCACACCCTATCACTGGGACCATCACTAGACTGCTGCTTTGCATGTGCAGTGCATCATGGGTGCGACTGGATAGACTACACCCTGGTAACTGCAGCACAAAGTCTGCAGAGGTTATATTCTAGCCAGACAGACCTCACATCACAGCCACAGAGCTGTAGTCCCCTGGTGACTGCAATGCCTCTGAAGTGAAAGGTTTGTTGGTTCAAATCCAAAGTGTGTGTGTATAAGCAAAGTGATTTATATATTGTCCTTGGCCCCTATACGCCGCCAGTCAGCAGCAGTGCAGGTCTGAATCTATATAATTATGCATGTCCTCTATACTGCTTTTTCCAAAGATCAAAGGCGGTGTACACTTAACATATAATGAACATGGTTTTACATGGAACAGCGCCTACATTGCATAAAAATAACATACATTGAAGATGACATTGTAACATATAGCAAACATTTTGACGGTTCATGGGGACTGTCAAGCCTGGAATGTGTGTAATGTCCTGTAGTACTGGCAATTCCGAAACATCACAGTGCATTAACCCAAGTCCACCCTATACGGTTGTGTAAGGAGCACATGATGCAGACAGCACTGTGAGGATCACAGAGATTCCAGCACTATTTCACAGTCAGGGACCTGTCACTGGCTGCACTCACCAAGAACCACACTGTGGATGGAAACATGCAACCTCTGGCTCCACAGGTATCAAGGTTAGGTGTGGGCCACAGCTCGATTGCTAAGAACACATGCCTGTCTGGTGAAAGAGGCAGGCATGCAGACTGTGTGCAATGGCACCAGGGGTGCGCTGTTCCATTGGTGAGAATGGTGTACTGCACATGATGTACGTAGCAGTGTGAGGGTCTTGCCAATAGCAGCACCTCTGTAATGTGGAAAAACCGGTCTGGGCAGGTAACAATGTTGCAATGTATGAAGATATATGTCTGGTGCAGCACAGATGTACATGAAATAAACCATGGCTACTGTTGCACTCAAGTATGAGAATGTGTGATGCCTGAGACAGGCAGTCCTGAGCTCAACTGGAAGATGTAACCCATGACGGCTGGTTAAGCAGTCCATGTATCAACCATTGAGCTATCTTGCAAAAACCAGGACTGTATGCCGTCACAATACCAAAGGATAATGTGCAGTGTGGTGACATGGGGACCCACATAGTCCTGTAATGTCCAACACGCAACCTACTTTGCGTGTGCAATGCTCATATATGAATCACCCCAACCCCGATGGCAAACACCACAAAATGTCTTGTCCACACATGGAGATACACCATACAAGATATTGCACTGGCACACAAAAACCCCTATCACCAGGTATAGAGACACCTGATGCTGATTGTATTTCTGCACCCATAACTAGAATTGTCAGAGCACAACCTGCTATGTGACACACATAGCACACCTCATCAGACAATGCTCAGCAATCAGTTGCTATGTGTCCAGAGGTTCAAAACCACACTGTGTGGACAAGGGTAAAACCATAATAATAATTGTTTGTCAAAGTGACATTAGAGACACCCCAGTAACTATGTAATTAGGCACAGAACAGTAAAACTATTTGAGCACAACCTTACTAATCAATATGAATGGTGCGTGTAGATAGTATTGCAATTTGCAGACGCACAGCCATGCGGAGCGCAAGGGCGTGCAGAGATCTGACGCGCAGCCATGCGAAACGCACGTGCGCGATACGTCACGCGCAATTCCGGAAGTGCGCCGGGAGCGGTCCGCGCGTCACCACGCCCAGAAACAAACATGGCGACCCGAACAAGGAAGCCGGCTTTCAGCCACAAAGAGCTGTGCCACTGGGCTCCCTGATAGCCCAAAAGCAGCACAGGCTGTTCCCAGGGCCCTCCAGGAAAAAGAACATGGGGAGGGTCCTGGAGGCCTGGGAGAGGGTGACCAGGCATTTTAACAGGCAGGCAGACCATCCACGGGAGGTAAGTGAATGGACCTAGGTCAAAATAAACATACACACATACAGGGTTGATGTCAGCTGTCCATGCTGTTGTAAGTAGTCTGTATAAGTTTAGTGTAGCAGGTGAAACACATGCCATATAAATGTGGTATCATATCTGATTGTGTGGCATGTAGCCAGGTGTTGACGGTTTGTGCCAAAGAGGGCAATGATGGCCCCCTGGCGTCATGACAGGGATGGGTGTTGATACAGCAAAGCAGACTGTAACAAACCTAGGGCCATGCATCTGCATAAGGAGCGTATGCAAACATCCTGTGTTGATGGCGGTATCTGCATCAGCAGGGTAACACATAGGGTTACCCATCAGGGGTGGTGCAATGTTAAGCACATGGGGGCCTCAGACATACAGGTGATCTGGGGTTGTCTGCCAATGTTGTTTAATACATCCACCCTATCCTCAGGGGTCCAGAGAGCCCTCAAAGTGTGCACTCAGTCACTCTGTGGATATGTGTGTGTGTCAGAATGTTCTGGGGATCACCCATCACCATCTCCAGGAGTCTACAGGGCCACACAAAGTGGTCCCCACACCCAATGGGGATATGGCTGTGTGTACAGATGTAGTTGGAAGCATCCCCCTACCTCCAGGAGTGCAGAGAGTACATCCAAAGTGGGCTCTGTGTCACCCAGGAGATAGGGCTGTGGGAACTAATTTAGTAGTAAGCATCCCCCTACCTCCAGGAGTGCAGAGAGAACCATCCAAAGTGGGCTCTGTGTCACCCTGGAGATATGGCTGTGTGTACTAATGTAGTTGGAAGCATCCCCTACCTCCAGGGGGCCAGTGGGAACATTCAAAGTGGGCTCTGTGTCACCCTGGAGATATGGCTGTGTGTACTAATGTAGTTGGAAGCATCCCCCTACCTCCAGGAGTGCAGAGAGGCCATCCAAAGTGGGCTCTGTGTCACCCTGGAGATATGGCTGTGTGTACTAATGGAGTTGGAAGCATCCCCCTACCTCCAGGAGTCCAGAGAGGCCATCCAAGTGGGCTCTGTGTCACCCTGGAGATATGGCTGTGTACTAATGTAGTTGGAAGCATCCCCCTACCTCCAGGAGTGCAGAGGAGACCATCCAAAGTGGGCTCTGTGTCACCCTGGAGATATGGCTGTGTGTACTAATGTAGTTGGAAGCATCCCCCTACCTCCAGGGGGCCAGTGAGAACATTCAAAGTGGGCTCTGTGTCACCCTGGAGATATGGCTGTGTGTACTAATGTAGTTGGAAGCATCCCCCTACCTCCAGGGGGCCAGAGAGGACCATCCAAAGTGGGCTCTGTGTCACCCTGGAGATATGGCTGTGTGTACTAATGGAGTTGGAAGCATCCCCTACCTCCAGGAGTGCAGAGAGGCCATCCAAAGTGGGCTCTGTGTCACCCTGGAGATATGGCTGTGTGTACTAATGTAGTTGGAAGCATCCCCCTACCTCCAGGAGTGCAGAGAGACCATCCAAAGTGGGCTCTGTGTCACCCTGGAGATATGGCTGTGTGTACTAATGGAGATGTAAGCATCCCCCTACCTCCAGGGGGCCAGTGAGAACATTCAAAGTGGGCTCTGTGTCACCTGGAGATATGGCTGAGTGTACTAATGTAGTTGGAAGCATCCCCCTACCTCCAGGGGGCCAGAGAGACCATCCAAAGTGGGCTCTGTGTCACCCTGGAGATTTGGCTGTGTGTACTAATGTAGTTGGAAGCATCCCCCTACCTCCAGGAGTGCAGAGGGGCCATCCAAAGTGGGCTCTGTGTCACCTGGAGATATGGCTGTGTGTACTAATGTAGTTGGAAGCATCCCCCTACCTCCAGGAGTGGCAGAGAGACCATCCAAAGTGGGGCACTGTGTCACCCTGGAGATATGGCTGTGTGTACTAATGTAGTTGGAAGCATCCCCCTACCTCCAGGGGGCCAGTGAGAACATTCAAAGTGGGCTCTGTGTCACCCTGGAGATATGGCTGTGTGTACTAATGTAGTTGGAAGCATCCCCCTACCTCCAGGTGGGCAGAGAGACCATCCAAAGTGGGCTCTGTGTCACCCTGGAGATATGGCTGTGTGTACTAATGGAGTTGGAAGCATCCCCCTACCTCCAGGAGTGCAGAGAGGCCATCCAAAGTGGGCTCTGTGTCACCCTGGAGATATGGCTGTGTGTACTGAATGAGTTTGAAGCATCCACCTTCCTCCAGGAGTGCAGAGAGACCATCCAAAGTGGGCTCTGTGTCACCCTGGAGATATGGCTGTGTGTACTAATGGAGTTGGAAGCATCCCCCTACCTCCAGGAGTGCAGAGAGGCAATCCAAAGTGGGCTCTGTGTCACCCTGGAGATATGGCTGTGTGTACTAATGTAGTTGGAAGCATCCCCCTACCTCCAGGAGTGCAGAGAGACCATCCAAAGTGGGCTCTGTGTCACCCTGGAGATATGGCTGTGTGTACTAATGTAGTTGGAAGCATCCCCCTACCTCCAGGGGGCCAGTGAGAACATTCAAAGTGGGCTCTGTGTCACCCTGGAGATATGGCTGTGTGTACTAATGTAGTTGGAAGCATCGACCTACCTCCAGGGGGCCAGAGAGACCATCCAAAGTGGGCTCTGTGTCACCCTGGAGATATGGCTGTGTGTACTAATGTAGTTGGAAGCATCCCCCTACCTCCAGGGGGCCAGTGAGAACATTCAAAGTGGGCTCTGTGTCACCCTGGAGATATGGCTGTGTGTACTAATGTAGTTGGAAGCATCCCTAGAGCTCCAGGGGGCCAGAGAGACCATCCAAAGTGGGCTCTGTGTCACCCTGGAGATATGGCTGTGTGTACTAATGTAGTTGGAAGCATCCCCCTACCTCCAGGGGGCCAGTGAGAACATTCAAAGTGGGCTCTGTGTCACCCTGGAGATATGGCTGTGTGTACTAATGTAGTTGGAAGCATCCCCCTACCTCCAGGGGCCAGTGGAACATTCAAAGTGGGCTCTGTGTCACCCTGGAGATATGGCTGTGTGTACTAATGTAGTTGGAAGCATCCCCTACCTCCAGGAGTGCAGAGAGACCATCCAAAGTGGGCTCTGTGTCACCCTGGAGATTATGGCTGTGTGTACTAATGTAGTTGGAAGCATCCCCCTACCTCCAGGAGTGCAGAGAGACCATCCAAAGTGGGCTCTGTGTCACCCTGGAGATATGGCTGTGTGTACTAATGTAGTTGGAAGCATCCCCCTACCTCCAGGGGGCCAGTGGGAACATTCAAAGTGGGCTCTGTGTCACCCTGGAGATATGGCTGTGTGTACTAATGTAGTTGGAAGCATCCCCCTACCTCCAGGAGTGCGAGAGGCCATCCAAAGTGGGCTCTGTGTCACCCTGGAGATATGGCTGTGTGTACTAATGTAGTTGGAAGCATCCCCCTACCTCCAGGAGTGCAGAGAGGCCATCCAAAGTGGGCTCTGTGTCAACCTGGAGATATGGCTGTGTGTACTAATGGAGTTGGAAGCAGCCCCCTACCGCAAGGGGGCCAGAGAGGCCAACCAAAGTGGGCTCTGTCACCCAGGTGATATGGTGCAGTGTGACACAGCAGATGAGCCAATCACCCGTATCTCAGGCACACATGTTACATGCGTTGTGTGGGCAGGGCGTCAACATGTTGCAATGCTGTATCCTGATGATGATGCGCCTGGCACACACAAGACCCTGTTGGCGGGGGAGCTGAACGTGACGGAGGGTATGTCAGGCAAATGTGTGCAATAAGGTATAGTGGTCTGGCTGCACGGCATCCGCAGTCCAGGGGCCACATAGCCCAGGACAAACACTGTAGATGTATGGAGATGATATGTAGGATGCAGATCTGGATGCGCGTGAGCAAATACGCACACACAGTATCTCCGAGAACCAGGTCACAACCTCTGCAATGGCAACCTGTCTACAGCTATGTATGTTGATTCAGGTCGCTCCTACCCACAGCCCACAGGCATACCGCCCCTGTGTGCGTAGGTATCTCACAGATGCCCTTGAAAGGTTGCAAGCACACAGTCAGGTTGGCCCAGATAGCTAAGAGGCACACATGACAGAGGTGCGAATAGCCCATAGTGTGTGCAGTGACACCTCCCAGACACATACACGACACAGGTTAGAGGAACATATGAACACCCGATACGCCTGTTTGGGACAGATGCCTGTCCACCATGACCAGTATGCTATGTCCAAACATTTGCCAAGGTTGGACTGACGTAGCTATCAACATCCCCATGACATACAGGATACACTGATCCTGTAGTGGTATGGCAAGTGACATCTCTGGCTATGTACAAAGGCATGTGTCATGCACGTGTCCCCTGCCAAGGTGCATAGGGGAACCCACCCAATGTCTTATGTGTCTCCAAACACCCATGTGTGCTGGTAAATACTGTTGCCATTGGTCGTGGAGTGCATGGCATGTGTACATAGTGTGACCCCAAATGTGTATGATGTAACACCCACAGGGTGACAGGGCTGAGCATGGACACCATCAGTGGCCACAACACATGGACATGGCAATGCCATGTCTCTCAAGGGTTGCCAAAGGGAAAACAGATATGTGCGCTATGGGAGACCTGCACAATGCACATAGGTGTGGACTACACACATGGCAACACACACAGCTAGGCATGTAGGTTGTACTGGGTACAGCTACACATCTGGAACAAGCAGGAATGAGCTGACACATGATGGTACCTGATGGCCTGTTGAGGCCAGCATGCCACAGCTCCCCACCAGACATCTGGTAAGCACAGGGGGGAACACAGAGCACCTGTCACCGTCCCTGATGTCAGCCCAAAATGCTGCACCCGAGATCATTAGGTTAGTCCGACTCCCCATCTCTGTGTCCCTGTATGTGCACCACACCCGACGTTGTAGCCATCCCTGTGTCTGTGTCTGCTGATGCCGCCAGAACCGTTGATACTGGTGTATGTGAAAGACCCTCACCAGTGGTTGTGTGGACCTCACCGAAGCACAAGACAAGGGGGTCCTTGGCAATGACACACCCATGTCCTCCCAATATCTGTGCCCAGTCCAAAGCCACAACACCAGCATGGAAGCCCCGCCCTGTGTCAGGGGACCGAGGACCGTGCTGGGACGGGTTTGTAGTGCCGAGAATCCCTCCCCAGTCACTGTCAGCACCATGCCCCCCGTGTGTGAGGAACGTCCGAGGGCCCGCATGTGCGATTTTTTTTTGTCACGATTTGAGTTGTACATGGTGGGCTGAGCACACAGGGAGCGTAAGGATGATGGCTGAAAGCTAGGCAGCCAGGCACAAGTGGGCTCATTTGCCACTACCACTACAAAATATGATTGCGTGCAGTGGGGAGCAATGTCCCCTGTGGAGCCCCATGTTCCATGTGTATCCACATCTGACACAAACATAACAGTAGTGCTGGTTCTAAAGGGGTCTCCAGAAAGCCACTAGCACATGGGGTTTCCATGGTAGGAGGGTGGGACTGAGGAGCGCACACTGCACAAAACATCATGGTTTGGTATCACTGAAGCCCATATGTTTGAATTTGCGGAAAACAAAAAAAAAAACAAAAACAAAAAAAAAAAAAAAAAAAAAAGTAGAAACGTTAGTGCCCACAGCAGAAGGTAGTGGTAGCGTTCATGCACGCTGATCAGTGTTGGCATAAACCCACATGTGCCATGCTGAGTGGCATGGGCTGTGACAGGTACTATACTAGGACACACGCAGAGCAAGTGTCACCAGCGCAACAGGGTGCTGGCACAAAAACAGTGCTAGTTGCAGCTAGCCGTGCACCAACAGGCGGATCTGTAAACCACCCCCATACCACCACACATTGGTGTGACTACGAGGCCTCTACAATTAAGGATGATGGCCACAGCATGGGCATATGGACCATCACAGTGGCATGTGTTTGGCATTGGTGGTACCCATTGGTGCAGGGGTCAAAACCTGGTAGTATGTGCCTCTGTCCTAGAGTACCGCAGTCTGCCACATCCCCCAGGGACAATACACGTCCCAACCCGCTGTGTTGAACCAGTGAATGTGACCACTCAGAGGATAGTACTGTCAATTGCCAAGGGGGTGCCTGCAGGTCCCAAACCACACAACTGTTGGTTGGTGCGGGACATGTACCCACCAGGGGCTGCCATGTCCTGTGGGCAGGGTCCAATCACGTGCAGTCAACAACTGAGTGGTACAAAGAACCGTGATCACCAGGAGGTAGATAAACCCAACCGATACCACAGGGACACATGGGAGGATTGGGCTACATCGTAAGCAGGAAAACCCACAACGTGCAGCGTTATACCCCATGCTAACAGTGATGGCATACAACCCCCAACGAACAAACACCCCCACATGCGCAGGTACAAGCTAGGATAAAAACAGAACTATGTTCGGTGCTTGACGTCCACCTGGCGGTCCACAGAGAAAATGGCCACCCTAATTGTACCAGTGTGGGGTATCGCAGGTTATGCTGAGGACAGCATGGACACAGAGGACATGCCGTGAAACAGCTTAGGTAGGGTGACCCATGAACAAATGATGCCTAGCTCGCAGTGTTGTGCCATGGCATCCCTGCTGTCACCCAGGATACTGTACCGAACACTGTTCCCTGACTGGATGGACATGGATGTGGGGTCTGCCATACATCGCTGACACCTAGATGCTGGGCACCTCAACAACATGACAAGTGGTGAGGGGCAGGTAAGGCCATGTCAGGCATGACCCGTGTGGCAAACCGAAAATCATGCTACAGTGTCGCATTGGAATGGTGACGGGGCATAGGTAGGGTCCCCTGCCATTGAGAAATCTGGCCACGGACCTGTGGCTGCCAATTGCCCTGCACCAGCAATGGAATACCCACCTAGTCATAGGATGAAGGTGTGAGCACCCCCTGTATGTGTCTCCCACTGTCAAGCACACTCCCCATGCAAAAACAGCCCGAGCGTGGATGCTGACAGGCCCAGTCATAGGCCAGGTGGTCCCAGAAAACGATGCACGTGCGCAAACTGAGGGACCACACACAAACCGCCCCTACTGTGCAGCGACGAATGGATGCTAGCAGTCAGATGCCCAACAGGGCACACCCCCCAGCTTAAGATGATAATAACTGGCAGCGACAAACACAAAACATCCCATGTGGGAGAAAACCCAGACGTATATGGTCCACCAGCGACACCACCCACAGGACCCAGGGTACCTGGTGAGTTCTACCCCCTCCCTGTGCCCATTTCCACGGAAAAACACATCGTAGTCTATCCATGAGGTTTCCCATTGTCCACCCATGCATGTGTTGTGGGACAGACCATAGGACGCCTGGAGGCAACACTGCCCAGCACATGAGGCAGCCCAGGCGGGACAGCCCCCGAACAAACCCCTCCAGCCCACAACATAACAGCGGAACACTTCCCAGAAGCAGGGACCCCATCAGACCCCAGGGGATATGTGTCAGAGAGAGGTCAGGAGGGATACACCGTGTTAGCACCCACAGAAATGGGGCACGAAGTGTGTTCCACAGACCTCTATCTGTGCACACCTTGAGTCCGAACCCGGAGGGCGAGCAGAAACATCTGGGGAAGCCCACAGGACTGGCCAGGTCTATCCCTGGCGATAGGTGGACATAAGCTCACGACCGTTAAACCACTTTATTACCATTCCCCCACAGGCACCAAATAACACAAACACCCCCACACCCGTAGACACGCTAGGGATGACAGGGGTCAACCATGTGCACAGCCCAACACCTCACAGTCCGATGCAAGTCTCATGATCGGGGTGTCAATCCACTATTTTTTTGGTCAGAGGGTTGGGGGCGGCTCAGACCACACACAGCTCACACACCTGGGTCCAGGGACAGTCAGCACCACACACGTACTGCACCATGGTGTCATTGGCTGTGAAAGCTGACCGAGACTGTGTGGCAGCGCGCACCAGTATCGTGTATACATCCACCACACCTTGGGCCGCTGAGGCCACAGAAGTCTGGAAAAAGCCACTGCAGGGGGGTAAGGCCTGCTTCCACCTCCCACACACCAGGGGTCCATGCTAGGGACGATGTATGTGGTTGCAGAGATACCCTGGGGAGCTGGCACAGCCCCGCGTCACAGTCTCCATCTGTGGTCCCACGAGCATCGGCCAGCGTTAGCAAGACTGACAACAAACACACAGCTGCACGCTGTGACATCCCGCATTGGTGCCACCATTGGGGAAACATGGGACCGCAAGGTAAATCACCACCTAGGACCCGGAAATGCACCAGCAGGTGGGAACGTGCATGGACGCATCATGGGCCCCACCCTAGTCTGTCTGTGTGAATGGGGCAACACACGAGCAACGGGACATGGAGACTGCAGATGACCAACAAAGGGCAGTAGTGACTCAGCTGGGGGCCCACATAGGGATGCTCTGTGTGATAGGGATGATGTGAACACCAATCACAAACATACACATCCCTGAGCACAACCCCATAGGGAATGTCAAAGATCCCTAAGTGTGTGGGTGAGCTGCCACAACAGGGCACACACATTATGGGGTGCATACCCTGGCCAATGGTGCCCAGGGGGCGCCACCAATGGTGGCCAATGTCCACGGGGAGCACACTGGGACCACAGACACACCCACCATGGACAGCTGCTGTCAATGCACAGCTGGGATGAACGGTGCGGATCTATAGGGCCAAGGGTATGATCATCTCCCCCTAGGTGATATGTCCCACCCTCAGTCCACTGTGGTCTGTCAAGCCCCCACCGGGGCCCCCGCGATCGCTGCCTCTCCCTCTGTGCAGTCATTGTGAGCAAAACCGATTCGCAAACTATGCTGTGTGTGCTGGGCTGCTAGGTGATATTAGGGGGTGGCTCAGCATGCAGTCAACATTGTGATGCTGCTGAGAGCTGCCCTTTGTGTCAGTGCATGTGTGTGCCAGGTTGGCTCGTCTGTTACGGCTGTGACACAGCTGTGCAAAGCTACACCCACATGTCCAAGGCATGGGCATCGGGGTTGTGTCACGCAGCTGGGTATATAGCCACAAACAGCAGGGGGGTGTGCTGCAGGACGGTAACATGGGCACACACAGGGCAATGTAATCTGGTTTGTCTGCTCCAGTGACAGGTGGTTAGGTTGCTGACCACAGACGTTTATATATTCCACAGGTGGAGGACAGGGAGGAACAAAGGCGCCGGGAGCTTGCGAGCATTACCACCCGGAGTTCCTGGAGAGGTGCAGGCCGGAGCGACAACAGCACCATGATGGTCAGTATGCCCAGGGCTAGGTTGCAGGTCAGGTCGGCCATGGGACCACCAGCCTGTGTCATCACCTGTATCGGTAAAATGTTGTATGTGACACACATGGATGTGCCCGTGATGTCTGTTCATCCTTCACAGGACAGTGATACCAGCGATGGGGCGCCACAACACATGCGAGCTATTGCCCGCGCAGGACACACCAGCCGGCACGCGAAGGCGAAGGAGGAGCCAGACGCGGTAGGAACAGGAGGGGCCGACGGAGGAAGAGGAGGAGGTGGCCCATGGAGGCGTGAGCCAGCTCACATGTGACGAGTGTGGGGGAGGGGAGGAGGGGGAGCGCGGAGGGTGACTATCACCCACCCAACCCAGGACCATGGGGAGGGACAGAGGAGAGAGGAGGGAGGTGAGGACGAATGATTGTCCTGATGAGGGGGTGCAGGGGAGGGCGGGGGAACAGGGGGTATCGGGTGGAGGCGGCAGGCGTTGGGGGGGGATTGGGAGGGGGCCACGGACAGGCAACAGCGGAGGGCAGTGGGGGGAGGGTGCACATGGGAAGGGGGAGGGGCGGGAGGGGGGTGGTGGGCAAACACAGTCCCAGGGACAGTGTGTCCGAGGCGGGCCGATAGTGTACAGTGACTGCAGGCATCTGACCGGCTAATGGGTGGCAGCATGGAGGGCTGCACAACACAGGGTGTCCACACTTGTCACAACACCTGCAACAGGTGCCAGCACACAGAACTGCAGCCACTGTGTGTCTGTGGTGCTGGCAGGTGCATGGACGAGGTGTTAGTGGGCCTGGCGGATGCACGACATGACACACCATGTCGTGTTACATGCGGTGCAAGTCTATGACTGTGGCTGTTCGGCCCCACGGTGGCTAACCTGATGGGGTGCGATGTCTGGCATCCCGGGTTACATCCTGCCAGAAGAGCTTAGCTGGAGCATCGAACAGGTACCACGAGGCGATGGAACCTGTGATGCCGCAATGTGCCCTGTGGCTGGGCTGTTGTTTATCCCCCCTGAGTGTGTGTTGTTGGTTGGACATGTTGGCCATTGTTAATGTTGGGCCAAATAAAGGTTAAGCATGGTTTCGTAAACCCAATGGTCACGTGTCATAGATCCTACATTCAACATGTATGCAAGCACGGGATAATGTATTGCGGACCTGCAGGGCCAGGTGGGCGCGGACTGGGTGTCATACGTGTCGTGCCGCGCACAGGCAGTCAGAGGGGCCATATATGTGTGGGGCTGTGGCGTACGGGGGGTGGGGCCATGGGATTGCCGCAGGTGCGGCGGTGGGTCCACCCAATGATTGACAATGACACACATGGGATGTGTGCTATGAGCCCCATGTGTTGCTGGGATCTGAATGGAACCACCGGACAACATGACACCCCTGTCTGCCCTATGAATAAGGAACGCTTATCATAGACTCAGGTTAGGAGCGATAGAACAGTATGACGATGACCCTGAACAAGCAAACGGTCAGGTATGGTAGAAGCAACAAAACAGAGCTGTCACAATAAAGGACTACCAGTCCCAGATTGCACCAGGTTCGCCAGCAGCCATGAGAGGGGCTGTTCGTGAGGAAAATGTGTGTGCAAACAAGATAGCTATGGAGGTAATCCCTAAGCACTCATCTCAAAGGGGCTGGGCCTGATTCAAGACAGCTGCGCTGTGTTAGGGGCAGCACACACTTTAGAACAGGACTACGGTAAATAGCTTATTCGTCAGATAACAGTTTCAAGATACAGCTACAGCAAACTGCTTACAGAGGGAGGAAG
The DNA here is from genome assembly GCA_033557465.1 of Ichthyophis bannanicus. NCBI lineage: Eukaryota > Metazoa > Chordata > Amphibia > Gymnophiona > Ichthyophiidae > Ichthyophis > Ichthyophis bannanicus. The sequence continues at coordinate 228,908 of CM066039.1, read as the reverse complement.
AGATACAGAGACAGAGACAGCAAACGGCTACAAGGCTCAAGCACCCAGTATCACCTGGTTGAAACAGAAGCAATGCCATGCAGATAGAGAGAGAAGGAAACTCTCTGGATGGAAGAGGAGGAAAGCGCCATTGGAAGGTCTGGGAAGATTCCAAGCCAGTACTCATACTGGGAGGTAGGTCCATACGGAGCTCAGCAGGAGTCCATTGCACAGGAGTCAAGCCAGAGGAA
>CM066039.1:156488-228178 GCA_033557465.1 Ichthyophis bannanicus | reverse complement strand
CATATTGCCTATCCTGGGTCACTAAACCTTTCAGGGCCTACCCCAGGGGACCTTTGCTTACGCATGCTTGTCACCGGGTCCCCACAGGGCTGCAGTTATGTACCGATAGGGATGTGTCCCAATTGGCCACCGGCCTGCGGTGCTGTTTGTCACCTGACAAGTCTGCCACCCACGGCCCATACCCCTGTGTGTCTACCGCCCAATATGCCCCATTTACATAACACCAAAAACGGGTAGCAGCTTGTAGGCGTACAAAAGAGACCAACAACACAATGCCATCACACACGGAGCAGTTACTTAATCCCTTGTGTATGGGACCAAACACCTTACGGCCACCCACCTTCATCACTGAGGCTCCGACCTGCGCCCTGGCTGGGTAAACTATGCCATCAGGACGTCCAGCGGTGGTGGGACGGGTAGGGGCCGGCAAGATGTTGTGGCAGGGGACCCATAAGACTGGCTGCCAAACAGGGCCGGATGCATTCATCTCCTTCCGTCCAAGCTGATGCGTCCGCTGGGTCCTCGGGGGGGGGTGAGGGATGTTGTCCAGTTGCCGCAGTGCCAGTAGGGAGTGTTTCCTGCACCTTCTGTGTCCGTAGCAGGCCTGAGGACCATCGTCTCTTGGCACATTCTGCATACTCCCCTGGCTCGTCCTCAGGCGCCCCCATTGCTGCTGTAGTCAACATGTGAGGTGAGCAGTAGGAGGGAGGGCCTCAGGATATGTATCTACGCAAAAAACATGTATAATCCGCCAGTGCTGTGGTTTCCCACATACCATGCAGGTATTGTGGCATGAATACTGATCAAACACCTCACTGCTTCCCTCACCAACCCAAAACATGACAGCCAGGTATCACCGGGGGGAAATGGTGGGTGGCGTTATCCCTTTATCTGTGTGTCCTGAGTGGCAGTACGGTGCTCATGGGGGGGACCACAGACCCCTACAAGGGCCCAATTCCCCACATGTCTCTAGACCTATGGGGCGGGGGCCTTATGTCACCGTTAGGCCCTGGTTTCCCTGTGCTAACCACCCACCTCTTGCCAACCCCTCTCAGAGTGTGCCGGGCCAGTATATTGGGCAGTGCGCCCATGGTGGAGAGCTTTTGGCGGTGTGAAGGACATACCGGGCTGCCCTGGCCTGTGATGCTGTGCAGTAGACACCTCTGCCATCGTCCTGCGTCTGTCTACCACACCTGCAGGACTGGGGAGCCCATATGTTACCTATACATGCCTTCATGCACGTCCAAAGGTCATTGCTACAGGGTACAACAGACACTGTTGATGTGGGTGGGGGCGTGTCTGATTGGCAATACCAGATATGGGAAGGTGGGGATAGGGGTGGTATGGGAAACATGTGCTAAACGTGTCCTGCAACCTGGGACCACAGAAGGGTTTGTGTTTGGACAGCATACATATATGCCATATAGGGGATACGGTAAAGGATTATATGGCGCATGGGACACATAAGGGGTGTGTGCTCACATGGGGCTGCGTGGCGTGCATTGCCCTGATCACAGGTATGTTGTGAGAGCTACCCTGGTGATGTTGTGTGTTGGTTTTGGGGCAATTGACAGCAATATACATGGCAGGGGGTGCAAACGTCATCCCTATGCGCGTCACAACATACACAGGGCATGACATCACTCTGCTAGATGGGACCCTCAGTCCCAGTCCTATAGCCTGTGTGACCATCAACAGTTTTATGCAATAACGGGATGGAGCAGATGCGCCATGGTACACAGCAGACCGTGGGGATACCCTCATCCCATTACAGAAGAAGAAAACCCGGGAAAACACTGGTGACAATTACAATGAATGTGTTTGCTCTCCCGGAACACAGGGCAACATACACTCACCCACCCATCTGCTAGCTTGCAGGGCATTCCCAGTGTCAATGACTTGGTAACACTTTGATGCCATGGCGGAGAATGCACAATGTGCCACACCAACCTTTGTAGACTAGTTTGGACCCTGTCCAGGGGGCCATCATCTGTGCCCCGTGCTGAGATACCCCCCACAAAAAAAAAAAAAAACACTCAGGACCCTGCGCCAACTCACCTACAATTTTCAATTTGGCCGTAATCAACAGTCCATCTGTGACAACCACGACACCTGTGCAGGCATGTTCCTGGCGCTATCTTGCCCTTCTGTTTAACTACCGACAAGGGACATGAGGCCGGACACATAGCAACACAAACACATCTCCACAACCCCAGGGGCCGCTCCATTGCCAGCACCCTGATTGCGGGGGCGTTTTGGCCAGCTCACAATGGCCCAGTGATCAGCAACATCATGTCCCTATCCGTCCAACAGCATCATTAAGTGCCAGTCCTTCAACATACCTCCGCTTATCCCCCTGTTTGACAGAGCTGCAATCTGTGGCCTCCAAAGGTGGTTTCCTGCTAACCCATCTCTGGCATACCTATACATGCTGGCATTATTGTCGACGTGGATGCGAACGACAGCTACAGGGACATATTGACTGTGCTGCACCACTGTACCCCGCCAAACATGGCCCAGGGAGCTCCATGGAAAGTCGACAACCTCCTCACCCTACTCCCCCTAGCTACATGATATATGGCATAGATGATCCCTGACTGGGTTGCCCCCCCCCCCGATCTGAAACATCCCCACAGCGTAGAAGTGAATCAAGTGACTGGCAACCCCCTTGTGGCAGGAAGTATTGTGAGGGGGCAGCACTTGCAACATTGCTTGGATGGTTGCAGGTCCAATCTATGATGGACCATGGGCAGGCATGTCGGGGAATCAGGGCTCAGGGGCATATGAAACTTCCACCTGTATCACAGGTATATGTGACCACTGCTCATCACATTATATCCCCCTCTTGCATATGTCCATGCAAACTATCTGTGGGATCATACATTCCCTTTAGTGTTGTCTACATGCCCTATGCCTAATACATTAGTCTATACACACACCCATCTGCAATGAACATATCTCTCTCCCCCCTCCATACCCTCCCCCAATGCATATTTCGGGTGTGGGTTTCACCTGACACCCCCATATGTACCATACGAAAAACAACAGGTCCCTTTGCTCATGCGCTATCCAAACATCTTACCACCCACATCATCTCAAGACTCGGGAAGATTGATGCTGACAACCTGCCTGCTCCTCATGGTACCAGTATTTCATTCTGTACCTACGCTTCAATATCATATGACACCAGAGACCCAGTCAGACATCGTATACTACATGATCCACTGTTGGGGACACACCTACACTCCATGTTGGCACCAGACAATGTTTGCTGGCAACACACCCAAATGCACTGATTAATCCCACCACTGGTCAATGACTGTGAGCATAATTCGTCAAGGTTTCCTCACTATTGCACCTTATACCGTTACAGCTGCCAATGACTGGACACAGCCATGTTACGTCTGGTGGACGCTGTGGATAACCATGTTTCCCCTGCTGAAGGAGATTACCTTGGCTAGCTTATTCAGACCTGCACTTTAACGGTATTAATGTAAACTTACACGTTTAACAACACTAATCATCTGTGATGCTGGCATCCTTGTCATCCCCCAATCACCATACTACCACCAGATGGCAGAGCGACAGCATTGGCGACTATCCCCTCCCCAGAGCTACACACAGCCATCACAGGCTGTGCCGGTCCACTTGCAGCCCACAGGACCCTTCACCTGTTGTACCCCTAGGTGCTGGGGATGCAGCACCACCCTTGCATTATGGCCTATCAGCAGCTTCTCGCACCTCAGGTAGGCCCATTCACATCTTCTATCCGTCAGGGCCCCTCGGACATGGCATCATCAAATACCTGTAGACCCTCAGCGAGGACAACCCATGTACAGGGATCCATGGTATGTCAGGGACCTGTTTGCGGGGGGGAGATTAATATCTATCGGGTGGTGGAATATGTATGTGGCACCATTCAGTGGTAACAGGCTAACTAATCAGTTATGGTACATCTGTGGACGTTCTGTTACATTGTTTGCATTGGTATCCACATTCCGTACCGTGTACATCTATGAGCTCATGCCTGTTGCTTGTACATGGATTAGGGTGTCAGTTAGGACACGTGTGGCTGCTAATCAGTGCGGTTTGTATGAGGGGATATAGATATGTGACATTACCTTACATAGATACGAAGATGTACACTCCGTGGGACATTGAGATGGTCACCTGTGGAGGGGGTAGTTGTAGACATGTGGTGTGGCAGACCTACTTATCTATGACTCACACATGCAACGCATCTGCAGGGGCCATATGCAGATTACCTTCTCCCATCAACGACCTGTATCATTTGCTGGTCACATAATGGGTTTGGGTATGTTCCTAGCCCCCAGTGACCTTACACCGATCATGAACGACCAGCTGTTGTTGTAACATGGTTCATTTTCTAGGGTTGGACATTGTGATATCTGCCTGTGGTACTATGCACCTACACAGTTCGCAGCAGTCAGGTTAGCATTAGTCAGTATGCTGATATATACATGTCATCTGGACATCGGTTCAATGAGTGGTGTGATGTTCCTGGACAGTGACTGTGGTGACAAGGACATCGGACAGGGAAAACCACTTATATTGTTCCTGTCAATAGAGAGGGTACATGCTACAGGTCAAGTGATGCATGAGGGCATTTTTTGGGGGGCCTTCATCAATCATCCATGGCGTTGCCTGTGTGAGTGGGGGACCTGCATCTATGCTGCACCGGGTCTGTAGTGATCAGAGGTAGAGGGTGGTCTACACCTTAATCTAGTGTGTCACCCATGTATTTCCTGTGGAATGTGTCTGTATATCTCATTGCTACCTCCCTGTTGCTTGGAACCCAATATATGGGGACCAAGCAACAGTCATTACTGGTCAGAACCGCGGGTGATGTGTGCCAACATGCATGTGGCGCGGCCCATGTGGGCTCAGACCCTTCACCCAGGGGCTATGGGCTATGCTGCTGCGACCACAATGCAACGGCACAACCCCGTGGGGCCAGCGATACGGGGAACCGTACATCACAGACATGGGTGTCAGCCATCTTTCTGCCACAGTATGTCCTTTGTGGTGACACACGATGAGGGCAAAGGGGGCCATCACAAGATAGACAGGGTGCACAGTGGCACATTGGACTGCAGGACGGGAAGGTATGTTCAGTGTCCATACAGACATGTTCACCAGAACAGGCGCTGACATCGCAGCTGGGTTTTCAAGGGCCCTGACAAGAGGGTTCAGCAGCACAGATGGGGAGGGTCGTGTAAGTGGGACTCTCACAGCAGTGATCACAACAGGTACTGGCTCACAGGGGTTTTCAGGTCAATATGAGGTGGGGGGGCATGCTCTGGATGCATTGTGGGGACCCACACACTCAGTTATGTGTGTGCTGTGGGCTTGGGGGGGGGGGGGAAATGTCATGGCCAATGGGGCCGGGGAAGGCGTATGTGCATAGTTAACTGCAGTGCCCAGTGACGGTTATTGCAGGAGGGACAGAGCCCCCCGACATGCAACCTGTCTGACAGTGTGAGACTGATGGACCTCTGTGATGCTGTGATTGCGTCATGCCATACATATGTTACTGACTGGGCTGATGACATCGTCGGGCTGCCGTTGGGTGCGATGTCAGGTCTGTGGACACCCTCTCTGGGCTCTGACCGGTATGTCGTTTGCTCATGTGTTTGCCCGGCCCATGGCCTTCCCAACATGTCACATCTGAGGTGATGCTTGGGGGATGGAAGGGGTGAGCTGTGCTGCCCAGTGCATGTTGTGTGTATCCCTAGGGGACATATTATGCTGGTATGCCTATCCACACACTGTGTACAGCAGAGTCCTACAGTTTGCAGCTGTGAGCTGGGTTCGTGTCAGCTCACAGGTTCGATCACACCTGGGTGTTGTTACAGTGAGCCATGTTGGTTTGTCCATTACATGGCCTGGCCAACCCTGACACCTAACCTTGGTTGACAGGCATACACTGTGGGGACTACCTATTAGCCCTAGCGTACTAAGGGGTTGTAAGGTGCACATGCCTAGCTGATAGACCTGCTTCATATTGTCAGTTACAGACGGTGCTACGCATAGACTGTTGTCTGGACATTGTTACACAACAAATTATCAGACGTACCTGCCAGTGGGTGTGCAGTGTCCAGGAGTTCAGGAAGGCCACAGGTGTAAATATCCCCCAGTCGTGCTGCGAGTTCCCGCTCAAGGGGCGATAGTGCACAGATGAGGGGGCCCCCGCCACCTGTCCCCATGGCATGCTGGTGTTCGGCCACCATCACCTGCCGTACACTCGTTTTATGTCGTAGTAACGTTTTTTCAGGACAGTCATAGTCCCTTGGTGGCCCACCCGCCCCAGCCACTGCCAGCCTCACATCCTCCCACACCGCATTCCGATTGCCCACGCTTGTTTGCTGCTGAGGCAGCCAAACAGGACATCGTACTTTTCAAGGACCATGCTCAGGAGGATGTGGTTTTCATGGTCACTGAATTTCAGCGCCCTCTTCCGCTGAGTAGCTGGCACAGGAGGCACTTCCTCTTGCCAGTGTGTCTTTCCATACCCACATCAATTGCTCCCGATGGGCCTGCACGGGCCTCAGGCACCGATGGCACCGGCCCACCCGCCTCTGCAGTACCCTGCTGTTCCTCCCCAACACCAGTCTCCTCATCATGCACACCCTCTCTCTCCCTCTCGCCGTCCCCCTCTCTCTCCATCACCCTCTGTGCTCACCACCCCACACCCAGGCCAGAACGCCACACACAACCCTACACACTGCAGAGCAGCCCACCCCACCACACACAGTCGACCCTACCCTGCACACTACACAACAATGCACACAGAACTGACACAGACACACTGATACACCATATACAGTACAAAGCCGTTCAGACACACAGACTCCTCTCCCCCTGCAACACCCGTTACCTCTCCACCTCTGCAATAACCCGCCTCTGTCTCTGCACACTCCCTCCGTACGTATAGCACCACCCTCTTCGTTTACCTGTGATACAGTATTATTTATACCATGGTTCCGTCGCTGTTTTCCGTTGCGCATGCGCTGTTGGTCCTTTTTTTCGCGGCACGGATGTGTGCGTGCGCGCCGCGGAACTGCGTCAGAGCTGTGCATGGCGGTGTATGGGTGCGGCGCACATAGACGCACATGCGTGCATCACGCTTACGCAGCACGGCGCGGCGGACACGCATGTCCATTGTTGGGCAGCAGAGGGCGGCGCGCTAATCTTCTACGCGGCAGAGGAACGTTGTGAGGCATAAGGAGACGCGCTGACGTGAAAGCACATGAGCAGAGCCGCAGCACAATGGCAACGATGCCTACCATCGGAGCACGGATCGGGGGTTCAATCCCCCGCAGTGCGCAATGAAGCGGCTGGCTCAACCACCATTTTCGGAGGCAAAGCAATAGTGCGCAGCAGGAGGCGGCGCGCTAATCATCTACGAGGCAGAGGAACGTTGTGAGGCATAAGGAGATGTGCTGACGTGAAAGCACACGAGCAGAGCCGCAGCACAATGGCAACGACGCCTACCATCGGTGCACGGATCGGGGGTTCAATCCCCCGCAGTGCGCAATGAAGCGGCTGGCTCAACCACCATTTTAGGGGGCACACACACACCTCATATTTGCCTTTGCGCATGCGCTGTTGCTGTTCGTCTTCTTTTGCTGCGCCACAGATGTGCCCATGGGCTGTCTTTTTTGCGCGCCGCGGAGCTGCGTCAGAGATGTGCATGGGCGTGCTTGTGTGCGACACATGCAGACGCATGCAGCACGCATACACGCCCCCAGCGCGGCAACCACGGACGCCAGGGAATGCTCTATGGGATGCACATGGGCGTGGCGCACATCCGCGGCGCGCACCGACGCACAAAGGCACAGGCGCACATCACCATACGTGAAATCCATCTACATATCGTCAGGCAGCGCTCGTACACATTGAGGGTTGTATTGTAGGCGAGTTATACGTTTGGAGAGGCTGACATTTGGATCTGTGCTAGATTATCTGTGTAGTTAATTGTCTATTGCGTTGTACTGTGTGTATTGAGTTGTATTGTGTGTACTGTTTTGTGTATTTCATCCGTGTGTTCCGTTAGTCAGTTGGTGTTTGTGAGTTGGTGACTGTTGTGGGTGCTTTGTGTGTGTGTGTTGTAGTGTGCTTGTGTAGGCCAGCGGCGGGAGGTGATGTCTGGGATATCTGTTCCTGCATGTGCCCTGGAAGGTGAGCAGATGCTGCGGTTGCCGGACAGGGGGGATGGTGTCCATGGGGCTGAGGCACAGGGCATGGGTGTAGTCCCGCAGCAAATCAGACCTGCAGCTGTGGAGGGGGGCCAAGCAGCTGGTGTACGTGCACGGCGCAGGAGACATGCCGAGGTGCAGGCTCGGCAGCCTCGCCTCTACAGGCCCAGGGCCCAGCTCCAGGACATGCGTGAGGACCAGGTCATCTCCCTGTACAGGCTGAGCACAAGGGCTATTAGGGAGCTCTATGAGGATCTCAGACCTGACCTCGAGCCCCTAACTAATCGGTCACATGCCATACCGGGTTTAGTTAAGCTACTTGCTGCTTTACATTTCTTTGCCTCTGGCTGTTTCCAACATTCAGTGGGCGCAGTGGGTGGCATGAGCCGCCCCTCCTTCTCACGATGTCTCCACCAGGTACTGCGTGCCATGGTCAGCCGGGTGGGGAATTACATAGCCCTTCCCCACACTGGGCAACAGTGGGGGACCCTGAACCAGGCCTTTGCGGCTGTAGCTGGGATACCACACGTGATGGGAGCTATTGATTGCACACATGTTGCCCTGGTCCCTCCTAGAGACAGGGAGGTGGTGTTCCGCAACCGCAAACACTACCATTCCCTGAATGTTCAGGTTGTATGTGATGCTAATCTTCATATTCTGAATGTGGTCCCACGGTTTCCAGGGTCCACCCATGACTCCTACATCCTGCAACACTCAGCACTCTTTCGCCAGTTTGAGGAGGGACTGTATGGGGACTGCATCTTGCTGGGTGAGTATGTCCACATATATGATGTTGTCTGTAGAATAGATCATTTTCTAAGTTAACATCTGGTATATCATGAACTATATACTCTCTGTGTGTTAGGCAGCTGAGCTAACGTTCAGCAGACATTATGAACGGGGTGGAGATGTTGACTTGCATGCATCATGATGTGACATGTGACATCTGGTTTAACACAATACCTGGGGGTGACATGCTGATGTTCTGGGGGACATATGCACCTGTTCAGATGCATGTACATGGGTGTGCATATCAACATGTGTGTGTATTTCACTGGGCCACAGGTGGGCTGCTGAGTGTGTCGCCCATCTCACCCACCTGTGCATTCGTGGCTTTTGAGGTAACTGTGTTTATGTCATGTAACATTACTGTGAGGCACGATACAGACACTTATCGCATATCATGTCTGTGTGTGGGGGACAGACCCCTACACTGTACTGTGGTTCCCTGAACATTGTTTGATGATTGACATGTGTTTGGCTGTGTTTGGTTTTTCGGCACATATGATAGCTGTTCATGACCTTGGCAACGTTGGGTACACATTACCATAGGTAGGGTGATGCATTGGGCATGGCCCATAACATGTGTGCATACACACGTGTGGTGTGCATAACTTTGGGACACTGCAGATGGGCGGGACTTCAGCACCATTGTATCTCATTAACCCGCTGTGTCTCTGCCTTTGCGGGATGTGACAGCAAGGCCAGGGGCCAACGTGTGAGCAGGAAGAGAGGTGTGGGTGCCCCATACACAGGTACCTTGCCAGTTCCATTAGTTGTGATAGTTCAGGGCTAATGTGGGCTACAGTGTGCAGATCTGTAGAGCACAGCCTAACAGGGATGTGAACAGGATGGTGACAGTGGACAGGGTGTCCACTGAGATGTTTGGTGGTCAGCATTCCACAGCATATGCCATAAGAATGCTATCTGTCAGTAGGTGGTCCTTAGTGGACACAGGTTGTGATTGGTTTTTTGTTTGTTGTTGTCAAAACCCCTGGTCAGAGGTGTTCTGGGTGTGCCCCTACATAGCGCATAAAACCTTAATGTGCTATATAGCTTGTTAACATCTACGTATCACATGTATTCTGTGTGCTGGTGGTCTAGGCTGCCATAGGTGGTTTCCGAGATGCGGACATTGACTGCAGACCAAAACTAATGTGCCACACATAGCAGATGTTTGTTTGCAAAACTGGGACATTGGTGTTATTTTACGTGTCTGTCCAGAATACAGGGGCCCTACCTGACATTTCTATCACCATAGGTCTTCCGTCAAATGTATATTTGTGCTGTCATATGGTTCTGTCAGGATGTGTCATGCATTTGTCTCTCAGGTCCGTACCTGTGTGCATATGTGGTGGTATGCGCTCATGCATTCACATGCATCATTCTCTTTTTGCAGGTGATGCAGGATATGGATGTCGACCCTGGCTGCTAACCCCTGTGCGTCAACCACGGACACGTGCAGAGCGGAGGTACAATGAGGCCCACGCCTCCAGCCGCTCTGTCATAGAGCGCACCTTTGGCGTTTTAAAAAGTCGCTTCAGGTGTCTGGATAGGACAGGTGGGGCCTTACAATATGAGCCAATGACTGTTGCAGAGATAATCGTTGCCTGTTGCATCCTGCACAACATTGCTCTCAGGCATGATATCACTGCAGAGATTAATGAGGATCTGGCAGAGGATCCACCGTGCCCCCCTGTACGTGCCAGTGGTGGACACACAGGCAGGCACAGCAGTCAGGCAGAGGTTGATTGCTGAGATATTCAGTGGTATGTATTGCACATCCTCACACATATATGTGCTGTTGTGTGCATGTGGGGTTTATAACGGGTGATGTGTCTCAACAGATAGCATCCTGTTCCATGACTGCATAGTCCTTATGCTGAACATTTTACTGTTACAAATGGCCAGGGGTGTGCGATGGACAATGTGGACAGGGCACAACAGTGTTTCTGGTTTGTTTGGGGTTTATGTGTTGAGACACCTTTATGTGTTTTTTGGGGGTCACAGTACTAGTTAGTGTCTGTGTATGATAGCAACTGCTGTGCAAACACCCTGATGTCATCCTATTGTGTGTGTGGGGCACGGGGTCATGCATATGATTGGTGTTTCAATGGGGTGTAGAGGGCAACATATGTGGAGAGCTCTCATGCGGAAACCTTGTTTATGTACTATAATCAGGGTCTGCTTGTGTGTGTGTGTCATGCTATTATGGGCTGGCTATGTCTGTATGTTTATTATGTGTAATGCTACATGACCAACATAGCAAAGTACACATGCGCATGACTGCATGCCCATGATGGGATTGATTACATGTCACAGGTGTTGGTAGCACACCAAAACGTAACATACAGTATACCAATTAATGTGGCACATACATGGCTAGGGTTGGGCATATGGACATGGGCATTGTGCAGCCCGGGGTCCATTTAATTGTTGTACACCTATCTAATGAGCTGTCATTCATTGCAGTATTTGCAATGTACACACATACAGATGCGCAGCGGGTCAGATCATCCACGGGTGCATTACAGGGCACTACTGTGGAGCGGCATGTGTTGTATTTTTTGTATTTTAGCGTTTTGGCATATGATGGGTGGCATATGTGGGTGATACTATCTCAAACATCTGCCTCATGGCTCTCGTCCATGGTGTATGTCTGTTTTGTTAGCGGAGTACACAGCCACATATGCCTTGTGTACACTGGGAAGGGATGTTATGTCCATATACACACACTGACCTATGTGGGGGATATGTGGTGCAGGTGCACATGTCGCCTAACCATGGATTAACATTCTCCCTGATAACCAGTGGGATGACCTGGCCCCATCATGGTTTGATGAGAGACAGACATGGGTGTGTTGTCTAGCACACATGGTGCTGCAATAGCCATGTATTTAGGCACATGATCTGCACACAGATCTAGGTAATCCTTGCTGTACGGGATTTACAATGCATAATATTCCTTCACACAATGGTTACAGGGGGTGGTACAGCATATTAACAGGTATCTCAGGTATTTACTGTTGCATAACAAACAACATTTGGCCAGTCATGTACACAGAGAGGGGGTTATGTTGTCAACCTGGCCAACACAGACTGATGGTGTGACCTTGTGATGTGTTTCACACATGGTGGTTGCAGACACCTCCTTAGACAGGTGTGTGGAACAACCGAGGGTGGTGGGGGCAAATGTGTTGTGGAGGGACTGTTCATTGTTTTCATATGTCTACATGCTGCCTCTCCCATGTGGTATATCAGTACAGTGTGAGGGTGAACAGTCAGTCAGTGGGTCAGGTTGTGGGGTCTGCCAGCTGGTGACATTGTGTTGTACTGTGGTTTTCACAGATGGAAATTAACATATATGTTGTGGTTGTTGGTTTCCCTCTCCACAGGTCCCGCTTCATGAGGATGATGTTCCAAGGTACCATTCGCACATGAGGGCCCATCGTCCAGGAGGCTGTGGTCCAGGGTAGGTGGATCTACAGCTACATTGTGTGTATATGGGTTCATGGGGACAATATGTCGCCTGTTATGTGTCATTTAGGCAGCTGATGTTGTACACCTCTCTCCTGACAGCCTCCCTCACCCATGTGTTGGTGTTGTGACCCATCTCCCCATGTGTTTGTGTACAGTATGTTTGCAGGTGCACCTTTTCAGTCAGCTGTGCAGCAGAGTTATATATGTATTTGTTTGTCGTGTTGTGCGGATACTGACTTAGCTATCCTCACCATCATAGTTTGAGCAGACATTAACAAGATATCTGTGCATGTGACTCGGCCCTGATGTTCACAGGTTTGCACTTTTGCACTTACATGCCATGTATTTCAGATGTGCCACTGACGAACCTATACTGTGTATGTGTGTGTGCACTTATGTTTTGAATATGTCTTCCGGCATTGGCCAGGCATGGTACATTATCATGTGCTTTCATGGGTGTAGGCACCTGGGGGGCATCGTGGTGTGTGCTACCTCTACTGTTGTGCTGCTTATCTTGTCATAATGGTCCACATGTGTTGTGAGCTGTGTGCATCATTGTGTCTTGTATTTTGGGTGACAGCTGTTGAGCAACATTTCTTTATCTCATATGTATGCATGATGTGGACATGCATGAACAGTTGATGTACATGGTAAATCGACATGTGATGCTGACATTGTCTCCCTTCGGTGTGACCTGATGTGGCTATGCAGTACTTTGGGGAATTGATGATGGATGCACGATGCACACATTGGGTTTGTTTTAACATTGCTAATTGTGTCTTACATCTGGCTGTTCCTGTCCTGGGGTTTGTGATCTTCACATGGACATGTTATGTAGCATCTCTGTAGACACACACAGCTGCATATGATGTGTAGCTGTGAGATGCCGGTGTGACATGGGATTTTACATAAACATGTCCATGGGACAGCCGTGCCTGCATTTACATGTACTGTTGGCTGTCATCTACATTTTATTGAATTTACATCTCATGTAATTTGTGACCTTTCATCACTTTAGTCTGTATATTGTGCATTGTTAATGTTGGCAATCAGTTCTGTTTTTGCGAGGTATCTAACACTACCATACTTTATCCTCTCGTGACACAGGGCAGACGACATGACAGAACCATTTCCTACAGGGCATCTGACCTCAACATCCAACGCCTGTTGTGGGACTGACCTTCATCTTCATTTTTCGGGGGAGATGTGACATTGGATGTTTGACCTATGTTGGTGGGACACAGGCCTGTGATGGACATTGTTGCTTTTGGACCTCTGGTTTACCCATGGGAGACCTGTACAACACACAGTGTGTGGCATGCTGTGGCTGTGTGTCCTGCAGATTACTGGGACACAGATGGACTTTCATGGACTGTGTCATATTGGATAGTGGCACTTTACTGTGCATGGCCAGGGTTTCATGTTTGGTTTTTCAATGATCTTTTGTATGTCAGGGACACCTTGGTTTTGGGACACTGTGCGCATCAAGGACTGACATGAGCTATGTATATCTGACATGCCTACACAGTTGGTTAGTGTATAGGTGTGTCCCATGTGTGTGACATGGCACACATGTTAGGTTAATTGGTGGGTTTCAACATCAGCATACAGCCATGTTTGTGGCATGGGGTCACACATGGAGGGATCCAATTGTCTATGTCCACCTGCCCCACACCTATACAGGGTGCAGGTTCTGCCACATACACCATTTCATGCCCAACAACATCCTTGGTAGATGTGTGGAGAGGGCAGGGGTGATTCGATTCATGTGGGGCATCACTATAACATGTTTGTCTGCAGCTGGTGCCTGTGCTTCTCACTGACTATGTTTGTGAGACACTGCATGCGGACCTATGGGCTCGTTGTGTTTCACTGTAGCTGTCTGCCCATCATTTTCATGTGGACATGCTAGTTATTGTATATGTTTACTGTACTGATGTGACACTCTGCATGTATGACCCCGCCTTGCATTGCACATTTCCAGGGTCGAGTTTTACACCCTGCATTGACAACAGTCTCATTAGCCCATTAAATTTTGTGTGTGCCAGTGTGGGTATCCATCGGCCTCCTACACCTCAGCATGCCATGGACCATGCTATAGGTAGGCAAACACTGTCCACCAAACAAAAATATGCAAGGGGACATACTGCACGGTGTTTTGTCTGCATCTTTTGGAGAGTTGTGTGTTTTGTATTCTCTGTGTGTTAATATGTCTCTGCTACCTGTTAGCATACAGTCATTCAGCTCTAGATGATATGTGTGATGTACACTGTGATGCAGCGGACCCTCTGGACAATGTGAAACACATTTTTAGATATTGAGAAAAACAAGTTTCAGATGCTATATCCTGAGGGCCCACATAGAGGAAGCAGGAGAGCCAGCCTGGATGCAGGGGTACCACACCTCTATGGGCAGGACTTGGCACCAGTCAGTCACAATTTCAGTAGTGACAGAGCAGACTCATTGAGGGAAATGAGCAGGCCGCAGTGCAGACCAAGGAGCCACTTGGTGAGCAGGCCAGGGAGCAACTTGGGGAGCAGGCCAGAGGGGGCCAAGAGGCAACTTGGACAGTGGGCCAAGGGGTGGGCCAAGGTGTAGGCCAGAGACCAAGCCAGAGACAACTACATGGAGCAGCACTTCAGGGAGCCATCACGGAAGGAGGTGCTCTCCCATACAGCTGGGGAGACGGCCCTATCCAGGGAGAGGGGCTAAACCACAATCTGATGGAAAGATATGCAGCTGTGAGGGATACTCGAGACAGCAACAGTACTTTTAACACTTTTTATAGTTATATCCAGAGAGAGGGGTGGAAAGTTCAGAGGCCTGGTGAACAGGGTACAGCTGAGAAGGCGCCACCACCAGCTAACTGCCACGGGAGTGGAGGCAGGGGCCGGGGACATCAGCTGCAGCCCTGCCTCAAATAGGTTTCTGGCACACTCTGGAGGAAGAGAGACACAGTGGGATTAGTTGAGCCAGCAGGTATTAGGCCTCACGCCTTCCCTGGAAGAGACTACAGATAGCTCAAGGGTGACACAGTTCTTGCCTGTGATTGTTTGCATAAACCTAGCACAGGAGAGGAGCAGAGGTGAGGATGTCATCTGTATAATAATGACACCTTGAAGCTGCAAGTACCGGATGATTTGCCCACGACGGATACTGTTGGTGCTAAAGGTTGGGACAGGGGAGCTTTTTAAAACCAGGGCAGCTGGACAGCCAGGGTTCTATCCTATAGCCATGAGCCACTGCCCCAAGCTGACAAGCAAGCATTGGAACACGGTTTGGCACACCTTCAGAAAGCCGCAACTCAGGCCCATTGATGCTTCTAATTCTGAGCTCTCACACATGGAATGGCTGCCAGTGGAATCTGGGGGTGAGATGGCAGGAGAACCCATGTCATGCATGTATTGTACAGTGGGGTACTAGAATCTGTTTGATGTTCATGAATGTATGACGTGATAACATGATGCCTTATGATTTAAGTTACGGTGATGATTGACAGTTGTTACATTGACCATTTTGTATGAGTGGATCCTTATGCAAGGATTAATACAGGCCTGTAACTTTCAGAGCCGCATATTTGTAACATATTGCGCAAAGTTGAAATAAATACCTCTTATTTTTTCCCTACACTTGGCTGTGGCGTTACTTTATTCGGAGGTTTGCAACATGGGTGGGCCAAAGGTCCGCTACCTTATGACCCTCACAACTGGCCAACCCTGATCCCCCTAATCGTATGCGACGGCCAGCCTCCGGTGGACACACTATGCCACCACCAGACGGGGCTGCGGGGGACAACACTGAGTCCTTTCTGATGTGCCAGTCAGCCATTATGTGGGAGGATAGACCTATCTTTATGAGGGTGTTTGTCACATGACAACATTGTGCCAGCATATGTTGTTCTCATTTGGGGGTCACCTGTGTTGCATGAGGGCTATGTTGAGGGGGGGACAGGTGATTTGTTTGGGGTTCATGGCTTACAACGCCTAGCTTATACATGCCCTCATATGTTGCTCACACATTGTGGCCAGGCAGCAGATGCTCGGGTATGTGGCCCTGGTACCCAGTGCATATCATGCACCTGGTACACATTAGATTCCATGACACTCAAGTGTGCTCAGGCAAGGACCTTTATGTGGCATGTGTGTTTGTACCTTGCTGATTGTGTTCCCATCGTTGAACAGAGAGGTGCTTACTTTGCAATTCTGATTACACTGTGTACAGTAACTGTGAGGGGTGATCCAAGTAGGGATATGTATTTTACAAACATGGGTTTATTTTGGTACTTGGTCATGCTTACACACATGCACTACAATGTGTACCTTTTAGTAAGTCCTGACTCCTTCTGACTTTGGGACTCCGTGGTTACCTTGACAATGTTCCTCGGGTTAGTTTTCAAGGGCCACATGATCTGGTTTTTTGAAATGAGGCGTGGTTGCCTTGTGTGCAAGACATTTTTGTGAAAACTAGGCTGCTCCTCCTCTCATCGTGCACATTTACACTTGTGTGTACTGAGTTGCTTGCAAGGTCCATGTCCACCTGTGCTCACAACAGTGTACAATGGCAGCTGGGCATGTGTCTGTCCTTTTGCACATCAATGGTTCTTACTGGTTCAACATACAGACCCTGTATTTTGAATATTAGGTCGTCCTTGGGCTCTGTGTGTTCTTTGTGGGTGTGTTTATTGGAACATGTTTCCAATTAGGTTATCCGGTTAGGCCACAACATCAGTGTTATTACATTGTGATTTAGGTTATGATGACTTGACCATTACTTCACAGCAGGTTCATCACCTCTACACACACCCTTGTCTCTGGTCAGGGTGCAGCAGGGTGTGCACTGTGTGCTGCCTAGCCAGCACATATCATCTGTTACATAGCTTTCTCTCATTATGTTGTTTACACTGCTGTGCACCTGGGGGTGTGATGTGATGATTTTCAACAGGTGTGTGTTCACCCTTTTTCATGTGGTTTTCTCTGCTGTCCTGTCCATGAGCACTACATTGCTTCACCACGCATCCTCCACTGCCCTTGGTGATTAGTTGCTTTCCTCTTGTTATGTCTGTATATATTTATGGAATTGTTTTGGTCTCACACGTTTTACAGGGTCAGGGGAGCGTTTCATACAAGGGAGTGGGGGGGAATGTTACATGTTGGTCACGGCCATCACCAGGGGGCGCTACAGTGACAGTTTAAACATGGGACATGGGACATACTATGGACATTGACAGATTGTGCACATTGTCATATTTGTATGGGGTGGTTTACGGGGTTGCATTAAGGGTTTCCTGGGACAGTATGTTTGTCATCTATTTTGGATTGCATTTGTGGTCTGTGTTGTTACCAGGACATCTTGGGTGGCTGTGCATGATACATGGGGCATACAGTTTGGGGTGTCGATTGCAGGTCCCTTGCGGGCATTTGGTTCATTTGTTGCTTACAGTACCAGAGGTGGTGGGGGATTGTCTGGTAGTTGTGCCGTGGCCTTGGCAACACAGTCTGTTGTTAGTTTGGGCGTTCTGTGCTTCATGTATGACTTTGTTGGTGAGTGGGAGGGCTTTGTATTGTCTCCTTGCTTCAGGTGCCTGTATGTGTGTTTCTTTCATTATTGGGGTGATGTGGACTGTATATTTTGCATGCTGTATCTACAGCCTGACAAATCATTGCGTGTTTGTGCATGCATCCCTGGTCCCAAATACAGACTGTGATGTGATATGTACCCAGGGGTTCTGCAGGGACATTTGTGCATGGTTTCACTTGGGGGTTTGCCTGTCCTTACAACCGGCATTCGTGTGGTGTGAGGGCCTGTACTATTTCTGACTGCATCTGTTGCTAAAACACACACATTGGTGCTGTTTCCTACCTGTTGCTGCATTAACATTTCTGGTGTTGTTCGTAGGTGTGATTCCTCTGTGTTCTCTTGGATGTGTATGCGTGTCCTGCATGTGTGTTTTCCATTTGTCGGACACTCATATGTTGTCAGGTTTGTGCTGTGGACACATTGTACACCCATCTGGGTTGTGAGCCATGCATCTGTCCATCTTCGGTCTGCCAACTCTTGTGTCATCCTGCCCTGATGTGCATGCAGCTACAACCCTTCCTGCACTCCTACACCTTCCTGCATCTCATCTCTCCATGTTTGCCTCTCCTGTGTTTGCTCTACATATCACCACTAGTCCAGTGTGATCATGATAATTCACAGATCCTGCCATTTCAACCTCCTCTGCTGGACACATCTTCCCATCCACTGTTGCACACCAGCATTATAACATGGTACATTATCCATCAATCTGTACATAGGTACAGCTGCCGCCATTCTGTTTCTCCATCTCTATTGCTGCCTCATAGCCTTGTGGAGATCTTTGTGTTACAGCACCTGTCGTGTCAGTGGTTCTTGTACTTATGGTTTACCTTTACTTTCGGCTCTGTGCATTATTTGGGATACATGTGCACTCACATTTGATGATGTGGTTGTTTATGATGTGCATTGTGTTGGAGCCTAGAGGAACGATACTCTGGCTAGGCTTGTGTCTACATGCCAGCACAACTTGTTGTACAGTTGCATTCTGACAAAAGATGTCACTCAGCCAACCTTAGTGAATGCTCATTTGGGACCATGACCCCTGCACCATCAGGCAATGCCATGACCATTCTGCTACACTGCTGTTCCCTCCTGCATGTCTGCTCACCTACCTAGGATTCCCCAGTATTAGACTGCAGAGTGATCCAGTACTGACTGTGTTTGGACCATGCCCAGCCTCATACTACAGACTGTAGAGCACCCTCCCCGGTGATTTAATTGGTGGACATAGCATTTTAAAATTTGACAGGTGCGTTACCTTATAGTGCACCATATGCATTACCTGGTATTACAATGCTTTCATAGTGCATTTGCAGGGTGGAGTGCTAACAATAACATATAAAATGCCTCCTAGATCAATTTTGCTCATGACAGGTGATGCCTCATCCATCCATCTTCATGGGGCACTGCGGGGGATTGAACCCCTGATTTGTGCTCCGATGGTAGGCGTCGTTACCATTGTGCTGCGGCTCTGCTCCTGTGCTTTCACATCAGCGCGCCGCCTTATGCCTCACAACGTTCCTCTGCCTCGTAGATGATTAGCGCGCCGCCTTCTGCTGCGCACTATTTCTGTGCCTCCTAAAATGGTGGTTGAGCCAGCCGCTTCATTGCGCAGTGCGGGGGATTGAACCCCCGATCCGTGCTCCGATGGTAGGCGTCGTCGCCATTGTGCTGCGGCTCTGCTCGTGTGCTTTTACGTCAGCGCGTCTCCTTATGCCTCACAACGTTCCTCTGCCTCGTAGATGATTAGTGCGCCGCCTCCTGCTGCGCACTATTGCTTTGACTCCTAAAATGGTGGTTGAGCCAGCTGCTTCATTGCGCACTGCGGGGGATTGAACCCCCGATCCGTGCTCCGATGGTAGGCGTCGTTGCCATTGTGCTGCGGCTCTGCTCATGTGTTTTCACGTCAGCGCGTCTCCTTATGCCTCACAACGTTCCTCTGCCTCGTAGATGATTAGCGCGCCGCCTCCTGCTGCACACTATTGCTTTGCCTCCTAAAATGGTGGTTGAGCCAGCTGCTTCATTGCGCACTGCGGGGGATTGAACCCCCGATCTGTGCTCCGATGGTAGGCGTCGTTGCCATTGTGCTGCGGCTCTGCTCGTGTGCTTTTACGTCAGCGCGTCTCCTTATGCCTCACAACGTTCCTCTGCCTCGTAGATGATTAGCGCGCCGCCTTCTGCTGCGCACTATTTCTGTGCCTCCTAAAATGGTGGTTGAGCCAGCTGCTTCATTGCGCACTGCGGGGGATTGAACCCCCGATCTGTGCTCCGATGGTAGGCGTCATCACCATTGTGCTGAGGCTCTGCTCGTGTGCATTCACGTCAGCGCGCCGCCTTATAACTCCCGCGCAGCTTTTCATGGCGATAATGTGCGGGGCGCACATGGGTGCCGCGCACATTGGCGCATATGTAAATCGCGGGTTTTTCTTTTTCGGGCCGGAACGCCCACTCCTTATATGGCACCCGCACACTACCGCGGACCCGCACGTTAGGAATGTTTAGTAAACATACCCCCTAGTGTTGTTCTAAGTGTATGAAATCTCAAAGCATATGCAGAAAAGCCAAAAATCTGACTTTGAGTTAGAACGTTCAAACTAGTCTCAAAAGATGCCGTACCATTTAACATACTGGCTGTGTGAATTAGAAACCCCTAGTGTAGTTCTAAGTGTATGAAAACTCAAAGCATATGCAGAAAAGCCAAAAATCTGACTTTGAGTTAGAACGTTCAATCTAGTCTCTAAAGAATCCTTACCTTATAACATACTGGCTGTGTGAAATAGAAACCCCTTGTTTAATTCTAAGTGTATGAAATTTCAAAGCATATGCAGACAAGCCAACAATCTGACTTTGAGTTAAAACGTTCACACTAGTCTCAAAAGATGCCGTACCATTTAACATACTGGCTGTGTGAATTAGAAACCCCTAGTGTAGTTCTAAGTGTATGAAAACTCAAAGCATATGCAAAAAAGCCAAAAATCTGACTTTGAGTTAGAACGTTCAATCTAGTCTCTAAAGAATCCTTACCTTATAACATACTGGCTGTGTGAAATAGAAACCCCTTGTTTAATTCTAAGTGTATGAAATTTCAAAGCATATGCAGACAAGCCAACAATCTGACTTTGAGTTAAAACGTTCACACTAGTCTCAAAAGATGCCTTACCATTTAACATACTGGCTGTGTGAATTAGAAACCCCTTGTGTAATTCTAAGTGTATGAAATCTCAAAGCATATGCAGAAAACCCAAAAATCTGACTTTGAGTTAGAACGTTCAAACCTGTCTCAAAAGCTGCCTTACCATTTAACATACTGGTTGTGTCAATTAGAAACCCCTAGTGTAATTGTAAGTGTATGAAATCTCAAAGCATATGCAGAAAAGCCAAAAATCTGACTTTGAGTTAGAACGTTCAAACTTGTCTCAAAAGCTGCCTTACCATTTAACATACTGGTTGTGTGAATTAGAAAACCCTAGTGTAGGTGTAAGTGTATGAAATCTCAAGCATATGCAGAAAAGCCAAAAATCTCACTTTGTTAGAACGTTCAAACTAGTCTCAAAAGATGCCTTAACATTTGGCATACTGGCTGTGTGAATTAGAAACCACTAATGTAGTTCTAAGTGTATGAAATCTCAAAGCATATGCAGAAAAGCCAAAAATCTGACTTTGAGTTAGAACGTTCAATCTAGTCTCTAAAGAATCCTTACCTTATAACATACTGGCTGTGTGAATTAGAAACCCCTAGTTTATTTCTAAGTGTATGAAATCTCAAAGCATATGCAGAAAAGCCAAAAATCTGACTTTGAGTTAGAACGTTCAAACTAGTCTCAAATGATGCCTTACCATTTAACATACTGGCTGTGTGAAATAGAAACCCCTTGTTTAATTCTAAGTGTATGAAATCTCAAAGCATATGCAGACAAGCCAAAAATCTGACTTTGAGTTAGAACGTTCAAACTAGTATCAAAAGATGCCTTACCATTTAACATACTGGCTGTGTGAATTAGAAACCCCTTGTGTAATTCTAAGTGTATGAAATCTCAAAGCATATGCAGAAAAGCCAAAAATCTGACTTTGAGTTAGAACGTTCAAACTAGTCTCAAAAGAATCCTTACCATATAACATACTGGCTGTGTGAATTAGATACCCCTAGTGTAGTTCTAAGTGTATGAAATCTCAAAGCATATGCAGAAAAGCCAAAAATCTGACTTTGAGTTAGAATGTTCAAACTAGTCTCAAAAGAATCCTTACCATATAACATACTGGCTGTGTGAATTAGAAACCCCTAGTGTAGTTCTAAGTGTAAGAAATCTCAAAGCATATGCAGGAAAGCCAAAAATCTGACTTTGAGTTAGAATGTTCAAACCTCTCTCAGAAGCTGCCTTACCATTTAACATACTGGCTGTGTGAATTAGAAAACCCTAGTGTAATTCTAAGTGTATGAAATCTCAAAGCATAAGCAGAAAAGCCAAAAATCTGACTTTGAGTTAGAACGTTCAAACTATTCTCAAATGATGCCTTACCATTTAACATACTGGCTGTGTGAATTAAAAACCCCTGGTGTAGTGTAGTATATGAAATCTCGAAGCATATGCAGAAAAGCCAAAAATCTGACTTTGAGTTAGAACGTTCAAACTAGTCTCAAAAGCTGCCTTACCATTTAACATACTGGCTGTGTGAATTAGAAACCCCTTGTGTAATTCTAAGTGTATGAAATCTCAAAGCATATGCAGAAAAGCCAAAACTCTGACTTTGAGTTAGAACGTTCAAACTAGTCCCAAAAGAATCCTTACCATATAACATACTGGATGTGTGAATTAGAAACCCCTAGTGTAGTTCTAAGTGTATGAAATCTCAAAGCATATGCAGAAAAGCCAAAAGTCTGACTTTGAGTTAGAACGTTCAAACTAGTTTCAAAAGATGCCGTACCATTTAACATACTGGCTGTGTGAATTAGAAACCCCTAGTGTAGTTCTAAGTGTATGAAATCTCAAAGCATATGCAGAAAAGCCAAAAATCTGACTTTGAGTTAGAACGTTCAAACTAGTCTCAAAAGAATCCTTATCATTTAACATACTGGCTGTGTGAAATAGAAACCCCTAGTGTAGTTCTAAGTGTATGAAATCTCAAAGCATATGCAGAAAAGCCAAAAATCTGACTTTGAGTTAGAATGTTCAAACTAGTCTCAAAAGATGCCTTACCATTAAAGACACTGGCTTTGTGAATTAGAAACCCCCAGTGTAGTTCTAAGTGTATGAAATCTCAATGCATATGCAGAAAATCCAAAAATCTGACTTTGAGTTAGAACGTTCAAACTAGTCTCAAAAGATGCCTTACCATTAAACATACTGGCTGTGTGAATTAGAAACCCCTAGTGTAGTTCTAAGTGTATGAAATCTCAATGCATATGCAGAAAAGCCTAAAATCTGACTTTGAGTTAGAACGTTCAAACTTGTCTCAAAAGCTGCCTTACCATTTAACATACTGGCTGTGTGAATTAGAAAACCCTAGTGTAGGTCTAAGTGTATGAAATCTCAAGCATATGCAGAAAAGCCAAAAATCGGACTTTGAGTTAGAACGTTCAAACTAGTCTCAAGAGATTCCTTACCATTAAACATACTGGCTGTGTGAATTAGAAACCCCTAATGTAGTTCTAAGTGAATGAAATCTCAAAGCATATACAGAAAAGCCAAAAATCTGACTTTGAGTTAGAACGTTCAAACTTGTCCCAAATGATGCCTTACCATATAACATACTGGCTGTGTGAATTAGAAACCCCTAATGTAGTTCTAAGTGTATGAAATCTCAAAGCATATGCAGAAAAGCCAAAAATCAGACTTTGAGTTAGAACGTTCAAACTTGTCTCAAAAGCTGCCTTACCATTTAACATACTGGCTGTGTGAATTAGAAAACCCTAGTGTATTTCTAAGTGTATGAAATCTCAAAGCATATGCAGAAAAGCCAAAAATCTGACTTTGAGTTAGAACATTCAAACCTGTCTCAAAAGATGCCTTACCATTTAACATACTGGCTGTGTGAATTAGAAACCCCTTGTGTAATTCTAAGTGTATGAAATCTCAAAGCATATGCAGAAAAGCCAAAACTCTGACTTTGAGTTAGAACGTTCAAACTATTCTCAAAAGAATCCTTACCATATAACATACTGGCTGTGCGAATTAGAAATCCCTAGTGTAGTTCTAAGTGTAAGAAATCTCAAAGCATATGCAGGAAAGCCAAAAATCTGACTTTGAGTTAGAATGTTCAAACCTCTCTCAGAAGCTGCCTTACCATTTAACATACTGGCTGTGTGAATTAGAAAACCCTAGTGTAATTCTAAGTGTATGAAATCTCAAAGCATAAGCAGAAAAGCCAAAAATCTGACTTTGAGTTAGAACGTTCAAACTATTCTCAAATGATGCCTTACCATTTAACATACTGGCTGTGTGAATTAAAAACCCCTGGTGTAGTGTAGTATATGAAATCTCGAAGCATATGCAGAAAAGCCAAAAATCTGACTTTGAGTTAGAACGTTCAAACTAGTCTCAAAAGCTGCCTTACCATTTAACATACTGGCTGTGTGAATTAGAAACCCCTTGTGTAATTCTAAGTGTATGAAATCTCAAAGCATATGCAGAAAAGCCAAAACTCTGACTTTGAGTTAGAACGTTCAAACTAGTCCCAAAAGAATCCTTACCATATAACATACTGGATGTGTGAATTAGAAACCCCTAGTGTAGTTCTAAGTGTATGAAATCTCAAAGCATATGCAGAAAAGCCAAAAGTCTGACTTTGAGTTAGAACGTTCAAACTAGTTTCAAAAGATGCCGTACCATTTAACATACTGGCTGTGTGAATTAGAAACCCCTAGTGTAGTTCTAAGTGTATGAAATCTCAAAGCATATGCAGAAAAGCCAAAAATCTGACTTTGAGTTAGAACGTTCAAACTAGTCTCAAAAGAATCCTTATCATTTAACATACTGGCTGTGTGAAATAGAAACCCCTAGTGTAGTTCTAAGTGTATGAAATCTCAAAGCATATGCAGAAAAGCCAAAAATCTGACTTTGAGTTAGAATGTTCAAACTAGTCTCAAAAGATGCCTTACCATTAAAGACACTGGCTTTGTGAATTAGAAACCCCCAGTGTAGTTCTAAGTGTATGAAATCTCAATGCATATGCAGAAAATCCAAAAATCTGACTTTGAGTTAGAACGTTCAAACTAGTCTCAAAAGATGCCTTACCATTAAACATACTGGCTGTGTGAATTAGAAACCCCTAGTGTAGTTCTAAGTGTATGAAATCTCAATGCATATGCAGAAAAGCCTAAAATCTGACTTTGAGTTAGAACGTTCAAACTTGTCTCAAAAGCTGCCTTACCATTTAACATACTGGCTGTGTGAATTAGAAAACCCTAGTGTAGGTCTAAGTGTATGAAATCTCAAGCATATGCAGAAAAGCCAAAATTCGGACTTTGAGTTAGAACGTTCAAACTAGTCTCAAGAGATTCCTTACCATTAAACATACTGGCTGTGTGAATTAGAAACCCCTAGTGTAGTTCTAAGTGTAAGAAATCTCAAAGCATATGCAGGAAAGCCAAAACTCTGACTTTGAGTTAGAACGTTCAAACTTGTCCCAAATGATGCCTTACCATATAACATACTGGCTGTGTGAATTAGAAACCCCTAGTGTAGTTCTAAGTGTATGAAAACTCAAAGCATATGCAGAAAAGCCAAAAATCGGACTTTGTTAGAACGTTCAAACTTGTCTCAAAAGATGCCTTACCATTTAACATACTGGCTGTGTGAATTAGAAACCCCTAGTGTAGTTCTAAGTGTATGAAATCTCAAAGCATATGCAGAAAAGCCAAAAATCTGACTTTGAGTTAGAACATTCAAACCTGTCTCAAAAGATGCCTTACCATTTAACATACTGGCTGTGTGAATTAGAAACCCCTTGTGTAATTCTAAGTGTATGAAATCTCAAAGCATATGCAGAAAAGCCAAAACTCTGACTTTGAGTTAGAACGTTCAAACTAGTCTCAAAAGAATCCTTACCATATAACATACTGGCTGTGTGAATTAGAAACCCCTAGTGTAGTTCTAAGTGTATGAAATCTCAAAGCATATGCAGAAAAGCCAAAAGTCTGACTTTGAGTTAGAACGTTCAAACTAGTTTCAAAAGATGCCGTACCATTTAACATACTGGCTGTGTGAATTAGAAACCCCTAGTGTAATTCTAAGTGTATGAAATCTCAAAGCATATGCAGAAAAGCCAAAAATCTGACTTTGAGTTAGAACGTTCAATCTAGTCTCTAAAGAATCCTTACCATATAACATACTGGCTGTGTGAATTAGAAACCCCTAGTTTAGTTCTAAGTGTATGAAATCTCAAAGCACATGCAGAAAAGCCAAAAATCTGACATTGAGTTAGAACGTTCAAACTAGTCTCAAAAGAATCCTTACCATTTAACATACTGGCTGTGTGAAATAGAAACCCCTAGTGTAGTTCTAAGTGTATGAAATCTCAATGCATATGCAGAAAATCCAAAAATCTGACTTTGAGTTAGAATGTTCAAACCTGTCTCAGAAGCTGCCTTACCATTTAACATACTGGCTGTGTGAATTAGAACACCCTAGTGTAATTCTAAGTGTATGAAATCTCAAAGCATAAGCAGAAAAGTCTAAAATCTGACTTTGAGTTAGAACGTTCAAACTTCTCTCAAATGATGCCTTACCATTTAACATACTGGCTGTGTGAATTAGTAAACCCTAGTGTAGTGTAATGTATGAAATCTCGAAGCATATGCAGAAAAGCCAAAAATCTGACTTTGAGTTAGAACGTTCAAACTTCTCTCAAATGATGCCTTACCATTTAACATACTGGCTGTGTGAATTAGTAAACCCTAGTGTAGTGTAGTGTATGAAATCTCGAAGCATTTGCAGAAAAGCCAAAAATCTGACTTTGAGTTAGAACGTTCAAACTAGTCTCAAAAGCTGCCTTACCATAAAACATACTGGCTGTGTGAATTAGAAACCCCTAGTGTTGTTCTAAGTGCATGAAATCTCAAAGCATATGCAGAAAAGCCAAAAATCTGACTTTGAGTTAGAACGTTCAAACTAGTCTCAAAAGATGCCGTACCATTTAACATACTGGCTGTGTGAATTAGAAACCCCTAGTGTAGTTCTAAGTGTATGAAATCTCAAAGCATATACAGAAAAGCCAAAAATCTGACTTTCAGTTAGAACGTTCAAACTAGTCTCTAAAGAATCCTTACCATATAACATACTGGCTGTGTGAATTAGAAACCCCTAGTTTATTTCTAAGTGTATGAAATCTCAAAGCATATGCAGAAAAGCCAAAAATCTGACTTTGAGTTAGAACGTTCAAACTAGTCTCTAAAGAATCCTTACCATATAACATACTGGCTGTGTGAATTAGAAACCCCTAGTGTAGTTCTAAGTGTATGAAATCTCAATGCATATGCAGAAAAGCCAAAAATCTGACTTTGAGTTAGAACATTCAAACTTGTCTCAAAAGATGCCTTACCATTTAACATACTGGCTGTGTGAATTAGAAACCCCTTGTGTAATTCTAAGTGTATGAAATCTCGAAGCATATGCAGAAAAGCCAAAAATCTGACTTTGAGTTAGAACGTTCAAACTAGTCTCAAAAGCTGCCTTACTATTTAACATACTGGCTGTGTGAATTAAAAACCCCTAGTGTAGTTCTAAGTGTATGAAATCTCAATGCATATGCAGAAAAGCCTAAAATCTGACTTTGAGTTAGAACGTTCAAACTTGTCTCAAAAGCTGCCTTACCATTAAACATACTGGCTGTGTGAATTAGAAAACCCAAGTGTAGGTCTAACTGTATGAAAACTCAAAGCATATGCAGAAAAGCCAAAAATCAGACTTTGAGTTAGAACGTTCAAACTTGTCTCAAAAGCTGCCTTACCATTTAACATACTGGCTGTGTGAATTAGAAACCCCTAATGTAGGTCTAAGTGAATGAAATCTCAAAGCATATACAGAAAAGCCAAAAATCTGACTTTGAGTTAGAACGTTCAAACTTGTCCCAAATGATGCCTTACCATATAACATACTGGCTGTGTGAATTAGAAACCCCTAGTGTAGTTCTAAGTGTATGAAATCTCAAAGCATATTCAGAAAAGCCAAAAATCAGACTTTGAGTTAGAACGTTCAAACTTGTCTCAAAAGCTGCCTTACCATTTAACATACTGGCTGTGTGAATTAGAAAACCCTAGTGTAGTTATAAGTGTATGAAATCTCAAAGTATATGCAGAAAAGCCAAAAATCTGACTTTGAGTTAGAACATTCAAACTTGTCTCAAAAGATGCCTTATCATTTAACATACAGGCTGTGTGAATTAGAAGCCCCTTGTGTAATTCTAAGTGTATGAAATCTCAAAGCATATGCAGAAAAGCCAAAAATCTGACTTTGAGTTAGAACGTTCAAACTAGTCTCAAAAGAATCCTTACCATATAACATACTGGCTGTGTGAATTAGAAACCCCAAGTATAGTTCTAAGTGTATGAAATCTCAAAGCATATGCAGAAAAGCCAAAAATCTGACTTTGACTTAGAACGTTCAATCTAGTCTTTAAAGAATCCGTAGCATATAACATACTGGCTGTGTGAATTAGAAAACCCTAGTGTAATTCTAAGGGGCATGTTTACTAAAGTCCGCAAAATAGCGCCCCGCAAAATAGCGCACGGCAACGCGGCACTGAAACGCGCAGAAACGCGTTTAAACGCCCCGCACATGTGCGTGTCACCCCCGCACAGGTACGCGGCTCACTAACGGGCCCCGTACAAGTGCGGCCCGCAAATTTCCGATAGAGGCGTGGAACGGCGAAAGGAGGGCGGAGGAAGGCTCCGGAGGGGCGGAGGGACGGGGTCAATGGGTGGAGAGTGGGAGGGGAGAGGCTCCCCGCACAGTATCAGGCCCGAATTTGCATGTAAAAACTACCGCGAGTGAAACACTCGCGGTAGAAAGCATTTAAAGGGAAGAGAAACCATTTCCGTCAGCAATGTACAGGAAAACCGGGGAAACCAGCAAAACGTGAGCAGTGTGATACATGTGCACAGCACAAAAGTGCAAATACAAATAGAAAATGACCACAACAGAACTATTAAAAACAGTAATTCAGCTGGGGAACAGTTATAGTGATGGGCAAATACAGAAAACACACCCAGCAAAGCTCCAGAAAAAAGAAATGAACTTTTGAAGGGTTTACGGAGCCGAGTCTCTTCCAAAAAACATTTCCTTTGTTTGGAGCTTTCCTGGGAGTGTTTGGTATGGTTGCCCATTAATATCACTGTTGCCCTGCGCGGTGATATCTTGTCCCCCATTTCCCGTAGCCATTTCCGGGGTTTATGTGCACGTTGGTCACCAGACAGGGTGCATATGCCCACAGTAAAATTGCATAGAGCAGGGTTTGTGACTCCATTCTGCTAAGCTTACTACCTCCAGGGGCTGCACTGTTTCTGTGGCCATAGTGTGGTGCAGCAGACAGAGTCAGTACCTCTAGAACCAGAGGTTCAAAGCCCAGCTGGGGTACGTGCCAGCCCAATCCCTATATTTTACCCACCACTGAACACAGATAGCGCAGACACCCCTGTATTGCAGGGAATATAAGCATGGGGAGAGCACCCATATTTTACCCAACAACGCGCACACACACCACAACAATGGCCATTACCTACAGCCAAGTCACCCAAATGCAGTCCCGTACTGCCACATTGCAATCAGGTCATCTGCTTTTTCTGAGAGAAGCTCATGCCAGCATGTTGGCGGACGAGGACATGTGGTGCAGGGGGCAGTGGCTGCTAGCCACAGAAGACAGAGGCCCAGTCATGTGCAGGCTGGCACAGTCCACTGCAACACAGGCCCTACCGGATCCACAGTCATGGACATTCCAGGGAAATCACCCAATCTGTGGATACACGGTGGTGCAGTGCACACAGACACTATATACAAGAGCAGAGGGTCACAGGTTCAAAGCCCATCTGGGGCAACCGCTAATCTTTTTCCCCCAATTAAACAGTGATAGTAAGGGCACACCTTTCCTGGGGAGGACATATGCAATGGCAATACGTCTATCTTTACCCCACTGAGCACACACACCATGAACAGGGCCAGTACCCAGAGCAGAATCACACAATGCAGTCCTGGTGGGGCACACACCAGTCAGGTCCCATGATGGCACTCATACAAATGCCTGTGCTGTATATCTATGCACCACACCCATGGTATGTAGATGTAGCTCATGCATATCCATGAGGGACAGCAGGAAAACCAGAACAGTGTGATGCAAACCTGGACTGGAGTTGGGAATCTGTGCCGTAAAGCAGCAGCCATCAGGGGCAGACACACCCACACCCACACCCACAGGCCTCATTGACCAATGTCTCCTGGAGAGGCAAACCATTGAACCCTGCATGTCCTACCAATGTCACCCTACACCTGAGGTATATGATACACAGCTCTGAGATGTTTGCTAGTTCCACACATACTGCTAGTTGACCCCATCCGAACAATCTGTTAGGTGTTTGCGGTGCGTGCTCCAGGCCTGGCCTCTGACGCTGTTTACCACCCTGGGGAGTGGCCACCAGCTGTACTGCCTACCATATCCATGCCTTGCCGTGCTCAGGAGCGGTCTTGGTGGGCAAGGCTGATTACCTTCTCAATAGTAGCACCATGATGGCATAGGTGTGGAAGTGTGTGTTTGTCTATACCGTGGGTGTTGGCAGCAAGCCCCTTCCACAGCCCACACTGCCAATGTGCATAATGAGGTGCACGGTACCATGGGTATAGCCAGGACAGGGTGGCCTGGGCAGGATGCATCTGCACCGGGCATAGGGCACTGGCAGGGACACTGTAGTGTCCGGCCACCACCTACACAGACAGGGTGGCCAAAGCATGTCCTTCTGGGAGATCACGCTCACCCTGACTGTGCAGTGACCACAGCATGGCTAGGCACCCCCATAGTGCTGTACAGTCTTTCTCTCATGTGATACATATGGGTATCTATTTGGGGCCCAGTCACTGAGTTATCTGCTTGCTGTGTATGCTGGCAGCCCAGTTCTGTGTGCATGTGTCTCCACTGGGAACATGCACTATGGACTAACCAGCAGACTGTTTGTAGATGGTATGTGGTTTGCTGGAATGGCTTGCAGGGTGCAGTTGGCTTGCTGCAGGGGAATACCTGGTGGTGGGGTGCAACCTACCATACCTGGTCATATGTTTGTCTGTTATTGTGTTATGGCTGTGTGGGGGGGGTGTTCCTCAGCAGGACTGGGGTTGATGTTGCCCTCTACTGCCACCTTTGCAGGGAGGTAGAGTGTGGATCTCTTGATGGGGGACCATGTTTGTCTCTGGGGGCAGCCCGGGGGGGGGGGCTACAGCTGTGCCTGACTGGGATATCCATGGTGTTTGTGCAGAAACTAGCTATCTTACACATTAACACTGCTTTGGAACTCCCGCTTGGCCTCCATCAGCCATGGAAAGTGTTGTAGACCTGGTCCTGGGCGCCTCATTGTACACTCAGGGTGAGGCCAGAACCCGCACGATGTAACGTTGTGTAGCTACTTTGTGCCAGTAAAACACCCGGTCAGTGCCCCCTACCAGGCCGAGTTGCTGTGTGGGTGCACCCGGTAACGTCCCCCAACAGGGCCGAGGTGCTGTGGGGGTGCATTTCCCATCTTGTGTCCATCTGTGGACAGCTAATTTGCATGTGCAGTGCATCATGGGTACGTGTGGCCTAACCCTATCCTGTTTACCCTGGCATACTATCTGTGAGATGACGTGCAGGCTATCTGCAGCCAGCCAGGGGCTTCCATACAGCTATGGTTAGGTCACTGCCTGTGCAGCCAGAGGTGATGAGTTCAAACCCACATTGGGGTTCTGTGAGACAGGTGTTGAAAGCATATTTTTTTAGTTTACTGTACATATGTTGATGTCAGCAATAGCACCCTCAGTGTACTGTACCCATAAGGTGCCTCTGAGGGTGCTTTATGGGGCGCCCTATAGGGCACTGTATGGTTGCCATCCATATAGGGTGCACCATACATTATCCTGTGTCGCAACATACATGCTGCCCTATAGGGGACATTCTAGGGTGCCTTGGCAGACGGTGCACTGTAACATGTGCCTTATGGGCGGCCCTATATTAATATGCTGTGAGAGTGCGTTTGCTAGTAGTTATCATAAAACTAAAATTATAGAGCCTCCTACAGCTCTCCCCAACATAAAACATACTGCCTCAGCTAGCCTTTTTCTCTGGGCTTTGTGAGGGATTGAACACATGGCCCCTGCACCATTGCTCAGTGTCTTCACCATTGTGCTGTGGCTCTGTTCCTGTGTTTGAGCAGCAGCGCGCAGCCTTGTAGCCATTGGCGCACCGTCTTGTGGCGCACAAAATTACAATTAACAGCGCGCCGCCTTCTGGCGTGTAACATTAACAGCGCCCAACATGGGCATGCCCCTTAAAATACTGCCTCAGCCAGCTGTCTTCAATGGGCACTGGGGGGAATTGAACCCATGATGCCTGCATGGGTGGTCAGTGTCTTAACCATTGTCCTATGGCTCCATTCCTGCTATTTGCACATCAGCGCGCCACTTATCCCTCCCACTATTGGGCTGCCCCCTCACACATCAGCGCGCCGCCTTCTGCCCACCGGCTCGCCGCCTTCTGTTGACCAATTTTATCAGTGCGCTGCCCTCTGCCGCCCAACCTTAACAGTGCGCCGCCCTCTGCCGCCCACAATAAACAGTGCGCCGTCTCATGCCGTTTAAAAAAATAGGTGCGCCGCCTTCTGCCGCCCATAATCAATATGCCTCCTACACCACTTTTGCCCATAAAATTTGATGCCTCAGCTGGTCTTTTTTGTTGGGTGCAATGGGGGATTGAACCCCTGGACCCTGCACCATAGGTCAATGTCTTCACCGTTGTACTATGGCTTTGTTGTTTGGTTGTGCAGCAGCGCCCCACTTAGCCTTCTCACGCGCTAATGTGGGACCCGCACATTAGCGCGACTCACAAACCTACGGTCCGTTTTTTTCCTTTTTCTGCCTGGCCCGCCCACTCCTTATATGGCACCAGCACACTAACGGGGACCCGCACAGCAACGGACTTTAGTAAACATGCCTGTTAGTGTATGAAATCTCAAAGCATAAGCAGAAAAGCCAAAAATCTGACTTTGAGTTAGAACGTTCAAACTATTCTCAAATGATGCCTTACCATTTAACATACTGGCTGTGTGAATTAAAAACCCCTAGTGTAGTGTATGAAATCTCGAAGCATATGCAGAAAAGCAAAAAATCTGACTTTGAGATAGAACGTTCAAACTAGTCTCAAAAGCTGCCTTACCATATAACATACTGGCTGTGTGAATTAGAAACCCCTAGGGGCATGTTTACTAAAAGCCGTACAATTGCGTGCCGCACAATAGCGCACGGAAACGCGGCACTCAAACGCTCAGAAACGCTCTTAAACGCCCCGCACAAGTGCGCTTGGGCCCCGCACAATTGCGCGCCGCACTAACGTGCCCCGCACAAGTACCCGGCCCGCAAATGTCCGATAGAGGCGTGGAAAGGCATTCTGAGGGCGGAGGAAGGCTCCCGAGGGGCGGAGAGACGGGGTCAATGGGCGGGGAAGGGGAGGGGAGAGGCTCCCCGCACAGTATCGGGGACGAATTTGCAGGTTAAAAATAGCGCGAGTGAAACACTCACGGTAGAGGGCATTTAAAGGGAAGAGAAACCATTTCCGTCAGCAATGTACAGGGAAACCGGGGAAACCTGCAAAACGTGAGCAGTGTGATACACGTGCACAGAACAAAAGTGCAAATAAAGATAGAAAAAGACCCAAACAAACATATTAAAAATAGGAAGTCAGCTGGGGAACCCTGATATTAATGGGCAAACATAAGAAACACACCCAGGAAAGCTCCAAAGAAATGAAATGAAGTATGGAAGGGGCTACGGAGCGGAGACCCTTCCAAAAACCATTTTCTTTTTTCTGAGCCTTCCTGGGAGTGTTTGCTATGGTTGCCCATTAATATCACTGTTGCCCAGCTTGGTTATATTTATCCCCAGTTCGTCGTGGTCGGTTGAGGGGTTTATTTGCACTTTTGTCACCAGACAAGGTGACTGAGCCCACAGTACAAATGTGCAGAGCAGGGTTTTTGACTCCTTTGGTCAGGTTTCCCACCCCCAGGAACTGCACTATCACTGTGGCCACAGTGTGGTGCAGTAGACAGAGGCAGTACCCTAAGACCAGAGGGTCACAGGTTCAAATCCAAGCTGGGGCTCCTGCCAACCCAGTCCCCATATTTTACCCACCACTAAACAGAGATAGTAAAGACACTCCTTTATTGCAGAGAACATAAGCATGGTTCACACACCCATTTTGTACCCAACACCGCACACACACCATAACAATGGGCATTACCAACAGCCGAGTCCCCCAAATGCAGTCCTGGAGTGCCACAACTCAATCAGGTCATATGCTTTTCCAAGATACGGACATGCCAGCATGTTGGCGGTAGGGTACAGGTGGTGGAGGGGGCAGTGGCTGCTAGCCACAGAAGACAGTGGCCGAGCCATGTGCAGGCTGGCACGTCCACTGCAACATAGGCCCTGTCGGATGTACAGTCATGGACTTCCCAGGGAATTCAGCACATCTGTGGCAACACAGTGGTGCAGTGCACACAGACAGTGTGTGCAGAAGCAAAAGGTCACAGGTTCAAAGCCCAGCTGGGGTTACTGCCATTCCTGTCCACATATTTTCCCCACAACTAAACCATGTTAGTAAGGGCAATCCTTTATTGCTGGGGATATACGCATTGGTCATACGCCTATCTTTTACACCACCAAGCACAGACACCATGACCAGGGGCATTACCTAGAGCAGAGTCTCACAAATGCAGTCCTGGAGGACCACACACCATTCAGGTTCCATGCTGCCACTCATACAAATA
The DNA here is from genome assembly GCA_033557465.1 of Ichthyophis bannanicus. Classification (NCBI taxonomy): domain Eukaryota; kingdom Metazoa; phylum Chordata; class Amphibia; order Gymnophiona; family Ichthyophiidae; genus Ichthyophis; species Ichthyophis bannanicus. Next base: position 193,132 of record CM066039.1, on the reverse strand, counting down.
ACCGTGCTGTATATCTATGCACCACCCCCATGGCATGTAGATGTAGCTCATGCATATTCATGAGGGACAGCAGGAAACCCCAACCAGTGTATTGCAAACCTGGACTGGATTTGGGAACCTCTGCCGTACAGCAGCAGCCAACAGGGACAGACACACCCACACCCACACCCACAGGCCCCATTGGCCAATGCCTCCTGGTGAGGCAGGACATTGGGCCCTGCGTGCATCTCCCAATACCAGCACTTGCATACCTTAGCAATGTCACCCTACACCAGGGTATATGGTACACAGCTCTCAAACGTTTGCTATGAGTACTGGCAGATAGATATCCCTACGTTACGCACAGTCTGCTCTATGAGCTCCATCATAATAATCTATCTGATGTTTGCGGTGTGTGCGGCAGGTCTGGCCCCTGACAGTGTTTACCACCCTAGGGAGGGACCCCCAACGGTATTGCATACCATACCCATGCCTGTACTGTGCCCAGGACTGGTGTGGTGGGCAAGGATTCTGAACCCCTCTATAGTAGCACAATGCTGGCATACGTGTGGGAGTGTGTGTCTGTCTATACAGTGTGTGTTGGCTGCAAACACTGTCCACAGTTTTGGCCTGATGATGTGCATAATGAGCAGCAAGGTACCATGGGTATAGCTCAGACAGGGTGGGCTGGCCAGGATGCATCTGCACAGGGCATAGGGCACTGGCAGGGACATTGTAGTGGCCGTCCACCACCTCCACAGACAGGGTGACCTCTGTATGTGCTGCTGGGCTTTCACTCCACCCTGACTGTGCAGTGATGGCAGCATGGCTAGGCACCCCCATAGTGCTTCATAGCACTTCCCTCATGTGATATATATGGGTCACCTGTTGGGGCCTAGTCACTGATGTATCTGCTTGTGTGTGCTGCCATCCCAGTTGTGGGTGCATGCATTTCCAGTGGGACTAACCAGCAGACTGTTCACAGCTGGTATGTGCCCTGCTGGAGTGCCTTGCAGTGGCTGATGGCTTGATGCAGGGGAATATCAGATAGTGGTGGGGTGCATCTTAGCATATCCAGGCCTACTGTCTGTCTGATATTGTGGTCTGGGTGTGTGTGGGGCTGCTTGGACTGCCCTGTAGGGTGTCTGTTCCCCAACAGGACTGGGGTTGATGGTCCACTCTACTGCCATCATTGCAGGGGGGGGGGGGGGTGTATAATGGGGATCTGTTGATAGGAGACCCTGCCTGTTTGCCACCCTCAGCTGGGGGGGGGGGGGGGTTGGTGGTACATAGCCCACCTAGGGGTCCGTGGGGTTCCCCCTGACTGAGACAGACAGAGATATCCAAGGTGTTCCTGCAGAAACTACCTATCTCACAGATTACGACTGTTTTGGAGCTCAGCCATGGAGGGTGCTGTGTACCTGGTCCAGGGCGCCTCATCACACACTCAGGGTGAGCACAGTTCCCGCACAGTGTGACTGTGTGTAGCTACTCTGTGCAAATTAAACACCCGGTCAGTACCTCCTACCAGGCCAAGGTGCTGTGTGGGTGCACACGGACACGTCCCCCTACCAGGCCGGGAGCTGTTGGGGTGCATTCCCCATCTTGTGTTCATCTGTGGACAGCTGATTTGCATGTGCAGTGCATCATGGGTATGGGTGGCCTAACCCTATCCTGGTTCCCACAGCAGACTGTCTGTGTGGTGACATGCAGGCTCTCTGCAGCCAGCCAGGGGTTTGCTGGCAGCTATATAGCTGTAGCCCAATGGTTACTTCACTGCCTGTGGAGCCAGTGGTAATGGGTTCGAGCCCACAGTGGGGTTATTTGATAGGGTTGTCCAAAGCTTTTTTTAGATTTAATGTACATATGTTGCTGCCATCAAACACACCCTCAGTGTACTGTACCCATAAGGTGCCTCTGAGGGTGCTTTATAGGGCACCCTATAGGGCACCTTATGGTTGCCGTCCATATAAGGTGCACTATACATTATCCTGTGACGCAACATATATGGTGCCCTATAGGGGACATTCAAGGGTGCCTTGGCGGACAGTGAACTTTAACATGTGCCTTATGGGCCGCCTTATGTTAACACGCTTTGTGAGTGCGTTTGCTAGTAGTGATAACTGAAATAAAAATAGATTGCCCCCTACAGCACTCATCCCCATAATACACACTGCCTCAGTGAGCCTTCTTCATTGGGCACTGTGGGGGATTGAACCCCTGATCTCTGCACCATTGGTCAGTGTCTTAACCATTGTGCTGTGGCTCTGTTCCTATGCTTGGGCATCTGCGCACCGCCTTATGCCGCCCAAAATTAACAGTGCACCGCCTTATGCCGCCCAAAATTAATATGCCTCCTAAAGCACTTTTACCCATTACAGTTGATGCCTCAGCCAGCCCTTTTTGTTGTGCACAATGGGGAATTGAACCCATGGCAGCTGCACCCACAGTCAGTGTCTTAACCATTGTACTATGGCTCTGCTCCTTTGTGTGTGCATATCAGGGCGCCACTTAGCCTTCCCATGCACTATTATGCACGGCGCACAATAGCGCGGCGCACAATAGCGCCCCGCGCAAATGTGCGATCGCTTACTCCCGTTTTTTTTCTTTTCTCTGCCTGAACCGCCCACTCCTTATAGGCACAGGCACACTACCGCGGCCCCGCACATTAGGAATGTTCAGTAAACAGACCCCCTAGTGTTGTTCTAAGTGTATGAAATCTCAAAGCATATGCAGAAAAGCCAAAAATCTGACTTTGAGTTAGAACGTTCAAACTAGTCTCAAAAGATGCCATACCATTTAACATACTGGCTGTGTGAATTAGAAACCCCTAGTGTAGTTCTAAGTGTATGAAATCTCAAAGCATATACAGAAAAGCCAAAAATCTGACTTTGAGTTAGAACGTTCAATCTACTCTCTAAAGAATCCTTACCTTATAACATACTGGCTCTGTGAAATAGAAACCCCTAGTTTAGTTCTAAGTGTATGAAATCTCAAAGCATATGCAGAAAAGCCAAAAATCTGACTTTGAGATAGAACGTTCAAACTAGTCTCAAAAGAATCCTTACCATTTAACATACTGGCTGTGTGAAATAGAAACCCCTAGTGTAGTTCTAAGTGTATGAAATCTCAAAGCATATGCAGAAAAGCCAAAACTCTGACTTTGAGTTTGAACGTTCAAACTTGTCTCAAAAGCTGCCTTACCATTTAACATACTGGCTGTGTGAATTAGAAAACCCTAGTGTAGGTCTAAGTGTATGAAATCTCAAGCATATGCAGAAAAGCCAAAAATCGGACTTTGTTAGAACGTTCAAACTTGTCTCAAAAGATGCCTTACCATTTAACATACTGGCTGTGTGAATTAGAAACCCCTAGTGTAGTTCTAAGTGTATGAAATCTCAAAGCATATGCAGAAAAGCCAAAAATCTGACTTTCAGTTAGAACGTTCAATCTAGTCTCTAAAGAATCCTTATCTTATAACATACTGGCTGTGTGAATTAGAAACCCCTAGTTTATTTCTAAGTGTATGAAATCTCAAAGCATATGCAGAAAAGCCAAAAATCTGACTTTGAGTTAGAACGTTCAAACTAGTCTCTAAAGAATCCTTACCATATAACATACTGGCTGTGTGAATTAGAAACCCCTAGTTTAGTTCTAAGTGTATGAAATCTCAAAGCATATGCAGAAAAGCCAAAAATCTGACTTTGAGTTAGAACGTTCAAACTAGTCTCAAAAGATGCCTTACCATTAAACATACTGGCTGTGTGAATTAGAAACCCCTAGTGTAGTTCTAAGTGTATGAAATCTCAATGCATATGCAGAAAAGCCAAAAATCTGACTTTGAGTTAGAACATTCAAACTTGTCTCAAAAGATGCCTTACCATTTAACATACTGGCTGTGTGAATTAGAAACCCCTTGTGTAATTCTAAGTGTATGAAATCTCAAAGCATATGCAGGAAAGCCAAAAATCTGACTTTGAGTTAGAATGTTCAAACCTGTCTCAAAAGCTGCCTTACCATTTAACATACTGGCTGTGTGAATTAAAAACCCCTAGTGTAGTTCAAAGTGTATGAAATCTCGAAGCATATGCAGAAAAGCCAAAACTCTGACTTTGAGTTAGAACGTTCAAACTAGTCTCAAAAGCTGCCTTACTATTTAACATACTGGCTGTGTGAATTAGAAACCCCTAGTGTAGTTCTAAGTGTATGAAATCTCAATGCATATGCAGAAAAGCCTAAAATCTGACTTTGAGTTAGAACGTTCAAACTTGTCTCAAAAGCTGCCTTACCATTTAACATACTGGCTGTGTGAATTAGAAAACCCTAGTGTAGGTCTAACTGTATGAAAACTCAAAGCATATGCAGAAAAGCCAAAAATCAGACTTTGAGTTAGAACGTTCAAACTTGTCTCAAAAGCTGCCTTACCATTTAACATACTGGTTGTGTGAATTAGAAAACCCTAGTGTAGGTGTAAGTGTATGAAATCTCAAAGCATATGCAGAAAAGCCAAAACTCTGACTTTGAGTTAGAACGTTCAAACTTGTCCCAAATGATGCCTTACCATATAACATACTGGCTGTGTGAATTAGAAACCCCTAGTGTAGTTCTAAGTGTATGAAAACTCAAAGCATATTCAGAAAAGCCAAAAATCAGACTTTGAGTTAGAACGTTCAAACTTGTCTCAAAAGCTGCCTTACCATTTAACATACTGGCTGTGTGAATTAGAAAACCCTAGTGTAGTTCTAAGTGTATGAAATCTCAAAGTATATGCAGAAAAGCCAAAAATCTGACTTTGAGTTAGAACATTCAAACTTGTCTCAAAAGATGCCTTATCATTTAACATACAGGCTGTGTGAATTAGAAGCCCCTTGTGTAATTCTAAGTGTATGAAATCTCAAAGCATATGCAGAAAAGCCAAAAATCTGACTTTGAGTTAGAACGTTCAAACTAGTCTTAAAAGAATCCTTACCATATAACATACTGGCTGTGTGAATTAGAAACCCCAAGTATAGTTCTAAGTGTATGAAATCTCAAAGCATATGCAGAAAAGCCAAAAATCTGACTTTGAGTTAGAACGTTCAATCTAGTCTCTAAAGAATCCGTAGCATATAACATACTGGCTGTGTGAATTAGAAAACCCTAGTGTAATTCTAAGTGTATGAAATCTCAAAGCATAAGCAGAAAAGCCAAAAATCTGACTTTGAGTTAGAACGTTCAAACTATTCTCAAATGATGCCTTACCATTTAACATACTGGCTGTGTGAATTAAAAACCCCTAGTGTAGTGTATGAAATCTCGAAGCATATGCAGAAAAGCAAAAAATCTGACTTTGAGATAGAACGTTCAAACTAGTCTCAAAAGCTGCCTTACCATATAACATACTGGCTGTGTGAATTAGAAACCCCTAGTGTTGTTCTAAGTGTATGAAATCTCAAAGCATATGCAGAAAAGCCAAAAATCTGACTTTGAGTTAGAACGTTCAAACTAGTCTCAAAAGATGCCATACCATTTAACATACTGGCTGTGTGAATTAGAAACCCCTAGTGTTGTTCTAAGTGTATGAAATCTCAAAGCATATACAGAAAAGCCAAAAATCTGACTTTGAGTTAGAACGTTCAATCTAGTCTCTAAAGAATCCTTACCTTATAACATACTGGCTCTGTGAATTAGAAACCCCTAGTGAAGTTCTAAGTGTATGAAGTCTCAAAGCATATGCAGAAAAGCCAAAAATCTGACTTTGAGTTAGAACGTTCAAACTAGTCTCAAAAGAATCCTTACCATATAACATACTGGCTGTGTGAATTAGAAACCCCAAGTGTAGTTCTAAGTGTATGAAATCAAAAAGCATATGCAGAAAAGCCAAAAATCTGATTTGAGTTAGAACATTCAAACTTGTCTCAAAAGATGCCTTACCATTTAACATACTGGCTGTGTGAATTAGAAACCCCTTGTGTAATTCTAAGTGTATGAAATCTCAAAGCATATGCAGGAAAGCCAAAAATCTGACTTTGAGTTAGAATGTTCAAACCTGTCTCAAAAGCTGCCTTACCATTTAACATACTGGCTGTGTGAATTAAAAACCCCTAGTGTAGTTCAAAGTGTATGAAATCTCGAAGCATATGCAGAAAAGCCAAAACTCTGACTTTGAGTTAGAACGTTCAAACTAGTCCCAAAAGAATCCTTACCATATAACATACTGGATGTGTGAATTAGAAACCCCTAGTTTAGTTCTAAGTGTATGAAATCTCAAAGCATATGCAGAAAAGCCAAAAATCTGACTTTGAGTTAGAATGTTCAAACTAGTCTCAAAAGATGCCTTACCATTAAACACACTGACTTTGTGAATTAGAAACCCCTAGTGTAGTTCTAAGTGTATGAAATCTCAATGCATATGCAGAAAATCCAAAAATCTGACTTTGAGTTAGAACGTTCAAACTAGTCTCAAAAGATGCCTTACCATTAAACATACTGGCTGTGTGAATTAGAAACCTCTAGTGCAGTTCTAAGTGTATGAAATCTCAATGCATATGCAGAAAAGCCTAAAATCTGACTTTGAGTTAGAACGTTCAAACTTTTCTCAAAAGCTGCCTTACCATTTAACATACTGGCTGTGTGAATTAGAAAACCCTAGTGTAGGTCTAAGTGTATGAAAACTCAAAGCATATGCAGAAAAGCCAAAAATCAGCCTTTGAGTTAGAACGTTCAAACTTTCTCTCAAAAGCTGCCTTACCATTTAACATACTGGCTGTGTGAATTAGAAACCCCTAATGTAGTTCTAAGTGAATGAAATCTCAAAGCATATACAGAAAAGCCAAAAATCTGACTTTGAGTTAGAACATTCAAACTTGTCTCAAAAGATGCCTTACCATTTAACATACTGGCTGTGTGAATTAGAAACCCCTTGTGTAATTCTAAGTGTATGAAATCTCAAAGCATATGCAGAAAAGCCAAAAACCTGACTTTGAGTTAGAACGTTCAAACTAGTCTCAAAAGAATCCTTACCATATAACATAATGGCTGTGTGAATTAGAAACCCCAAGTGTAGTTCTAAGTGTATGAAATCTCAAAGCATATGCAGAAAAGCCAAAAATCTGACTTTGAGTTAGAATGTTCAAACCTGTCTCACAAGCTGCCTTACGATTTAACATACTGGCTGTGTGAATTAGAAAACCCTAGTGTAAGTCTAAGTGTATGAAATCTCAAAGCATAAGCAGAAAAGCCAAAAATCTGACTTTGAGTTAGAACGTTCAAACTATTCTCATATGATGCCTTACCATTTAACATACTGGCTGTGTGAATTAAAAACCCCTAGTGTAGTGTAGTGTATGAAATCTCGAAGCATATGCAGAAAAGCCAAAAATCTGACTTTGAGTTAGAACGTTCAAACTAGTCTCAAAAGCTGCCTTACCATATAACATACTGGCTGTGTGAATTAGAAACCCCTAGTGTTGTTCTAAGTGTATGAAATCTCAAAGCATATGCAGAAAAGCCAAAAATCTGACTTTGAGTTAGAACGTTCAAACAAGTCTCAAAAGATGCCGTACCATTTAACATACTGGCTGTGTGAATTAGAAACCCCTAGTGAAGTTCTAAGTGTATGAAATCTCAAAGCATATGCAGAAAAGCCAAAAATCTGACTTTGAGTTAGAACGTTCAATCTAGTCTCTAAAGAATCCTTACCATATAACATACTGGCTGTGTGAATTAGAAACCCCTAGTTTAGTTCTAAGTGTATGAAATCTCAAAGCAAATGCAGAAAAGCCAAAAATCTGACTTTGAGTTAGAACGTTCAAACTAGTCTCAAAAGAATCCTTACCATTTAACATACTGGCTGTGTGAAATAGAAACCCCTAGTGTAGTTCTAAGTGTATGAAATCTCAAAGCATATGCAGAAAAGCCAAAAATCTGACTTTGAGTTAGAATGTTCAAACTAGTCTCAAAAGATGCCTTACCATTTAACACACTGGCTGTGTGAATTAGAAACCCCTAGTGTAGTTCTAAGTGTATGAAATCTCAAAGCATATGCAGAAAAGCCAAAAATCTGACTTTGAGTTAGAACGTTCAAACTAGTCTCAAAAGATGCCTTACCATTTAACATACTGGCTGTGTGAATTAGAAACCCCTAGTGTAGGTCTAAGTGTATGAAATCTCAAAGCATATGCAGAAAAGCCAAAAATCTGACTTTGAGTTAGAACGTTCAAACTAGTCTCAAAAGATGCCTTACCATTTAACATACTGGCTGTGTGAATTAGAAACCCCTAGTGTAGTTCTAAGTGTATGAAATCTCAAAGCATATGCAGAAAAGCCAAAAATCTGACTTTGAGTTAGAACGTTCAAACTAGTCTCAAAAGATGCCTTACCATTTAACATACTGGCTGTGTGAATTAGAAACCCCTAGTGTAGTTCTAAGTGTATGAAATCTCAAAGCATATGCAGAAAAGCCAAAAATCTGACTTTGAGTTAGAACGTTCAAACTTGTCTCAAAAGATGCCTTACCATTTAACATACTGGCTGTGTGAATTAGAAACCCCTAGTGTAGTTCTAAGTGTATGAAATCTCAAAGCATATGCAGAAAAGCCAAAAATCTGACTTTGAGTTAGAACGTTCAAACTTGTCTCAAAAGATGCCTTACCATTTAACATACTGGCTGTGTGAATTAGAAACCCCTAGTGTAGTTCTAAGTGTATGAAATCTCAAAGCATATGCAGAAAAGCCAAAAATCTGACTTTGAGTTAGAACGTTCAAACTAGTCTCAAAAGATGCCTTACAATTTTACAAACTGGCTGTGTGAATTAGAAACCCCTAGTGTAGGTCTAAGTGCATGAAATCTCAAAGCATATGCAGAAAAGCCAAAGATCTGACTTTGAGTTAGAACGTTCAAACTAGTCTCAAAAGATGCCTTACCATTTAACGTACTGGCTGTGTGAATTAGAAACCCCTAGTGTAGTTCTAAGTGTATGAAATCTCAAAGCATATGCAGAAATGCCAAACATCTGACTTTGAGTTAGAACGTTCAAACTAGTCTCAAAAGCTGCCTTACCATTTAACATACTGGCTGTGTGAATTAGAAACCCCTAGTGTAGTTCTAAGTGTATGAAATCTCAAAGCATATGCAGAAAAGCCAAAAATCTGACTTTGAGTTAGAACGTTCAAACTAGTCTCAACAGCTGCCTTACCATTTAACATACTGGCTGTGTGAATTAGAAACCCCTAGTGTTGTTCTAAGTGTATGAAATCTCAAAGCATATGCAGAAAAGCCAAAAATCTGACTTTGAGTTAGAACGTTCAAACTAGTCTCAAAAGATGCCTTACCATTTAACATACTGGCTGTGTGAATTAGAAACCCCTAGTGTAGTTCTAAGTGTATGAAATCTCAAAGCATATGCAGAAAAGCCAAAAATCTGACTTTGAGTTAGAACGTTCAAACTAGTCTCAAAAGAATCCTTACCATTTAACATACTGGCTGTGTGAATTAGAAACCCCTAGTTTAGTTCTAAGTGTATGAAATCTCAAAGCATATGCAGAAAAGCCAAAAATCTGACTTTGAGTTAGAACGTTCAAACTAGTCTCAAAAGATGCCTTACCATTTAACATACTGGCTGTGTGAATTAGAAACCCCTAGTGTAGTTCTAAGTGTATGAAATCTCAAAGCATATGCAGAAAAGCCAAAAATCTGACTTTGAGTTAGAACGTTCAAACTAGTCTCAAAAGATGCCTTACCATTAACATACTGGCTGTGTGAATTAGAAACCCCTAGTGTAGTTCTAAGTGTATGAAATCTCAAAGCATATGCAGAAAAGCCAAAAATCTGACTTTGAGTTAGAACGTTCAAACTAGTCTCAAAAGATGCCTTACCATTTAACATACTGGCTGTGTGAATTAGAAACCCCTAGTGTAATTCTAAGTGTATGAAATCTCAAAGCATATGCAGAAAAGCCAAAAATCTGACTTTGAGTTAGAACGTTCAAACTAGTCTCAAAAGATGCCTTACCATTTAACATACTGGCTGTGTGAATTAGAAACCCCTAGTGTAGTTCTAAGTGTATGAAATCTCAAAGCATATGCAGAAAAGCCAAAAATCTGACTTTGAGTTAGAACGTTCAAACTAGTCTCAAAAGCTGCCTTACCATTTAACATACTGGCTGTGTGAATTAGAAACCCCTAGTGTAGTTCTAAGTGTATGAAATCTCAAAGCATATGCAGAAAAGCCAAAATCTGACTTTGAGTTAGAACGTTCAAACTAGTCTCAAAAGATGCCTTACCATTTAACATACTGGCTGTGTGAATTAGAAACCCCTAGTGTAGTTCTAAGTGTATGAAATCTCAAAGCATATGCAGAAAAGCCAAAAATCTGACTTTGAGTTAGAACGTTCAAACTAGTCTCAAAAGATGCCTTACCATTTAACATACTGGCTGTGTGAATTAGAAACCCCTAGTGTAGTTCTAAGTGTATGAAATCTCAAAGCATATGCAGAAAATCCAAAAATCTGACTTTGAGTTAGAACGTTCAATCTAGTCTCTAAAGAAACCTTACCATATAACATACTGGCTGTGTGAATTAGAAACCCCCAGTGTAGTTCTAAGTGTATGAAATCTCAAAGCATATGCAGAAAAGCCAAAAATCTGACTTTGAGTTAGAATGTTCAAACTAGTCTCAAAAGATGCCTTACCATTAAACACACTGACTTTGTGAATTAGAAACCCCTAGTGTAGTTCTAAGTGTATGAAATCTCAATGCATATGCAGAAAATCCAAAAATCTGACTTTGAGTTAGAACGTTCAAACTAGTCTCAAAAGATGCCTTACAATTAAACATTCTGGCTGTGTGAATTAGAAACCCCTAGTGTAGTTCTAAGAGTATGAAATCTCAATGCATATGCAGAAAAGCCTAAAATCTGACTTTGAGTTAGAACGTTCAAACTTGTCTCAAAAGCTGCCTTACCATTTAACATACTGGCTGTGTGAATTAGAAAACCCTAGTGTAGGTCTAACTGTATGAAAACTCAAAGCATATGCAGAAAAGCCAAAAATCAGACTTTGAGTTAGAACGTTCAAACTTGTCTCAAAAGCTGCCTTACCATTTAACATACTGGCTGTGTGAACTAGAAACCCCTAATGTAGGTCTAAGTGAATGAAATCTCAAAGCATATACAGAAAAGCCAAAAATCTGACTTTGAGTTAGAACGTTCAAACTTGTCCCAAATGATGCCTTACCATATAACATACTGGCTGTGTGAATTAGAAAACCCTAGTGTAGGTCTAAGTGTATGAAATCTCAAGCATATGCAGAAAAGCCAAAAATAGGACTTTGTTAGAACGTTCAAACTTGTCTCAAAAGATGCCTTACCATTTAACATACTGGCTGTGTGAATTAGAAACCCCTTGTGTAATTCTAAGTGTATGAAATCTCAAAGCATATGCAGAAAAGCCAAAAATCTGACTTTGAGTTAGAACGTTCAAACTAGTCTCAAAAGAATCCTTACCATATAACATACTGGCTGTGTGAATTAGAAACCCCAAGTGTAGTTCTAAGTGTATGAAATCTCAAAGCATATGCAGAAAAGCCAAAAATCTGACTTTGAGTTAGAATGTTCAAACCTGTCTCACAAGCTGCCTTACGATTTAACATACTGGCTGTGTGAATTAGAAAACCCTAGTGTAATTCTAAGTGTATGAAATCTCAAAGCATAAGCAGAAAAGCCAAAAATCTGACTTTGAGTTGGAACGTTCAAACTATTCTCATATGATGCCTTACCATTTAACATACTGGCTGTGTGAATTAGAAACCCCTTGTGTAATTCTAAGTGTATGAAATCTCAAAGCATATGCAGAAAAGCCAAAAATCTGACTTTGAGTTAGAACGTTCAAACTAGTCTCAAAAGAATCCTTACCATATAACATACTGGCTGTGTGAATTAGAAACCCCAAGTGTAGTTCTAAGTGTATGAAATCTCAAAGCATATGCAGAAAAGCCAAAAATCTGACTTTGAGTTAGAATGTTCAAACCTGTCTCACAAGCTGCCTTACGATTTAACATACTGGCTGTGTGAATTAGAAAACCCTAGTGTAATTCTAAGTGTATGAAATCTCAAAGCATAAGCAGAAAAGCCAAAAATCTGACTTTGAGTTAGAACGTTCAAACTATTCTCATATGATGCCTTACCATTTAACATACTGGCTGTGTGAATTAGAAACCCCTTGTCTAATTCTAAGTGTATGAAATCTCAAAGCATATGCAGAAAAGCCAAAAATCTGACTTTGAGTTAGAACGTTCAAACTAGTCTCAAAAGAATCCTTACCATATAACATACTGGCTGTGTGAATTAAAAACCCCTAGTGTAGTGTAGTGTATGAAATCTCGAAGCATATGCAGAAAAGCCAAAAATCTGACTTTGAGTTAGAACGTTCAAACTAGTCTCAAAAGCTGCCTTACCATATAACATACTGGCTGTGTGAATTAGAAAACCCTAGTGTAATTCTAAGTGTATGAAATCTCAAAGCATAAGCAGAAAAGCCAAAAATCTGACTTTGAGTTAGAACGTTCAAACTATTCTCATATGATGCCTTACCATTTAACATACTGGCTGTGTGAATTAAAAACCCCTAGTGTAGTGTAGTGTATGAAATCTCGAAGCATATGCAGAAAAGCCAAAAATCTGACTTTGAGTTAGAACGCTCAAACTAGTCTCAAAAGCTGCCTTACCATATAACATACTGGCTGTGTGAATTAGAAACCCCTAGTGTTGTTCTAAGTGTATGAATAACCGGGTAAGGCGGACCGAGCGATCCCAACCTTGTTCCCCCCCCCCCCCCCATCGCCTATCCCATGCACATATCTGACATTCAAATAAAACCATTACACAATCTATGGAATTGAACTGGTCGCAGCTTTATTACTTATAACAATCACAATTTACAATTAACAAGTTAACATACCCCCCCCCCCACCAGCAGAACGCGCCACCACCCGCCATGTTATTAGCAAGGTGCCGCCGCTTCCGCTTCCGCCAGGTACAGGCCCCAACAAAATCGCCTCGCCCTCCCTCATCCGGCTTCGCCATATTATTAGCAAAAACCTGAGGGATTGTCCGGGCGGGGGTACCCCACCCCCGCCGTAATGCTTGCATCCGGCTCCGGACCCCGGAAACCTCCGGGATCCCGCCAACCCCCCTCCAGCTGCAACACCCCACAACCCCTCTGCCCATCGCAACACAAGGGAGGGTGGGAGGGCGTCCGTCGGCTCCGGCATCCGAAGGCAAGAGGCCGGAGCCACGCTACGTCCCCGCACCATCTCCTCGCGACTCCTTCGTTCCATTGGCTGCCGCGCTATACCGTCATGCGCTGCAGCCAATGGAACAGGATATTCCCCGGCCGCTCCTCCCCTCGGGCTTGCCTCACCGCGCTAACCGTTGGAGGTGCGCGCGGCCGCCCCCCCGGTTAATGGTGGCCGCGTGCACATGGCTCCGCGGCCTTGCCATAACCGGGTAAGGCGGACCGAGCGATCCCAACCTTGTTCCCCCCCCCCCCCATCGCCTATCCCATGCACATATCTGACATTCAAATAAAACCATTACACAATCTATGGAATTGAACTGGTCGCAGCTTTATTACTTATAACAATCACAATTTACAATTAACAAGTTAACATACCCCCCCCCCCACCAGCAGAACGCGCCACCACCCGCCATGTTATTAGCAAGGTGCCGCCGCTTCCGCTTCCGCCAGGTACAGGCCCCAACAAAATCGCCTCGCCCTCCCTCATCCGGCTTCGCCATATTATTAGCAAAAACCTGAGGGATTGTCCGGGCGGGGGTACCCCACCCCCGCCGTAATGCTTGCATCCGGCTCCGGACCCCGGAAACCTCCGGGATCCCGCCACCGGCTCCGGACACTGACGTCCTGAGCCGCCCCCCATTAAAGAAAGCTGCGACCAGCCCGTCTCCCATGCATGACCACCTCCAAGGCCTCCTGCCAATCGTTAAGCAGCAAATCCAAGCCGATCGGGGATAAATGTATCCCGTCTGGCCTGTACAAGCCAGCGCAGTTTACATCAGCCCAGGAGTGCAAAATTTGGCGCCCTCCATTCCTTATGACCCATCTGCCTATTTGGCGATTGATTTTTGCCAGCCCCCTGGACCAGCGCCGCTGAACGCTGTAAGCAGGCCTTGGAAGTATATCTGACCACAAAATGACCACGCCCGATAACATTAATAATACAGCCCCCAAGTCTTTGTGCACTGCACGAATCAACTGTCGACAAGTCCAGGACGTCAAGTCGTTGCCTCCCAAGTGTATCAATAGAACATCAGGCTTCTCTCTCCGACTCCCGTGGTGCCGCAGCAAAGGCAGGAGCTGGATCCACCGCATTCCGCGCTCTCCCAGCCGTGCGACGAACACCTCAGAGACTTCCAGTCCAAGATTCATGCCAATGGGTCGTGTTGCTGCCCGCCGACCAGCCCAGTAAACGAATGAATGGCCAGTCACCCAACAGCGACACCGACCATCTCCTATATCTGTAATATAAAATAAGATAGATTAGAGACCCCCCCCCCCTACAAACGCACATAGGTTTGGAAAGCCTGCGACCTCCAACGCCCGATACGCTGGATCTCCCGCTCCGACAATCCCTCCGCCGCCGCGCTGGTAGCCGCCCCAATCCTGAACGAGCGTGGAGCAAAACGACCAGCATCCTCCCCTATCATCCGCAGCGACATCCGCATGACAGCCGTAAATTGAAAACGCGTAAGGACCCGCGCATCGCTATGCACGAATAAATATCCCGAGCCCGGGGGGCGCGCATCCAAGTATGCCCGCAACAACCCAACCGGACAAGTCAATGCCCCGGCCACCTGTCGCAACACCACCCAGGAGCCTTTCCCCAACTGATCGGTTTTTGAGCGCGCTACATGTATGTGCACCCCCCCAGCAACCAACTTGACGTGGTGTAGTTGCAAGCCACCGCCCCCCGTGCGTTTTCCCGACTCAGCCACCAATTCACCCACGCGGAAGGCCCCAAAAAAAGCAACTGCAGAAACCGCCCGAAATAAGGAACATTCGTAACGCGATGAGACCACCCGAGGCAAAACCGCACACAATCGCTCTAACAAGGCATGCGTTATTGGTTGCCTGGAATCCCCGGTCGATGGATGCGAGCGCTCCCAGCCTTGCAACAACCGAGATGTCAAAAAAAACCCCCGCGCCGGACCCCACCCCACGGCTCTCATAAAAAAGGAAAAACCGGCCAAATTCTTACGTACTGTAGAACGCGACAAGCCCGCAGCCTTCGCAGTGAAAACATACTGACCCAATAGCCACTCAGATGCAGGGCCCCGTCTCCATCCCCGCTCCAACAAGAAAGACTCCACGCTGCGGTAGCCTTTTCGATAGGCTTCCCACGTCGCAGCCGACACAGAGTTTTTTAGCAAGTCAATCATGCCGACAGGCCAATCTGCCATAAGTTGTCCGGGACCGATGCTCCCCGCTCTTCCGCGTCCGGTGCCAAGGTCCGAAACAGCTCCCACTTGAAACGGGAAAGAGCATCAGCAATAGTGTTAATACATCCCGGAATGTGCCGAGCCTTCAGCACCACATTCAGCCGCAAACAGGATAAGATCACTTGCCGCATTAAATCTGCGACCGGTCTGCATCGCGGGGTATAATTATTTACCACGCTGACAACGGCCTCGTTGTCGCAGTTCCACACTACCTGTCGATTCCGCAGCTTCTCTGGCCAGATGGACAGAACCACCAAGATCGGGAACAACTCTAGGAAGGTGATATTACGAGTAAGTCCAGCTTCCCGCCAGGCCAATGGCCATCCTGCCGCACACCAAGAGCCGCCAAAGTAAATCCCCAAGCCCGCTCCTCCGGCAGCATCGGTATATAACTGCAAATCCGCACTGGACACTACCTTCTCCCGCAATACCGAGACCCCGTTAAATTCACGCAGAAAATCGTCCCAAACCCCTAAGTCCGCTCGCATTTTACGGGAAATCCTGATCCGATGATGAGGTTTACCCACCCCCGCTGTAGCCAACGAGAGCCGTCGGAGGAATACGCGGCCCATGGGAATAACCCGACATGCAAAATTAAGTGAACCGATAAGGGCCTGCATCTCCCGCAGCGACATCTTAGCTGCTGTCATCGCATTCGCTATCAATACACGCAACCTCGCTACCTTGTCTACAGGTAACCTCGCTACCATTACGTCAGTGTCTAACTCCACCCCTAGAAAAGTAAGACTCGTAGTCGGCCCTTCCGTCTTTGTCACTGCCAACGGTACTCCCCATTCCTGAGCTAACTGGTTGAAATTGTTCAATAAGTCCCGACATTGCCCGGACTGAGCCGTCCCTACAAAGAGGAAATCATCCAAGTAATGCACTACTTGCGCACAACCCGAACGCTGTACCACCACCCAGTGCATAAATGTACTAAATCGTTCAAAATATGAACAGGATATCGCGCAACCCATTGGCATGCATTTGTCGAAATAAAATTGTTCCTCGAAAAGAAAGCCCAACAAATGAAACGCCGAGGGGTGCACCGGCAACAATCGGAAAGCTGACTCAATATCGGTCTTAGCCATCAAGCACCTCGGGCCACACTCTCTCACTAAATCAACCGCCTCATCAAAAGATGCATACCGCACTGCACACAATTCCTTTGGGATGTGATCATTAACAGATGCACCCTCCGGGAAGGATAGATTGTGAATCAGTCTATATTTACCTTGTTCTTTTTTTGGTATTATGCCCAATGGGGAAACTACGAAATCCTCGAAGGGTTGCTCAAGAAAAGGGCCAGCTACCCTCCCCAGTGAAATTTCCCCTAACAATTTGTCTTTCACAATATTACAGAAACGTCTCACCGATGGTGAATTCGTCGATCTGGCCGAGGCGACCCGACCCACAACAGGAATCTGAAACCCCCACTCGAATCCATTATCTAAGAGACTGCCGTCCGCCCTCCTGGGATACCTATTCAGCCATGGACGCAAAGCCATTAACCTAATGGGAGTAGGGGCTAAGCTCCACGTAATCCTATTGTTTTGTAGGGGGGGGGATGGATCCAGTAGGACCTCTTTTAACACATTTAAGGGCGGAATGCCCTCCTCCGCAAACAGAGCATGCGTGCCGGAATTTGCAGTCCGGAAAGGGGCAGGAAGACTTATTGAAACGCCAACAGACGTCGCCTGTGCCCCCTCCCCCCGCTGGTCTCTGAACTGCCGGGGGCACGCCTCCGCGAAAGGGCTTCCCCACCCCAGCTGTACTGACTAGCCCCCCCTTGCCCACACCCCCCGCTCCTCCACCTGATTTGACCGCCATCTGCGTTAACCATAAATTGATATCTTGTGTACCCCAAGATAACAACTGGTTCTCTTCCATCTTGTCGCGAAACTTTTCATCATAGTTGAGCCAGGCCCAACTGTCATGGTTTTGTGACGCTTCTAAGATGGAGTCTATGTATGCCAAAAGCATACCATACTGTTCCGGATGCTCGTATCCCCAAACACTGGCTAGCCGTAGAAAGGCCCTCGTCCAGTTCACTACATTCCTCGCAACTCTCCGCACCCTACCAGCTTTCTCGTCTTCCTTCCTCTTTCGCCTACTGTCCCCTGAACGTTTCCTACCCTCCAGCAAAGGAAAAACATCAATATAACGACGCTTTTGAATTTTTTTCGCCGCCGCGAATTTTTTGGAACGCTTTCCCATAACTCAGAAAACGCAGCTACCGTAGGCACTGGACCGCTGGGTTCCTTCCCACCGACCGGCCTCCCTGATACCCGGCCCCGACTTCCCTCCCGCGATGTCGAACTAGACGACGAATCAGTGGACGATGAGTACGACGAATCCGATCGCCTGCGCCTATGACAAGAACGCCGCCGCTTCCGGCTTCTCTTCTTTCGATCGCCGACCACATTCCCCGTTACCAACCCAGACTCCGCACCTATTTCCAATGCCAACTCACCCGCAGTCTCTTCATTCGCTGGCACGCTGAGCTCGGGTCGCTCCGAAGTAGTTCGAACCGCTGCCTCCGTCTCAACAGCTGCACCGCCCTCCGCTCGAGAACTTGAGCTGCCTCCTGGCCGCGATACACTCCACCAAGGATTCCCCATACATTGCCACGTCGGAGGTACCTGCGGAGAAAAAACAGGGAGAGGCGACGAGACACCCACCCTAATCCAAGGAGACTGCCAAGCCCCGAGCCACTCCGCCCGCGAGGAGCCCTGACCCCCGCCCTGCCAGTGCTCCCACGAGGGTGAAGGGGGTCCCCCCACATCCTGTGGCCACCCCCACATGCCCGCAAACCCCCACCTATCAGCATTTTCCATGGGGGACGGACCACCACTTGGCCGGCCCTCAGCTGCCCAGGCTGTCCTAGATCCCAACCCCCCCCCGCAATTGCTCCCCATCCCCAACTCCCGGACAGCCCAGGGGGATACCCTGCTCCAACTCTGGCCCCTGAACCCCCCTGTCACCTTCCAACTCCAACCGTGTCCGCGAGGTCCCACCTGCTCCCCCTCTGCCCCTCTGTCCTTTGTTACCCCTGACAGACTCCCCTGCTGGCTGACCCCTCCCCTGATCAGTCCCTGAAGTATGCGCTGTTCTGCCCCTGGCCCTTCCCCGCGCTGACTTACCTCGGACAACAGTACCGCACTCGCCGCTATCCCCACACTCCCTACTGGAACCAGACGCCATCCGCTTCCCCCCCCCCCGAGCCATCTGCCCCTCCCCACTTCCCCCCCTGGGGGCTTTACTTTTCGCCGCCCGCTTGCCTCCGGGTTTATTTTTCGGCATACTTTTAGGAGGGAAATAAGCCCACAGCAAATATCTATCAGCCCTGGCCAAGCCGCACCGGAGACCCCTGGCCAAGCCGCACCGGAGATCCCCGACTTTAAATTACCTGCCGCAACCCAGCACACCAACAGTAGCGGAACTACCGCTGCACGGAGCCCCCCTCCTCCTCCCCTTAAAATTGGCCCGGCAGGAAAATAATTCTACCTAACGAACGGGCACGCTGCTGCCCACTAGAGCAGGAAGAAAATCTCTAACCCACCGAGAGAACGACACCGCGCAAGTAAATAAATCAATTGCATCCCCTGCAAACCTCTGCACACGTCCGTTGGCTCCGGCATCCGAAGGCAAGAGGCCGGAGCCACGCTACGTCCCCGCACCATCTCCTCGCGACTCCTTCGTTCCATTGGCTGCCGCGCTATACCGTCATGCGCTGCAGCCAATGGAACAGGATATTCCCCGGCCGCTCCTCCCCTCGGGCTTGCCTCACCGCGCTAACCGTTGGAGGTGCGCGCGGCCGCCCCCCCGGTTAATGGTGGCCGCGTGCACATGGCTCCGCGGCCTTGCCAATCTCAAAGCATATGCAGAAAAGCCAAAAATCTGACTTTGAGTTAGAATGTTCAAACTAGTCTCAAAAGATGCCGTACCATTTAACATACTGGCTGTGTGAATTAGAAACCCCTAGTGTAGTTCTAAGTGTATGAAATCTCAAAGCATATGCAGAAAAGCCAAAAATCTGACTTTGAGTTAGAACGTTCAATCTAGTCTCTAAAGAATCCTTACCATATAACATACTGGCTGTGTGAATTAGAAACCCCTAGTTTAGTTCTAAGTGTATGAAATCTCAAAGCATATGCAGAAAAGCCAAAAATCTGACTTTGAGTTAGAACGTTCAAACTAGTCTCAAAAGAATCCTTACCATTTAACATACTGGCTGTGTGAAATAGAAACCCCTAGTGTAGTTCTAAGTGTATGAAATCTCAAAGCATATGCAGAAAAGCCAAAAATCTGACTTTGAGTTAGAATGTTCAAACTAGTCTCAAAAGATGCCTTACCATTTAACATACTGGCTGTGTGAATTAGAAACCCCTAGTGTAGTTCTAAGTGTATGAAATCTCAAAGCATATGCAGAAAAGCCAAAAATCTGACTTTGAGTTAGAACGTTCAATCTAGTCTCTAAAGAATCCTTACCATATAACATACTGGCTGTGTGAATTAGAAACCCCTAGTTTAGTTCTAAGTGTATGAAATCTCAAAGCATATGCAGAAAAGCCAAAAATCTGACTTTGAGTTAGAACGTTCAAACTAGTCTCAAAAGAATCCTTACCATTTAACATACTGGCTGTGTGAAATAGAAACCCCTAGTGTAGTTCTAAGTGTATGAAATCTCAAAGCATATGCAGAAAAGCCAAAAATCTGACTTTGAGTTAGAATGTTCAAACTAGTCTCAAAAGATGCCTTACCATTAAACACACTGACTTTGTGAATTAGAAACCCCTAGTGTAGTTCTAAGTGTATGAAATCTCAATGCATATGCAGAAAATCCAAAAATCTGACTTTGAGTTAGAATGTTCAAACTAGTCTCAAAAGATGCCTTACCATTAAACACACTGGCTTTGTGAATTAGAAAACCCTAGTGTAGGTCTAAGTGTATGAAATCTCAAGCATATGCAGAAAAGCCAAAAATCGGACTTTGTTAGAACGTTCAAACTAGTCTCAAAAGATGCCTTAACATTTGGCATACTGGCTGTGTGAATTAGAAACCCCTAGTGTAGTTCTAAGTGTATGAAATCTCAAAGCATATGCAGAAAAGCCAAAAATCTGACTTTGAGTTAGAACGTTCAAACTAGTCTCAAGAGATTCCTTACCATTAAACATACTGGCTGTGTGAATTAGAAACCCCTAGTGTAGTTCTAAGTGTATGAAAACTCAAAGTATATGCAGAAAAGCCAAAAATCAGACTTTGAGTTAGAACGTTCAAACTTGTCTCAAAAGCTGCCTTACCATTTAACATACTGGCTGTGTGAATTAGAAAACCCTAGTGTGGTTCTAAGTGTATGAAATCTCAAAGCATATGCAGAAAAGCCAAAAATCTGACTTTGAGTTAGAACATTCAAACTTGTCTCAAAAGATGCCTTACCATTTAACATACTGGCTGTGTGAATTAGAAACCCCTTGTGTAATTCTAAGTGTATGAAATCTCAAAGCATATGCAGGAAAGCCAAAAATCTGACTTTGAGTTAGAACGTTCAGACTAGTCTCAAAAGAATCCTTTCCATATAACATACTGGCTGTGTGAATTAGAAACCCCAAGTGTAGTTCTAAGTGTATGAAATCTCAAAGCATATGCAGAAAAGCCAAAATTCTGACTTTGAGTTAGAACATTCAAACTTGTCTCAAAAGATGCCTTACCATTTAACATACTGGCTGTGTGAATTAGAAACCCCTTGTGTAATTCTAAGTGTATGAAATCTCAAAGCATATGCAGAAAAGCCAAAAATCTGACTTTGAGTTAGAACGTTCAAACTAGTCTCAAAAGCTGCCTTACTATTTAACATACTGGCTGTGTGAATTAGAAACCCCTAGTGTTGTTCTAAGGGGCATGTTTACTAAACGGCGCACCTGTGCGGGGCGCACCTGAGCGCCCTAAAATGATGCATTTAAGTGCTCTTAAACGCCCCGTACACGTGCGGGTCACATTAACGGGCCCCGCACACGTGCGCCGAAAACGCGCACGTTTGCGGGGCGCTCATGTGCGATAGAGGCGTGGAAAGGCGAAATGAGGGCGGAGGAAGGCCCCCGAGGGTGGAATGTGGGAGGGGAGAGACTCCCCGCACAGGAGCGTGCCCGAATTTACAAGGAAAAAAGCGCATTTAAAGGGAAGAGAAACCATTTCCGTCAGCAATGTACAGCAAAATCGGGGAAACCTAAAAGACGTGAGCAGTGTGATACATGTGCACAGAACAAAATAGCAAACATGATATGAAAATGACCACAATAAATTCAAAGAAAATTATAATCCAGCTGAGCAACAGTGATATTAATGGGCAACCATACAAAACACTCCCAGGAAAGCTCCAAAAAAAAGAAATGAATTTTGGAAGGGTCTACGCTCCGTATACTCATTCAAAAGCACTGCATTTTAATGGAGCTTTCCTGGGAGTGATTTCTAGGTTGCCCATTGATATCACTGTTGCGCAGCTTGGTTATGGTTTCCCTCCCCTTTTTTGGAGGGCATTTGTGAGGTTTATTTGCACCTTTGTCCCCATACAAGGTCAACGAGCCCACAGTAAAATTGTGAAGAGCAGGGTGTCTGACCCGTGCGGCCAGGTATCACATCTCCAGAGACTGCACTGTTTCTGTGGCCACAGTGTGGTGCAGCAGACACAGCCAGTACCTGTAGGACCAGAGAACCACAGGTTCAAAACCCAGCTGGGGCTCCTGCCAACCCAGTCCCCATCATGTTACCCACCACTAAACAGTGAGAATACAGACACTCTTTTATTGCAGAGAACATAAGCATGGTCCCAACACCTATATTTTACCCTACACCGCACACAAACCATAACAATGGGCATTGCCTACAGCCAAGTCCCCCAAAGTCAGTCCTGGTGTGCTACAACTCACTCAGGTCATATGTTTTTCCCAGATAGGAACATGTCTGCATGTTTGCGGAAGGGTACAGGTGGCGGAGGGGGCAGTGGCTGCAAACCACAGCAGACAGTGGCCTAGGCCTGTGCAGGCTGGCACCGTCCACCACAACAGACATGCTCTGTTGGATGTACAGTCATGGACTCCCCTGGGAATGCAGCATATATGTTGCAAAACGTTGGTGCAGTGGATACAGACAGTGTGTGCAATAACAGAAGGTCACAGGTTCAAATCCTGTATGTGGCTCCTGGCCAACTAGGTCACATAATTGTACCCTTCTAAAACAAGCCAGTAAAGAGTGGCTATTTGCTGATGAGAACCTAAGATCGTATCCCATATGTGTAGTTTTCCTTCAACAGTAGCCACCACATAAGCATGTGCATCACCTACAGCAGAGTCAACCAAATGCAGTCCTGGAGTGTCAATTGTTAGTTAAGTTTTATGCAGTCTCCAATATAAGGCCATGTGAGCATGTTGACGGCAGAGCAATTGGTGGCAGCTGTCCACAGCACACCATGGCATACTCCTTTTTAAGTGGGTGGTGTGGAGTGCAACAGACAGGGTCAGTGTGACAAACACCCATGCATATCCCTGGGAATGCACTGTCTCTGTTGCAAGACGGTGGTGCAAAGCACACAGCCATTGCCCTCAGGAGGTGAAGGTCACAAGTTCAAATCCTGTGTGTCGTCCCTGGCCAAAAAGCCCCCACGATTGTGACATCGCACAATTTTAAGAAACATAAAATAATCTGTAGTGCAGGTAATGCAAAGATGGCCAATACATGTATTTTTTCTGAGAAAGTGTACATATATGAGAAACATGTGCATCACATAGAGCAGTTTCACTCAAATGCAGTCCTGAAGTGCCTCAAATCATGCACATCTTATGATGTGTCAAATAAAGATGGTGTTGTTCAATGTAATGTGTTGGTCCATGGTATGCAGATATATCTCATGCATATTCCGTAGGCACACTTGGGAAAAATGAACAGTGTCTGACTCAACAGGACTGTATTTGGGTACCTCTGCCGGACAGTACTGACCATCAGGAGAATAAATGAATAGACCCACAGGCTCCATGATCCAAAGCCTATTGGATATACATGATATTGGGCCTTGCGTACATCTCACACAAGTAGTAAGTGTGCACCTTAGCGCTGTCACCATAAACCTGGTAATTCAATACACATATAGCAACATGTTGAACAGATTAGTAGCAGATATCAATTTCTAGGTAAAGCACAATATGGTGATTGAGTGTTATGACACCAATATGTTTGATGTTTGTGGAGTGTGTCTCACGTCTGGTGTTCGACAATGTGTCCCACATCGGGGTGTGACAGCAACAGTATTGCATACCATAGCTATGCCTGCACTGTGTCCAGGACTGCTGAGTTGGCCTAGACTGCAAAAGCTATCTATAGTAGCACAGTGATGGCCTAGCTGTGGGATTGTGTGTCTGTACATCCAGTGTGTGATGTCTGCAAGACCTTACTCAGCCCACAATGTTTGTACTGTGTCCAGTATTAGCTTGCCAATGTGCATAATGAGGAGCTAGGTATTGTGGGTATACCCCCGACAGGCTGGCCTGGGCTGGATGCATGAGCGCAGAACATAGGGCAATGTAGCAGACATCGTAGTGTGTGGTCATCAGCAGCATGGACAAGGTAGCCCCTGCATGTCCTCCTGGAAGGTCACTCTCACCCTGACTAAGCAGTTACCATGGCGTGGCTAGGGCAGCCATAGTGCCAACAGCATCTCTTGTAAGTGATATGTATGGGTTTCCTTTTGGTGCCGAATCACTTGCTAAACTGCTTGGTGATTGTGCAGACATCCCAGTTTTGGGTGCGCACATTTCCTCCAGTAGTATGCACTATGGGCTAGCTAGCAGACCGAACGCATCTAGTATGTGTAAGGTTGCCACACCTTCAGGGGTGCATCGGCTGCAGTGTTCCACTATTTGCTGGAGGACAATGTCAGATAGTGGTGGTGTGCTGCTGATCATTTTTAGGCCTGCCATTTGTCTGCTGTCACCTTATGGATGTGCATAGAAATCCATGCACCACGTTTATGTTTGGTTTTATGTTTATCTTCTCTCAGCTGGACCCAGTTTATCATTTCCCACCAGCAGCGCCATTGCAGTATTGTGGATGTGTTGTTGGGTGATTATGCGTTACAGTGGTTAATGTATGGGTTGTTACTGAAGCCGTCTATCTGTCCAACCCACCTTCCACCCCCCCCCCTCCCCCCAATTACATAACATATGTGGGCATTGGCACCACACAGCATAAGACCAATGTGGGTGCTGCAAATTGCTGAAGGTGTAAACGTCACAGAGAAATATCAGATGGCCACAAGTGTATTTGGCAGTGCATCTACAACAACTACCCATCACACAGTGTCACTGATGTGGACCTACACCATAGCCTATCCCACCTAAGCTAGGTGCTGAGGACATGGTGCTGTGTGTCCACTCTCAATCTCAGGGTGAGCACGTGACCCACACAATGTAACAGTCAATAGCAACTCTGTATCATCAACCTACACGTTCAGTAATTATATACAGGTTGAGGTGGGTATCTGGCTGCATAAATCATCTTGCTGTTATTTGTAGACGGATGATTTACATGTGCAGTGCATCATGGGTATGTGTGGTTAACCCCATCCTGGTAAAGAAAGCCAACAGGTCATGTGTTGGCCTGTAGTCCACCTGCAGGCAGCCAGGGGTGTATTAGCAGCTATGGCAGTGGTTCTGACCCAGTCCTCCCTGAAAGCCTAGGCAAGATGGGTGTTTATGAACGCACAAATTAAGATGCAAGATATATATAAGTAATCGCGATCTTTTGTCAAGCTGAGTGGTGTGTGGCCCTCCAGGACTGCTTGTCAACACTCCTGGACAACACCTCTGTCATCAACCATTGTAAGTGGCCAAGGTGCTGATGTGTAAGACATCAAAAAGGTCAGATAGAATGTGTAGCATGCATCTTTGCCTGTCACCACCAACAACATAGTTTTTTCAGTATACAACTGCATGGTGGTGGTGAGAAATTACAAAGTATGTGACACAGTCTATCTATGCCTTCCATGTCTATGTCATCTGTGCTTTGCACACTCACACGCCTAAATGACAGAGGTGTAAGGCAGGTGTCCTCAGAGCCAGACCTATCGAGCCACAAAACACTCAGGTTGCAGGATAGCTCTGATGCATAGCGATCTCATGTGTAGTCATTAGGCCTATCCAGATTACCAGACAGACCAAGGGGTTCAAGGAGGACTGCTCCACAACCGCAGAGCTATGGAGAGGTGGGTCACCTGTGATCTCACAGTGTCTTGAGGCAAAAGTCATGCATCTGATCCCACAGTTGAGTAATGTGACATGTGTATCTGAGGCTTGT
The DNA here is from genome assembly GCA_033557465.1 of Ichthyophis bannanicus. Lineage (NCBI taxonomy): Eukaryota > Metazoa > Chordata > Amphibia > Gymnophiona > Ichthyophiidae > Ichthyophis > Ichthyophis bannanicus. The sequence goes on along the minus strand of CM066039.1, from coordinate 167,314 downwards.
GTCATATATTACGTCATTTGCTACTGCCAACAACACCCTCAGTGCTGTAGCCTGAACCTTCATCAAACGCACCCTATACGGTGGCAGAACTGGAACATGAGAAGGTGCTGTGGCGGAGACTGCAAACTCATAATGCACTCTCTGGAGTGGCTCATAGAGGATCAGATGTGCCATCCAAGATTATTGCAATGTCACAGTGTGTTTGCTGTCAGAAGAAAAACCATAACCCAAGGACACACAAACCACTGCTGATATTAGAGAGTAATGTCCCAGCAAGTCATATTGATTAGGCAGACTGTGTAAAGGGAAACAGTAGGTCTGTACCATAAGGAGAATTGGCAAATAATGTGGCACACGTCAGCCAGAATGTCTGTATGTCAGAACACCTACTTTAAAATCAACGTGCTTGTCTGTCTCATGGCAAACTCCATCAGCTCAGTATGTGTGTTACGCAACCTAATGTGTATGTAGACTGTCCAGATAGAAACGGCCCCCCTGCCCTCCCCCCCCCCCCCTTATGCCATCCCGAACATCATTGCTGGCCGCACATTGAGATGAACTACTGAACATGATATATTGGGACTCATAGCTCCACATCACCAGGATGACTGTTAGACCACTCTGTTGTGCTGTGTGGTCTCCTGTGGATAGGGAGTGTTTGTGGTCTACCTTAAGCACACACAACCATATCACCATGGTGACTGATATGCCACTGTGATGGCCTCCATGACGCATGGGGATAGGGAGGCTGTATTAAACGGTGCAAGCACACACAAACATATTTCACGGTTGACGTATAGCCCACTTTGATGGGTCTCAATGACACCTTGTTGTGTTTGCATTTGTAGTGTCACTCATTGCAATGTCAAAGCCATAGTACATCACGTCATACGAAAGCCTAAGAAACATTGTGGAAGTGTTGATTACTTCAAGTCCAAAATGTGTAGACACCATATGATCACAAACTATCTTATGTGTCTAAAATAGGTGTCACTCACCAGTGTATATGCAAATTGTGCTGCGAATGTGCATATGTCTATGCGCTGAAATGCGTATTTGCGGTGCGCATTTGTACATAATACGTCACGCAGCAGCGCCAGTTGCGTGGCGTACATGACTGTAAACCAGTTGAAAAATGGGCCAGCTGCGGTGCGCAGTCACACGTATGACGTTGTTAAACTATGGTCGTTGCGCAGATGGACATCATAGGTTGCTATACGTTGCGTTTCGGGACGCAGATGGACGTTTGACATCGCTAAACCGCGCCATTTGCGGGGCACAGTTGTACGTAAGACGTCACTAATCTGCGCCAGTTGCGGCGCGCATGCGCCAGTTGCGGCGCGCATGCGCGTGAATAACGCTGCGTGCAAGCACATGACAGTATCGGAAAATGGCGCCCAGACAAAGGAAGCCCTCCTTTACTCCACGCGAGCTGCGCTCCCTGGCCCGGCTGATTGCCAACAGGCAAGAGAAGCTGTTCCCCGGGCCCAGCAGGCAAAGGGACAGCTCCAAGGTCCGCAGGGCATGGGAGCGGCTACAGAGAAGATTTAATCGCCTCGCTGAATACCCAAGGGAGGTAAGTGTATGGGGGCAACTCATTGGAATCAGATATGTAGCCTGTGTCCATTGCAGATGTCCATGCTGGTAATATAAGGTTTTGTGAGTCAGGAATATCCAGCAGATGACCAGAAATCACATAATGTCTGTGTATCATATGTGACTGCTTTGTCCTGTACCCTGGTGTTGCTGGTAATGGTCACAGAGGTTCTGATGCTATGGAATCTGCTGCTGTGGCCCTGCAACAACATACATGAGGAATGTACGCCCATAAATCACCCTCAATCCATCAATACCACATCATATGGATATGGTGGGATGTGGATCTGGATCCAAACACCTTGTGTACAGCAATAGGCCATGTGACATGTAGCATTACTGGTATGTAAGTCCACCCGGTGATATGGGTTTACTAAACAAACGTTGTTGAATAGGCCCCCCCCCCAAATCCCCAATCCCCAGGGGTCCTGAGAGCTCATCACAGTGGCCTATCCATCACCCTTGAGATATGGTTCTGTGTGTGCAGACAATTGAAGATATATCCATCCTATCCCCATAAGACTACTGAGACCATCACCTGTCATCCTGGCTAGATGTTGTTGTGTGCTGAAACAGTTTGCATTAGCCACCCTATCCCCAGGAGAAGACAGAGTCCATCACAGTGGGTCACCTGTCACCCTGGCTAGATGTTGTTGTGTGCTGAAACAGTTTGCATTAGCCACCCTATCCCCAGGAGAAGACAGAGCCCATCACAGTGGGTCACCTGTCACCCTGGCTAGATGTTGTTGTGTGCTGAAACACTTTGCATTAGCCACCATATCCCCAGGAGAAGACAGAGCCCATCACAGTGGGTCACCTGTCACCCTGGCTAGATGTTGTTGTGTGCTGAAACACTTTGCATTAGCCACCCTATCCCCAGGAGAAGACAGAGCCCATCACAGTGGGTCGCCTGTCATCCAGGGGATATGGTTGTGTGTGCTGAAACAGTTTGCATTAGCCACCCTATCCCCAGGAGAAGACAGAGCCCATCACAGTGGGTCACCTGTCACCCTGGCTAGATGTTGTTGTGTGCTGAAACACTTTGCATTAGCCACCCTATCCCCAGGAGAAGACAGAGCCCATCACAGTGGGTCGCCTGTCATCCAGGGGATATGGTTGTGTGTGCTGAAACAGTTTGCATGAGCCACCCTATCCCCAGGAGAAGACAGAGCCCATCACAGTGGGTCGCCTGTCATCCAGGGGATATGGTTGTGTGTGCTGAAACAGTTTGCATTAGCCACCCTATCCCCAGGAGAAGACAGAGCCCATCACAGTGGGTCACCTGTCACCCTGGCTAGATGTTGTTGTGTGCTGAAACACTTTGCATTAGCCACCCTATCCCCAGGAGAGGACAGAGCCCATCACAGTGGGTCACCTGTCACCCTGGCTAGATGTTGTTGTGTGCTGAAACACTTTGCATTAGCCACCCTATCCCCAGGAGAAGACAGAGCCCATCACAGTGGGTCGCCTGTCATCCAGGGGATATGGTTGTGTGTGCTGAAACAGTTTGCATTAGCCACCCTATCCCCAGGAGAAGACAGAGCCCATCACAGTGGGTCACCTGTCACCCTGGCTAGATGTTGTTGTGTGCTGAAACAGTTTGCATGAGCCACCCTATCCCCAGGAGAAGACAGAGCCCATCACAGTGGGTCGCCTGTCATCCAGGGGATATGGTTGTGTGTGCTGAAACAGTTTGCATGAGCCACCCTATCCCCAGGAGAAGACAGAGCCCATCACAGTGGGTCGCCTGTCATCCAGGGGATATGGTTGTGTGTGCTGAAACAGTTTGCATGAGCCACCCTATCCCCAGGAGAAGACAGAGCCCATCACAGTGGGTCGCCTGTCATCCAGGGGATATGGTTGTGTGTGCTGAAACAGTTTGCATTAGCCACCCTATCCCCAGGAGAAGACAGAGCCCATCACAGTGGGTCGCCTGTCATCCAGGGGATATGGTTGTGTGTGCTGAAACAGTTTGCATTAGCCACCCTATCCCCAGGAGAAGACAGAGCCCATCACAGTGGGTCACCTGTCATCCAGGGGATATGGTTGTGTGTGCTGAAACAGTTTGCATTAGCCACCCTATCCCCAGGAGAAGACAGAGCCCATCACAGTGGGTCACCTGTCACCCTGGCTAGATGTTGTTGTGTGCTGAAACACTTTGCATTAGCCACCCTATCCCCAGGAGAAGACAGAGCCCATCACAGTGGGTCGCCTGTCATCCAGGGGATATGGTTGTGTGTGCTGAAACAGTTTGCATTAGCCACCCTATCCCCAGGAGAAGACAGAGCCCATCACAGTGGGTCGCCTGTCATCCAGGGGATATGGTTGTGTGTGCTGAAACAGTTTGCATTAGCCACCCTATCCCCAGGAGAAGACAGAGCCCATCACAGTGGGTCACCTGTCACCCTGGCTAGATGTTGTTGTGTGTGCTGAAAACAGTTTGCATGAGCCACCCTATCCCCAGGAGAAGACAGAGCCCATCACAGTGGGTCGCCTGTCATCCAGGGGATATGGTTGTGTGTGCTGAAACAGTTTGCATGAGCCACCCTATCCCCAGGAGAAGACAGAGCCCATCACAGTGGGTCGCCTGTCATCCAGGGGATATGGTGTTGTGTGCTGAAACAGTTTGCATGAGCCACCCTATCCCCAGGAGAAGACAGAGCCCATCACAGTGGGTCACCTGTCACCCTGGCTAGATGTTGTTGTGTGCTGAAACAGTTTGCATGAGCCACCCTATCCCCAGGAGAAGACAGAGCCCATCACAGTGGGTCGCCTGTCATCCAGGGGATATGTGTGTGTGTGCTGAAACAGTTTGCATGAGCCACCCTATCCCCAGGAGAAGACAGAGCCCATCACAGTGGGTCACCTGTCACCCTGGCTAGATGTTGTTGTGTGCTTGAAACAGTTTGCATGAGCCACCCTATCCCCAGGAGAAGACAGAGCCCATCACAGTGGGTCGCCTGTCATCCAGGGGATATGGTTGTGTGTGCTGAAACAGTTTGCATGAGCCACCCTATCCCCAGGAGAAGACAGAGCCCATCACAGTGGGTCGCCTGTCATCCAGGGGATATGGTTGTGTGTGCTGAAACAGTTTGCATGAGCCACCCTATCCCCAGGAGAAGACAGAGCCCATCACAGTTGGTCTCCTTTCATATCTGGGATATGGTTGTGTGTGCTGAAACAGTTTGCATGAGCCACCCTATCCCCAGGAGAAGACAGAGCCCATCACAGTGGGTCACCTGTCATCCAGGGGATATGGTTGTGTGTGCTGAAACAGTTTGCATGAGCCACCCTATCCCCAGGAGAAGACAGAGCCCATCACAGTGGGTCGCCTGTCATCCAGGGGATATGGTTGTGTGTGCTGAAACAGTTTGCATTAGCCACCCAATCCCCAGGAGACGACAGAGCCCATCACAGTGGGTCACCTGTCACCCTGGCTAGATGTTGTTGTGTGCTGAAACAGTTTGCATTAGCCACCCTATCCCCAGGAGAAGACAGAGCCCATCACAGTGGGTCACCTGTCATCGTGGGTATATGGTGTTGTGTGCTGAAACTGTTTGCATTAGCCACCCTATCCCCAGGAGAAGACAGAGCCCATCACAGTGGGTCACCTGTCACCCTGGCTAGATGTTGTTGTGTGCTGAAACACTTTGCATTAGCCACCCTATCCCCAGGAGAAGACAGAGCCCATCACAGTGGGTCGCCTGTCATCCAGGGGATATGGTTGTGTGTGCTGAAACCTTTTGACTCTTCCCCCCTATCCCCAGGAGAAGACAGAGCCCATCACAGTGGGTCACCTGTCACCCTGGCTAGATGTTGTTGTGTGCTGAAACACTTTGCATTAGCCACCCTATCCCCAGGAGAAGACAGAGCCCATCACAGTGGGTCGCCTGTCATCCAGGGGATATGGTTGTGTGTGCTGAAGAAGGTTTGCATTAGCCACCCTATCCCCAGGAGAAGACAGAGCCCATCACAGTGGGTCACATTTCTCCCTGGCTAGATGTTTTTGAGTGGTTATACACTTTGCATTAGCCACCCTATCCCCAGGAGAAGACAGAAGCCCATCACAGTGGGTCACCTGTCACCCTGGCTAGATGTTGTTGTGTGCTGAAACAGTTTGCATTAGCCACCCTATCCCCAGGAGAGGACAGAGCCCATCACAGTGGGTCACCTGTCACCCTGGCTAGATGGTGGTGTGTGCTGAAACACTTTGCATTAGCCACCCTATCCCCAGGAGAAGACAGAGCCCATCACAGTGGGTCCCCTGTCACCCTTGCGAGATGTTTTTGTGTGCTGAAACACTTTGCATTAGCCACCCTATCCCCAGGAGAAGACAGAGCCCATCACAGTGGGTCGCCTGTCATCCAGGGGATATGGTTGTGTGTGCTGAAACACTTTGCATTATAGACGCACCCTATCCCAGGAGAAGACAGAGCCCATCACAGTGGGTTCCCTGTTCACATCGTGGTATTGGGTAGTGTAATGTAAAAGGTCCCAAAACGTCTCGTTATCCACAGGTGTGCTGTGAGGCCATCACTAGTGGCGTAACAATCACCCTGGAGATTATGGTTGTGTGGTGTTCTCACAGCTTCCTTTGTTCTCCCTATCCCCTGGAGTGCACGGAGCCCATCACACTGGGTCATCTATCACCCTGGAGATATGGTTGTGTGTGCTTTAACAGTGTGCTGTGTTCCCCCTATCCCGTGGGTCCAGGCAGCCCATCACACTGGGTCATCTGGCACCATGGAGATATGGTTGTGTGTGCTACAACAGTTTGCTTTACCCTCCCTATCCCCTGGAGTGCACGGAGCCCATCACACGGGGTCATCTATCACCCTGGAGATATGGTTGTGTGTGCTTTTAACAGTGTGCTGTGTTCCCCCTATCCCGTGGGTCCAGGTAGCCCATCACACTGGGTCATCAGCACCATGGAGATATGGTTGTGTGTGCTACAACAGTTTGCTTTACCCTCCCTATCCCCTGGAGTGCACGGAGCCCATCACACTGGGTCATCTATCACCCTGGAGATATGGTTGTGTGGTGCGAGAACAGTGTGCTGTGTTCCCCCTATCCCGTGGGTCCAGGCAGCCCAGCACACTGGGTCATCTGGCACCATGGAGATATGGTTGGGTGTGCTACAACAGTTGCTTTACCCTCCCGATCCCCTGGAGGGCACGGAGCCCATCACACTGGGTCATCTATCACCCTGGAGATATGGTTGTGTGTGCTTTAACAGTGTGCTGTGTTCCCCCATCCCGTGGGTCCAGGCAGCCCATCACACTGGGTCATCTGGCACCATGGAGAGATGGTTGTGTGTGACTACAAGTGATAGGCAGCATTCCCAATATCCCCAGGATTCCATTCCGGGACTATGGTAATTTGTCCTGTTAGTCCACGCCACTGCTGTAATGGTGTAATGGGCTGATGATGGTGTGGGGTGTTTTCGGGATACCACAGCCACCCCCAGGGGGCCAAATACCGAATGCAAGGCTGGTGGTATGTTGAAAGATATGTGGGGTTTGGACTTCCTGCAGCAACAGAGGTTGTACGTAACCCCATAGTTTTTGGGGTCAATATCTCATCACACTAGCTCCGAATGTCCTGCAGATGACTGGATATGGTAGGGGAACGAATGTTGTATATGTGTGGGGTAACAGGCACCCCATCGCCCATGAATCATGTCGAGAACTCTAACAAACAGGCGCTGCAACAGATTCTAGTCCCCACACCATCCATTGCCACAATGTTTGTTTCAGCATATAACACATAATAGAAAAGCCAAACACTATGACACACCATGGACATCAGTGATGTTCCTTCCAATGATCAACTCAGCAGGTGTGGTTGAAACAACACATACATAGAACTACACATGACCACTGCTTGGGTTGGGCACAGATGTTATGGTGATATTGCCCATGTCCTATGGTGGTTGTAAAACACACAGTGGTTTACTGACACAGCAGTGCTACGGCCCTACAAAGATAAGCAATCTTCCATTGCTCATGGACAGGGTTCAATCCCACCCCCACAACCCCACATTATGCACATGTGAGGCCATATGTCTGTTTTGCCCAGTGAATCCCGCAATGACATGTGATTGAACTAGGCTATACATGAGACAACACACACAACAGTGTGCTGCTGTAGCAGCAACACACACGTTGGGCCCACCCACGTGCTGTGTGGTTTTTTAGGGGGTGACCCGATCAGAAGGTGATATGTCACTAATGCACCCAACCTTTCAATTACCACTTCAACAGGTTGAAGATCTCCGGAAGAAGGGCAAGGGAGCTGCGCCACCACCGGGGATGCCGGCATACCTGCAGCAAATCCAGGTGATGGGCTCCCCCAAGGTTGCATCTGAGTGTTCTCAAGTGGTCACATCAGTGACAGATTGATTGCAGTGTGAAGCCAGAAAAACCTGTGATGGCCACTGCCACATATGTAGACGTCTAGTATGGTGAGACCTAACAGGCTGGTTTTCTATGTCCTTGTGCGACCGTCCAACAGCTGGTGATGTCCCAGAGGATCTGCCCACAACCCTCCGCACGCCCCATCCTGAGACGTTCCCCCTAACCGACACCAAAATGCAGACTATGTGGTGGTCCTCATCACAGCGAGGAGTCGGGGAAGAGAGAGGAGAAGATGAGGAGGCAGTAGGAGTACACAAGGAGGAGGATGATTAGGAGGTGGTGGTGGAGGCGCAGGACATCATTTCACCTGCATCAGATGTCCCCCACCAGGGCCAAGATGGCCATCTGGAAACGGCTGATCTGGGGGGGTGCCGAGGGGGAGACAGCGAGGTGTTGGGGATCGTAGTAAATGGGGGAGGGGGGACGTTTGGAGTGGGCTCAGGGGGGGACAGGGTGCCAGAGTTGCGGGTGTGGAGAGAGATGATGTCGAAGACAGGGCATCACAGGGCACTGTGTGGCTTCCCGCATCAAGTCCACAAAGGTTGCCTCAACCATGCAGGCGCCACACCCAGGGTCCTACGCAGATGCCACCACACAAACACCTGGCACGTCATGTGTGTTTGTGGTGGCAGATGCGTGGAAAACCTTGTCTGGGGCCATGCATGCGCTGTGAGCAACGGGCTCCACCAGACTGAGACCACTCACAGCAGCTGGCTGTCGGGGAGGGTTCATTGAGAGGGGTGGTCTAGCCCCCGAGTGTGTGGTCCGGCTACCAATGGTCGCCAACCACCCTCTCAATGGCGTCACTGGCGTGCAGGAATGGTGCTAGTGACCGTCCACGATATGGTGCCCTGTGGGTTTTGCCCTAGTCTTCCATCACGTGGGCATGTGGAGGGAGGGTGGGGGCATGTCGAATTGCCGGGTGATTGTGGATGGGACATTGTTCATGGGCGTGTGGGAGAAAGGGGTGGGGAGGGTGAGTTTTAGGGGGGGCGGGTCATGGATACTTATCCCCCTTCTTACAAATGATACATAGTCACCCCTGTTTGGAAAATTTGGTTGTTATGAAACATAATGTTGCAAAACACCATGTCTGCTTGTGTGCCTCATGGCGCAGCCTAGTACTCATGGTATGTCAGCCATTTGAGTTTGTGTAGACATCTATGTTTTCGAGGGGTAACATGCTAGCGACAACTCCACTGTCTCCACCAGTAAACATTTGGGGGTGACCCTCAAGTGTGTAGGTGTCTGATAAGAGGTCTCTTGTGTCAAATGTGTACAAGCTGTAGCACCTGTCCCAGAGTCACACAGCTACACACGTTAGCGAATACATTAACCACGATATGTCAATGCATATGTCCCAACAAATGCATGATATTGTGTTTGGTGACGCTCTGGCCACTGTGCCACATGCAGCAAACCATGGTGGGGTGTAGGAATGTGGTCATTAAACTAGGCGATCGGCAAGGGGTTACTACATATGCCACAAAATAGTTCGTGTATGAGGGGATTGGACAACCTTGATGCAATAGGGCAACTGCCACCGGGCAATTTGCGAACATAGTTCCCCTTGTTTTGACATGGATGTGTGTGCACACTGTGCAAGTACAGCTCACAGACTGTCATGACACGATATGCACAGGACACCTGTGCAATAGTGTACTGCGCGGTGCGTCCACACCCTCATCCGCGCGCCCAGCCTTCGACTGCTTGGTATGTTGTTGGCTCATGAAGGGTGGACTAGTTGTCGCCGTGCTTGTATCAATACAAAGCCACACATAAGACTTTACTCTTCTGTTTAGGGTTTTATTTCCCCGTCCCTGGTGAGGGGTTTCTTCTTTTACACAAAAGAAAGTAAGATAGCCTAACGTGGCTTATAACATAAAGTAACTGGATACACACAAATAGCTTTCGTCAGCATAGAACGTCAAACAAACAAAACAAAGAACACACAACAGCCGCACACACGGGTCTTGTCCTGTTGGTGGCTATGTGTGTGTAGAGAGAGAGAGTTTGGTAGCCTTTGCTACCTGCACATCGTGAATAAGGTTTACACAAACCTTTACCTTAAGGGTACTCAGTTTCTTTTATAGTAAGAGAACATGTGTCCAGTAAGTCAGGGGTATCTTCTCATGTACCAGAATCGCTCAATAATTCCATCGACTCTGGTCCTGAGGAATCTGCATTGCCGCATGCGGAGGGTTCGTCCATGTGGAATAAAAGTCATGGGCAGATTTGGCCTCCTTATGTGTAGGAAGTTCCTCTATCCTCTGAAGAGCACTGCTTCCTCTGGGGAAGGTCACCAAAGCTACGGTATGACCATGTTTTCTAGACCCCTGCCCCCCGCTGGGCTTGGTCAGTGGATAGCTTACGGCTCTGCTTAGCTTGCTAGCTGAGGAATTGGGATACGCCTCCCTGCTGGGTCTGCCTCAGCTCTCCCCGATTCCAGCTGTAACCCCGATTGCAAACTGTGTAACGGCGGGTTTCTTCTTCTCGTCGTCTGGAGCTAAGAGTTCAACTGTAATAAGGGATGCTTCTGCGGCGCTCGGGAGGGGAAAACCCCCCCCCCCCCCGCCTGCTTGTAATACATTTTATAAACAGGAGAACACGTGTCGTAATCAGCCTCGGAATGTCTAGCGCTCTCTGTAAGGGTATTTTTTCTGCCTCCAAGACGGTTCTCAGTCTTAGAAGGAAGATATCCCCTTCTATCCCTTCTTTTCCCCTGAATCTGAACACTGTTGTAGTTTCGTATATTTCACTTGCCTTCTCGCAAAAAGAAAAAAAGGCCCCCCCCCCACACCGGTCGCTGGCCTC
>CM066039.1:51140-155988 GCA_033557465.1 Ichthyophis bannanicus | reverse complement strand
CTGAGAGCGGGTTTTGGAGGTTGATGATGGGTTCCATTAGTAACGTAGAGCTCCCCTTGCAGCAACCTTTCCCTATTTTTGTGCTAAAGGGAGTATTTATTATATAGAGTGCTGAGGGTGGCCTAGAGGGGGCAAAGAGGTCGAACTACTGATAGTTCCCCGGCCCTATCATCTAGTAAGTGTTATTGGTTTGGTCCCAAAGAAGCCTTTTATTAGATGACAAACCGGGGGAAGGAGAAAACACTAGAAGCATTTTTTTTAGCCTGATTTTTCTGGCCCAGGGTCCCCATAAACAATGTTGCAGTTCTATTGCCCATCATTACCCACCTGATAAACTCATAACCCTGCCCAGGAGTCCAATCTGCCCCTCGATTGCCCCTATAATGAATTTTTTTTTTTAATTTTAATTATTATTTATTACATTTTCTTTTTTCTTTTATCCCGCGCTATTTAAGATCAGTGCGGTTTACAATAAACATCATGAATCTACACATCTCAGTTTAGTGATTTGTGCTTAACAATAAACAGGTAAAAATACCTCGGATGTACAATGAACAAGTTTCTTAACAGTGAGAACATTAACTATATACATGGTTACTTGCAACAGCACGAGCTTCTTCAGAGTAAGTTACTTTATTGAGTGCGCGTTCAGGTGTGGTTGCAGGTATTCAGACGTAGGAGTGTATGATGTATGGGCTTGATGAGCTACCATGAGGTGTGGAAGTAGGTGACTGTGGAGGGGGGGCTGCGGCATTGTAGTAAAGGAGAAAAAGGTGATGCTTCAGTTCCTTCTTGAATTGGGAGAGATCGCTGATGGTTCTGATAGGCGCCGGGAGTGCGTTCCAGCAAGATGGTGCAAAAAAGGCAAAGGCTCTAGATCTGGTAGCTTGATAACCCATTTGAAAGAGTGGCCATGGACCTGGTAGGTCCCTTAGAGTGAACCACCCAAGGCAACAAGTATATTTTAGTCATACTAGACTACGCTACCTGATACCTGGAGGCCATTGCTCTAAGGAATATGAAGACTACTGCAATCATGAATGCTCTCTGGGAAGTATTCTCGAGTGGGCAGGAACTACCCAACACAAGATCCTCACAGATCAGGGAACACGCTTTTGTAATCCAAGGTGATTAAGCAATTGTGTGCCTTGGGTGAAGGTCAAGATGCCTGTGAGCCACAGTAATGATCACCAATAGACAGATGGCGCTTCAATATTCCCTGACATACGGCTTTCAACCTATTCCCATATACTGGCAGACAGACTCAACTTTCATGCCCTCTCGTTATGATAATATCACCTCCTTTACTCATACTTCTTCACTGGCTCCCAATATCATTTCGCATTCACATAAGATTCTTATTCAGATTCACAAGTCTCTTCATATCATCTATTCCCTCAGTATCTCCCATCACCCCTCATCCTCAATGGACCCTCAATGCTCTCGGTCCAGTCTATACACTTGAATCATCTCTTCCATATAACTTCCCCCTCACAGGCCACCATCTCAATCAACAACATTGTCCACTCCACCTTTTATTTTCGTGGATTCCCATGCTTTGGAACAACCCCCACCTCCCTCCTTCACATTAGGCCTAGAACCTTCCTTCCCGCAAGTTCAAAGCCCAACTCAAGACACACTTATGTAGTAATTGCCTATGACATTTGACTTACCCCCTGAATCCACCTGGCTAATGATTTGTTCCTCTATGTTCCTTTGCTATCCTTGCTGTTTGTTTTCTGTGAGCTTTCTGTCCCTAACCAATTGGAGCTCTTTTTTCAGAGTTTTCCTCATTTATTGTTGTTTTTTGATTGTTACACCGCTCTGCTGTCCCAACTTAGGGTGATATAATATCCAATTTCTACTAAATGAGAATGAAATGACATACAACTTTGAAACAGATGTTAAAAAAACTCTGGCAGGAGGAAGGGAATAATTGGGACATTCTCCTACCATATTTGATGTTTTCCATCCACGATGGTACTCAGAGTTTCCCACAGGGTTTTTTTTCGGCCTTTTAATTTTCTCAGATTAACACGTGGTAAGGGAAACCTCTGGGAAGAACCCCGTGCTGGGGTGTAATTTGATGGAGTATGTTCTACAAATGCAAGATTGGCTGAGGAAAGCTGGAGAGGTGGTCAATTCAGCTCTGTACAAAGGCCAAAGCCAAGCATGCCAGGTGGGCTACAATTGCAGCAGCCGTGCCCACACCTTCCAAACAGGAGAAAGAGTTTTAGTCCTTGCTGACCTCAATCCGAGAGAAAAGTTATTGTTTCTGTAAATGCAAGAGCCCTAGGAGGTGGAAGAGAAAGTGGGGTCTTTTAACTACAAGATTTGCCCGGGGAGGCAGATAATGGGAGAAAGTCAAAATTTACCATAATTAATCTATTGCTATTGAAAAAAAGTGGACTCAGTGATTGGCCTATGATGGTACAAGTAGATGATTTTGGGCTGGAAATTTCAGGCCAGAGTTGAATCCCCAGCTGAAATCCCAATTGGAAAGGCAGCCTACCTCTGCTGTCAGAGATAGAGATCTGAGAGAAAGTTTGATTCACCGGAACCTAAAAATGGTGCCCTTAATTCTGGCTGCCAAGGAGAAAACTGTTCTTTTGACACCCCAAGGTCTGTTCTAGTTTACAGTGCTGCCTTTTGGATTACAAGGTGCTCCTGCCACGTTTCCACATCTATTCGACCACCTACTAATGACTGCACAAGGAGTATGCGGCTGCCTACCTTGATGACATTGTTCATCTCCAGCAGAGACCTGTACCACCCAAGATAACCCAAATACAAGCCCTTTTGACCAGCCTACGAAAGCCATGTTTATGGCCAACCTCAAAAAATGCTTTCTCGTAGGTCGGGACGTTCAATACCTGGGGTATTTCATCAGGAATGGGCAGATACGGCCTCAGCTATGGATAGTGGATGCCATTGCCCTGGTCCCCATCCCAAAATTGATGAAAGAGGTTTGTGCCTTCCTTGGATTGATTGGCTATTATCACTGGTTCATCCCTAATTTTGAAGAGGTGGTAGAGCCATTAACCAATCTCCTCTGGAAGAGAGCTCCTGAACAGATCCAGTGGTCACCAGACCTGGACCTGGCTTTCCAGTGTCTCAAGAAGGCCTTGTGCTCTGAACCAATCCTGATTAGCCCTGATTTCTCTCTACCATTTATTGTGCAAATTGATGGAATAAATCCGGTCTGGGCTTCCAAGATAACATTTTTAAACCTTTAAACTTTGGGGCTACCCCTTGTAGTTTTTTCCTAAACATTTTCCTCATTTTATCATGGTCTCCCTCTTGAAAATAAAATATTGGTGTTGTCGATTTCCTGGCTGTTCTCCCTCCATATTAAATGTGATCATGATATGAACACTATTGCTAAGTATACCCAACACCGTTATCTCCCTCACCAGATCCTGTGTTCCACTAAGGACTAGGTCCAAAATAGCTTTCCTCTCTTGTCAATTCTTGAACTAGCTGCTCTATGAAGCAATCAAATATTTTGTCTAGACATGTTATCTCCCTAGACATGTGACATTGACGCATTTGATATCAGGGTAATTTAAATCACCTATTCTTACTGTGTTGTAACTTTTGTTGCTTCCCTGATTTCTTTTAGCATTTCATCATCCATCTGTTCATTTTGGCGGACAGTAATATACTCCCACTGTCTTCCCCTTTTTCTATCCTTAAAGATTTTACAGTGTAGTTTTGTTTCCTGCAAAACTTTTATCCTGTTGGACTAAATGCTTTCTCTAACATATAGCACAACCCCTCAACCAATTTGATCTACCCAATGTGATATAATTTTGTACCCAGGTTCACGGTGTTCCATTGATTTGTCCCTTCCACCAGTTCTGAGATGCCAATTATATCTAACCTTCCATTTAGTGTTATATATTCTAACTCTCCCATCTTATTTTTTAGACTTCTAGCATTTGCACACAAGCATTTCAGAGGCGGTATTTTGTTCATATTAACAAACTGGTTATCAGTTGACAAGGGTAATTTGGAATCGTTCAATTCTGTCTGCTCTTTACTTAAAGACATCTTGCTTCTACCTTTATTGGAACCTCTCAATTGGAACACTCTATCTTCCCTGTTTTACTAGTATCTTTCAAGAATACATCATTCCGAACCATGCGCTCTTGAGCGACTGTCGACTTTCCCCTATTATCTTGTTTAAAAGCTGCTCTATATCCTTTTTAAAGGTTAATGCCAGCAGCCTGGTTCCACCCCAGTTAAGATGGAGACCATCCTTTCAGAAAAGCCCCCCTCCTTCCCAGAATGTTGCCCAGTTCCTAACAAATCCAAAACCATCTTTCTTGCACCATCGTCTCTTTCACGCATTGAGACTCTGTTCTGCCTGCCTTTTGGGTCCTGCAGGAACAGGAAGAATTTCAGAGAACGCTACCCTAGAAGTTCTGGATGTCAACTTCCTACCTAAAAGTCTAAGTTTGGCTTCCAGAACCACCCTCCCACCCTTTCCTATGTCATCAGTACCAACATGTACCAAGATAGCAGGCTCCTCCCAGCACTATCTAAAACCTTGTCTAGGTAGCACGTGAGGTCTGCTACCTTTGCATCAGGCAAGCATGTTACCAGTCAATCCTCACATCCACCAGTCTCTGCCGCAAATAATCTTTGCACACTTTCCCTTGTGGTCTGCCCCCCCCCCCCCCACACACCCAGTTCTGTGTCCTCAAAAAGCCCTATAGGAGCTCATGACATGTGCACCCCAATTCTTGTCAAGGGTATCCCTCCCAATGGGCACAGCTACCAGGCTACCATCTACTGGATGGTGGAGGGAAAGGGGGTGGACAGCCAGAAGTATCACAGGGATGCAGCATAGGTCTGGTGGTGGTCCTGCTATATCAATGTCAGCATGCACACCATGTGTGGAGATACCCACCATGCCTCTGAAACTGTGCACTGCATACCTGCCCACACTACACTTTACAACAGGGCTCCATAGCCAACCATTGCTGTGTGCAGCCTGAGTGCGATGTGCAATGACAACACAGGTGTCACCATGTCCATGGTCTTCCACTGGCCATGCACTCATCCATCCGCAATTGGCCCACAGTTCATGCACGCACTTTGGAAATTCAGTGCGCCCTCTGCCTGTGTTGAGGTTGGCATCACCTCATTGGATCAGGGGCATGGCAATGTATCAGGCATCAAACATACACATACTGTATGTGGAAGTAAGGCAAGAGACAGCTATTCAATGTAGATATGAAATTTATTAATGAACTACATACAGTGCTAGCACCTTGTTAACACATTCACATCTTGATAAATACCATGTAGGTACAGCCGATATGGCAAGTGGCAGGCAGTTATGGCAGTGTTCTTGCCCCCTGCCTCTATATACAGCTTAAAAAAGGCTGGGGAGGGCCCTGCAGGGCACATATTTACAATGTTTAAAACACATAAAAGCCCTGGTCCCCTACCACTACATACAAATAAAAACAGGCTGTGGGGGACCTGCAAGGCACTCATTTACAAAATGAAAACACATAAAAGCCCTGACCCATTGCTCGCTCCTCTCCTCCATGTTCCTGGATGCCACCTGCAGGGGACACAGAGAGAATAATCTTAGCAACTGGCATCTGGCACTGCACCACACCAGACAGTTTCACCAACCCACTTACCCTCCACCTCCCAACACATAGTCACACAGTGTAAGGGGGCGGATTCCTGGAGCTACCTGCAGATGTGGCTTGTATTAGGGCTTGTATTAGCTTTCTTAGACAAATGATGTCAGCATATGCCCTTCACAACGTGTGATGTCCTGCAAGAGCCTGTGCACTGCACCCATGTCCCTCAGTTGACCTGGTAAGCAGCTGAGGGGTCAGAGGTGAAATTTATTTATTCTACAGGTTTTCTATACCGCTTTATCTTAAATTCAAGGCGGTTTTACAGTATAACAACATAACTTCACATTGAACAGGAAACAAAGAACTTGGAGGTTTAAACATAAAACATTTTTAGGAATTTAAGTAACAGTAATCGATAAAGCATATTAAATGAGGAACACAGGAGGAGAGCTTCTTTCTATTGAAAGCAAGCTCTGCTACAAGGGGGACATGGGATAGAGAGTGAAAGGGGATAGATTCAGGAGTGATATGCGGAAATATTTCTTTACGGAAATATTGGTGGATACGTGGAATAATCTCCCATTTTAGGTGGTAGAGATGATGACAGTATTTGAATTCAAAGAAGAATGCGACAAACACAGAGGATCTCTAAAGGAAAAAGGGGACTGTGATT
The DNA here is from genome assembly GCA_033557465.1 of Ichthyophis bannanicus. Lineage (NCBI taxonomy): Eukaryota > Metazoa > Chordata > Amphibia > Gymnophiona > Ichthyophiidae > Ichthyophis > Ichthyophis bannanicus. The sequence continues at coordinate 149,709 of CM066039.1, read as the reverse complement.
GATATGGAAGGGCAGACTAGATAGACATGTGGTCTTTTTCTGTCATCATGTTTCTATGTTTCTACCAGAGATTATTGGTGCTGCTGTGTTCTGTACTAATTACAGTGGATAGATGGTGTTATTTCGGAAGGCCTTGATAGATTGCATTACAATATTCCAGTAGTGGCATCAGAGCATATTGCACAGAAAGTTATTCTCATCTAGCAGTGGTTTGAGCTTTTGAATTGTTCATAGTTTGTAAGTAAGCTGATTTTGCTGATTTATTTATATGTGAGTGGAAGTTTAGGTTCTGGTCTAGGTTGACGCCAAGATACCTTATTTATTTATTTCTTTTATTTATTTGGTTTTTATATATCACACTATTTTAAATCAGTGCAGTTTACAGCAGAACAACTCAATACATATAACAGGTTTACATTGAACAAGTGAACAGAACTTAATAATCAGAACAATAAAACAGTAGTCCTTTCTTAGAAAGGTGAGCATAGGTCTATAGACTACAATAAAGGTGAACTATTTACAAGCTGAAAGGAGAATTATGAAGTCTATCTGAGATTGGGCATTGGTAAGGAGGCAAGACAATAGTGGGGCATTGTCACCTTACTACTTCATGTTTGACCTCTATGTCATTTTTGGTGAATTTTAAGTGTTTTTGATGGGATGAAAGAGGTGTTTCCTAGCTTATCGAAGAGTGCTTTACAATTTTCCATAGTTCATGCGGAGGTTTTTGGTCATGTAGCCAGTTTATCATAGGCCTCAGGGCATGATATCATCCTTTTTTTAAAATTTTATTTTAAACCATTTTACACAAATAACATCCCAATATAGAGATAAACGGTAATCCACATAGATGGACTCCCCATATTCAGAAGAGACTACCATTGGAAAAAACAATATCATATCACAGTTTTCATATTAGACCACAAACTAAAACAGTGGAACAAAATATAGGAAAAAGATGTAAAGGTAACATATCGGTCCCCAAGACACAGAGCTGACCTGATCGAGCGGCTAAACCCTCCACAGAACCACCCTCACGCCCAAGCAAAAAAGGTTACCAATTGTTTTGGTTAAAAAATAGAAATTTGCCTTTACCATACAGGAAAATAAGGCACCTACAAGGAAATTTTAACAAAAAAGATCCACCCAAAGCAAGGACCCCTGGTTTTTTCAAATCCAGGAATTCCTTACGTCTCTTTTGGGTTGACGCTCGATAAATCAAGAAAATTAGTATCTTGGCCCCCAAAAACAATACATGCATATTATGAAATATAGAACGCAACACTATATATATAGGTTTTGAATTCTTTTTGGAACACTTGTAAATCCATTAAGACGTGATGAGCTAGTTTATTGTGTAATTTGAACCCTAACATAAGTTTTATTTATTCTGGATGTAATTGGCAACCAGTGCAAATTGTGAATAAGAGGTGTGATATGGTCAAAGTAGTGAACCTTATAATTTATGCGCGCTGCGAGATTTTGCGCTACCTGCAGTTGTTGGATAGTTTTCTTGGGTAGGCCTTGTAAGATGCTATTGCAGTAATCTAAGTGGGCATAATGAAGGCCTGTAAGACCACTCTGAAACTGGAACTGTCTAGTAAGGGTCTGAGGTGTTGCACCGTTTGTAGCTTAAAGTATATGGTTTTTGTGATGGCTTTTATATGAGAGACCATGTTTAGAGACTGATCAAGTATATTCCCAGACATTTAACTTTATTTTTTTACTGTCAGTTCATAGTCATTTATATGGAATTTGAAGGGGGAGTGAAGTTACTATATACGTATAACACTTCCATTTTTTAAAGTTAATTTTTAAGTTGTGCTTTTGTAACCAATCAATTATTTCATTTAGGCATGACTGTACTTGTGGGAAGTCAGGGTTTTGACATCTATTTGATTAGACATCATTATTTCATCTGCATAGAGGGATAATTCATCCCTGTGTTTTTAAAGATACTGCATATTGGCTGAATATATAAGTTATGAAGGGCAGAGAGTGATGACCCTTGTGGAATACCTTGTTATTGTTTGAAGGTTGTTGATGAAGCCAAGCCTATTTGTTACCTGTTGTGTCGGTTGGTTAAGTATGAAATGAACCATTATATTACAATACCATGTAATCCAATCTGTTGTAATCTTGTTATGAGTAGGCTGTGGTTTATACTGTGAAACGCCGAGGCTATGTCTAGAAATATTAGAATGAAGGTTTGTTTGCTGTTATTCAAGCCTCGCATGAGCCTGTCCATAAATGTAAGCATGATTATCTCCACACTATGAAAAGGTCTGAAGCCATGCTGTTGTTCATCAAGTGGTGCAGCTCTATGAAACCTTGCAGTTGAAGCTGTACTACTTTTTCAATGACCTTGGCTAGACACAGCAGACTAGAGATGGGTCTGTAAGAGCTGGGGATGACTTTTATTGGTAGAGTTTGCTTTTAAAATAGGACGGATTACTTGTTTTGACTCATGTGGCATATGGCCTTGTTTTAAGGATTGGTTTACTATATTCAAAATAATTGGGGAGAGCTCATCTTTTGCAGTTTTAAGCCAACTGACCGGGCAGGGATCAGAGGAAGATGTGATTGTGTTGATATTAGTGATTATATTTTTAAGGTGTTTCATGTCTATAGTGTGAAATGTGGTCCACAATTGACAGATGGTCCGTCTCCAGAGCAAAGCCAGCCACCAAAATGGTTCTAGCTGTGACTACATCCAGGGAACTCTCTAAGAACCCAGTCAAATCCGACAATTCTTGTTGAGAGTGTTCTAGATGTTGTAATCTTTCGCCGCTCTCTACTTTCGGTTACTCTCCATTTGGTCCTGGGTTCATTTCACAGAGACAGTAGGGTTTGTAGCATAATAGCAGGGTTTGTAGCAGGCTTGAAAAAAAGTTTTCATATAGAAATAGGCTTATTACGTAGGTACAGAACAGATGTAAAAAGCTGTTATAAAGCTGCTTCAGTGTACTTCAATGAATCTGTGTGTCTGTCTGTGTGTGAGAGAGAATAGGAAGAGAGAGAGAGAGAAGGGTGGAGTCAGAAGTGGGTGTTCAATGAATAGGAAGAGAAGAGAAAGAAGGGTGGGGGTAAGAAGTGGGTGTAAGGAGTGTCCGATGAAATAGGAAGAAGAGCAAGATATTTTTGTCCTCTGTATTTTATAGTGAAATTCTCCAGCACCTCCCTTTTTGTCATAATTTGGTCTGTTTGATCTGATCTCTCCTGATTAGTAAGGAGGGGCTGTTGTCTTACAGACTAATCAGGTAAACTATGCTCATTAAGTCTGGAGACTGACATCACCAGGGGGTCAGAGCTAATCTCATCAGGTAAACTACGCTCATTAAGTCTGGAGACTGATATCACCAGAGAGTCAAAGCTGCTTGCAATCCAAGGTCTGGGAAAAGCCATGACACCTATGCTAGGCATAATGTCATGCTGATGTATGCTGACATCTCCCACACCTTTTTTATTTTTATTTATTATTTGTGCCTGGAAATGGTGGAAGCAAACCTGTGGTACCTGTCCCAGCTGCAATTACATGATAGTAGGCAGCTTGTCTAATACCTCCTGTATTAAATACCTTGCTATGTCCAGCAGGTCCCCTGTCCTGCAAAGTACTGTCTCTAGTGTTCTAGAGATAAGCAAGTCCCATTATGAGTCCAAACCTCATGTCTTAAGTAGGGCAGCCACTACTGGGGGAGGAAACCCAATATGCCACCTCAGTGCCCATCTTAGAGAGAATGAACAGTGCATAAGGGATGCAGGAATTTCTGAGGAGGTTAAAGCCGAAAGGTACCAGGATGCTATGAGTGAGGGTAGGAAGCAATACTAGACTGCAGCTGACTCTGGTATTCCATGTAGTAGGAAATGCCAAATTAGCCAAATTAGCAGGCCAAATGAGCCTGGATGTAGAGGTAGATGCTGGAGAAATTAAGTGTAACTACCTTAAAATGTTGAAGGTATTCTGTAGGACATGCGCTGCAAGGAGATGTACATTTGTTTTATTTTACAACACAGGAAAATTATGATAATGCATAGCAATATTTGTACAGCAGTTAAAATAATAATAGGGTGAATAAAAACATTAAAGACATGATCAGCAGTAGGTGAGTAACCAAATAACAATTCCCACACAGACACATGAGCATCTTGTAGCAAGTGTTCAACAATTTGTCGAATGTGTCCATTCTCATAAGTGATAGTGTGATTCACTTCAGTGGATGTTGTTTTAAGGTGACCAATATAGGCATGGAGTTCTGTAAAGTTGAGCAGTTTATGTAATGTCTCTTCTCCCATGCCAAGTGGTAATGGATGCACAACATATGAGATAAAGTCTGGAATGTCGATAGAGTCATTGGTAACCAGCCGTGTGGAATAAGTTGTCCCGTTAATGGTGATGGAGACCAGTGGTATATGGACTGCACCAGATATTGTTTAGTAAATAGTTTTAACTGTCTTAGGAAGGCGAATGTCATGCATTCTGGGAGCAATTGAAAAAGAAACATTCTTTGTCCTGACAGGAAACATGTACAAAATCAAGGCAGGAGAACCTAGAAAGTAAGTTCTGGAGGTGCCCTCAATTCTTGTGTCCTTTCTAGAGAAGTGGAAACTGGTGGCGCCCACTGTACTTGAGTGATGTTTAATGAATAGAACACTAGCTTGTCCTGTACGGAACAGAAAAGCAGGATGACCAGATCCTTTCCTTTCCTTCCGGGAAAGGTGGGGGTATTTCTTGATAGTGATATACCCCACCTGTGGAGTTAGCCCAGCCAATCGTGCATATTCGGATGATAGTTCCTGTAATGAAACTTGGGTAGAAGACAGCAGATACAAGAACAACAGGAAACTGAGACATAATAAAAGCTAACTCTTTTCACTCTACTAGGGAGTAAACTAGTGCTCCCCACTTATACTATGCAACAACAGAAATAATGTTTACTACTTATTTACATAACTATTGGACACATGTCGAGTATATAGGACACATCAACTATACAGCAGAAGTAAATAGTTACCATCCTCAAACGACTTTTGCTCAGAAAGCAGCTGTCCGTGCTGTATTCAGAAAGCAGCTGTCCGTGCTGTCTTCAGAAAGCAGCTGTCCGTGCTGACTTCAGAAAGCAGCTGTCCGTGCTGTCTTCAGATGGTATCTGAAAACAAAGACTGTTAAAACACGTATTACCCATATGGTTTCAAATGGGTGATGTGTTTCCAATACTGCTGGTTGTCGGGCATTAGGATCTGGAATAGGCTTGGGCCTAAGGTATCAGTAACTAAGTATGGTCCCTCCCACTTTGCAGTTCCAAAGGGGAGGTTTGGTCTAGGTCTCAGAATCATCACTTTACTCCCAACCTTGAGGGGCCTTAAATCGGAACCTTTTGAATGCACCTCCTGCTTTTTCTGTGTTAGCTAGAACAGTGGTCTGAATTTCTTTTAGATGTTCTTGCAGGGATTTCATCCACTCATTGGTGAGAATTACGGTCTGGTCCTCTGGAAGAAAAGGATGCAGCAGATTTTCCCACCATGGCATTAGCCTTCCCATTAAGGCTTCATAGGGTGCAAAGCCTGTGGATTTACGGACATTAGCTCTGATACGCATGACTAAAGGGAGCACCAGATCCCAATTTTTCCCGGTCAGATTAAGCATAGGGCTGAGGTGGGCCTTAATTGTTTGATTCATTCTTTCTACCTGCCCTGCTGCCTGTGGATGGTACGGAATGTAGAGTTGTTGTTCTATGCCTAGAAAATCAAACAATTCCTTGATCAGCTGAGAAACAAATGCAGGACCATATCAGAATCAATAGTCTTAGGAATGCCCCAGCATGTTAAAAATTGAATAGTTAGGATTTCTGCAGTGGTTCGAGAAGTTTGATCTGGGACAGGGAATGCTTCTACGCAATGAGAAAAGGAATCAACAACAGTGAGTAAAAATCTATTTTTCCTAGCTGTTAACGGAAGAGGGCCCACATGATCTATTTGCAATCTCTCAAATGGGCCACGAGGAGGTGCTCTCATTAACTGTCTCCTTCTCTTTTTAGGTTGCCTCCCAAATGAAGCACAGATTACACAGGAGGAAACATGATCCTGTATACAGTATCATGTTTCATTTCTGGCCACCATACCAACCTATTAAGGATAGTCTGCATTTTTCTGCTTTAGGGTGTCCCATAGGGCCTGTACCATGAACCCAATGCATCCACTCTTTACCTCGAGCTCTGGAGATAGCTATAACCAAGCCTTCCTCTCTTTTTGCACATAGAATGTCTTTCTCTATAGTGAGTGTGAGAAAGGGTGTGTGCTGATATAGGTTATCTGTGGCGTCCTGCACAAGCTTCCTCAAATTGGAAAGTTCAGGGTCCTTTGTCTGCAGTGCTATGAAGTAATCGGGTGGTATTATCTGATCATAATCTGTGGAACGTGTAGCAATAGCAACCATGCGTGTTTACTCATACCAGGGCCATATGAGGCCTATATGGCATGCTTCCTTGGCTAGTGAGTCTGCTTATGTGTTTCCTTTCACTAAAGGGCCTTTCTTCCTATGTGCCTTCACTTTAATTAAATGTACTCTATGAAACTTCTCACTCAATTCTTGTGCCATAGTCCACAGTGATGAATTTTTTACTGTGGACCCATCTGTAGATTTAAATTTATTTGCCAGCCACCAGGGTAACAGGGCAATGGCACTTTTAAAGATATAATCAGAATCTAAAATGATTTGTATCTCTGGGTGTGAATACAAGCCACAAAAGCAGCCAGCTCACAGTACTGTGCTGACGTTGACCCACAGGAATACTGTCTCTGCAGTACCACTTGGTTATTTGGGTCCAATTGTACAATTGCAAAACCTGCTAGTCGCCTGCCTCCTTCACATTGGCTACTACCATCAATATATACTGTACCCCTTTCCTCCAGTATCTTCACAATTTTAGTCACTGGTTCTATAGCCTGATGAGGTACTGGGTATTGTTTCTGTGGTGGAGGATCCTCGCCTTCCAACAGTATTTTTGTGTGCATTTTCCCACAATCTAACTTGTCTTGTGCCCAGATTGGAATATCAGCCACCTCTGAGGGAATTACACGCAGATCATACTGCTGAGCTGCCTTGGTGCACTGAGTTGCTAACTGCATGAGAATGACTTCATACCCTAAAGTTTTAGAGGCACTTGAAGTTCCTGAATACTGCCACAATTTAAGATTAGCCATATCCACCACCAAATTGAACTGGTTCAGAAGTCAATTCCAATTATTTCTTTTTGTGTGTTCACTATAGTGGAGGCAGTGGTTTCCAACATTTCCCTGTTTTGTTCACTGTGCACAGGGATACCCCATTTAACTGGGATAGCCACACATTTGGAAGCTGTGTCATTAATTCCTTGAATTTCATAAATTTCCATATTTTTCCTGATCTGCAGTGGGAGAAGCTCTATTTGTAAAACTAATTCCAGCCCCTGTGTCAATCAAAGCTAGTTTATCCTGACCCCCTATTCTGTTGATAACATTGGGGCGTCCACAAGAGTCCAGTATCAAGGATGTTACAAGCCTTAAACTGTATTCTGGGCCTGTATCTGTTTCATCATCCAAAGGCTCTGGAATTGAGTCCTCTGCTGAGGGAACGGAGGCAGGCTGGGCCTATGAAGGCTTGAGACATTTTGATATCTGAACCCAGGAGGTCAGGACACCACTATGCACTAGCCTTGTGTTTGTCCTGAGCTGCTTGTAAGTCCTGTTTTAATTTATCTAGTTCTACCTGCAGTATGTGTTTGTCCTGTTCCCATTTAATTTTCTCCTTTTCTAATCCATCTCTCTGTGCTTTGAGCTCCTGAAAGGGAATGTAACCTGAGGAATTTCTAAAGGTCCCTCTGCCTTGTCCTCTCCAAGGTGTCTGTCCCTCTGTATCCTTTGTCTGTGTTTTTTTGTGTATTGAGAGGATCCCTCAGCTTGCCACTTCCATGCTTCTGATACTGTTATGACCTGCAAGGGCTGGGTCTTCCAAACAGACCCAATTCTGAGCATTAAAGTATCAAAAGGGGTTGCTTTAGGGTCTTCAGAAAATAACAGAAGGTGTTTTGTAATCTCAGGGGATAGCAATTCTAATAAAAATGCCTTATGCATACTCTCCCCATAATCTTCTGCATTGGGCCAGGACTCCTGCTCATTAAGAACTGCTTTTAAATCCAGGCTCTATATGCAAACTGTTCCAGTGTATCGTTTGGTAGAGGTGAAATAATTTTAAATACTTGCATTGGGGAACAGTGAAATAGTTTCTCAATACCCCTTTTAACCAACTGGTATGAGTGAGTGAGAGAGCCAAGTTTATAATAGTGTGGCCCCAGAGCCAGATGCATAAGTCTATCAAAGTCTGATTGTTTTCTTCTGTGAAATAGAATATCAGTGGCCCATTTGCACCATTCATTTACAATAAAAGACCTAGGGCCAGCTTTCTCAACTATCTTTTCAATGTCCCTATCTTTTAATGAGTCCTGCAGCATCATTTTAACTGGTGCTCTGAGTTCGGTACTGGGTGCCGGGTCTGAGTCATCTGAATTATCCTCCTGACACAGGTCCTGGTTATTGCTCTGTTCTGGCTGAGATAAAACTAGTAGGATTTTCTTCCTCTGTGCTGTCTGATTCGTCTTTATTTTTTTCCATTCCTACAACCCAACTATACATACTTCTGTATTCTTTTGTTTTATAGGGTGTGTCATAGGCAGGGGGCTGAGGGTGAAATAGTGGTTGGCCAGAGCTTATATTTCTTTTGTCTTTCAGAGGCCAATTCATCCTTAACATGCCTCAATTCAAGTTTAAGTGCTTCTAATTGCTCACTAACAGTTATAAAGGAGTTTGTGGCTTGTATCACCTGAGCCCTTTGCATGGAAATGCAAATTTGTGCCTCCTCCAGGTCTTTGGTTAATTGTGTGCACTGAGTAGTCAGTTCAGTATTGTCCTGTTTTCATGCTAATGAGCCCCCTGCACATGCCTTGGATAAAAAGGCATTTTCTTTTATTTGTTTTCTTTTTGAATTCTTGATAATGGTTTAACATTTGTCTTTGAATATTATACCATGATGCCTCAGGGAATTCCCCTTCAACGGGACCACCTTTTCCTCTTACAGTATGGTAGGGTGCGGTGGTTTATTGAGTCAAAAGCTGCTTTGATATCAATGTAGATCAGTAGTAGGCCATTTCTTGCATCATCTATTTCTGTTAGAATATTGTCCAGTAGAGAGGTGAAGAGTGTCTCAATACTATGATTTGCTTGAAGCCATGCTGGTACGGGTCAAGCAGAGTATGATGGTCTATGTTATCCTGTAGTTGGATTTGGACTACTTTTTCAGTCTAGTTATAAATGGCAGACTTCAGATAGGCCAGTATGAGATGAGGTCTTTGGTGTCTAGGTTGTTTTTTTTTTAATATTGGCCTTAGAGTTGCGTGTTTGAAGCTAGATAGGATGAGTCCTTGTGTGAGAGACAGTCATATGATATTATGTATATAGGGCCCAGTTGCTTCACCGCCATCTTGATCCAAGAGACTGGATATGGATCAAGGGTTGATGTTGTGGTGTTGATATTAGATATTATATTTTGTAGTTGATCGATGAATGGAATGTGAAAGGAAGTCCATCGTTTGATGAGTGCTTGTGGAGAACTCCTGTCTTTCAATTGGGTAGGGATTTGTGATGGGGTGGATTTGAATTTTATCTCTAGAAAGTCCGCCATGACTTGTTAGGCAGTGCTGACCACATTATAAGTATATTCAATGCTGTCTTCTATCCATTTAAAATAATGTGATCACTGACAGCTTTCAGTATTGATCTGTATGTTCCAATTAAGGATCTTGCCATACCTACAGAACTGGTCCTGGTTTGAGCTCCAATCAGCATTTTGGTCTGACACTTTGAACCAGTACTCAATAAATGTTCCGTGCTGATTGTCCATTTCATGCTGTGCTAGTTGCGATCCTGCAGTCGGTCATGAAGGGCAGGAGGTAGGAAATGGGAAGTAGGGGTGTCTTTCCTTCTTTGTATCAAATGACTTGACACCCAGTGGGTATTTTCAGTAGCAGCAGCCAATACCTTAAAGCTGCTGGCTGTCACTGCTTTAAGTTTGCCCCAGATATTCAATGCCTAGGCTGTATCTAGGCACCAGCATTGATTATCCAGGTTGCTCACATTGCAATGTTGCAATCCAGTCAGTGGTGATATTCAGCCACTGGCCAGGTGGCAAAACCAGTTAAGATTAGGACAGTCATTCAGCTGTCCTAACTTTAGCCGGTTAGGATTAATCAGGCAACACTGAATATCACCACTGCCTGCTTAACCCACCGTGCTGTCCCCATTCTGCCCCTGGAACTTCGAGTTAGACTTCTGAATATCCTCTGTTTGACATTTAAGTGGTTTGCAGGTCTTCAAACCTCATAAATATCTTTGAATATTCTATATGCCCCACCCCACACCACTCAGTTTGTTATACCATAGATCTTCTTGATACTCAACACATAATCAAACTCTGGAAATCATTGTCAGAGGATGTAGTAAAAAAGCTGTTGGTGTAATTGGGTTTAAAAAAGGTTTGGACAAGTTCCTGGAGGAAAGGTCCATAAACCATTATTAAAGAGAGCCCAGGAATTCCACTGAGACAAGCACTGTGGAACTTTTGTACCTTTTTGGGAACCTGCCAGGTACTTGTGACTTGGATTGGCCACTGTTGGCATTTCTTATGTTCTTATGACACCCTTTCCCACTCTATTTCAGGTGAAGCATTTGGTGCCCCACAGAGACCAGACACTGCAGGAGGAGCTGGCACGTCAGCAGGCTAATGAGCGTTTACGCCGACAATTTGCAGCCCAGGCAAATGTTATTGGACCCTGGATTCAGACCAAGATGGAGGTGAGAGAAAGGCATATTTCTCAGGTTCACTATATCTGGAAGTGGACTGGAGGGAGGAGGTGGGAGAGAGATGTTGTATTAAGATTTGTCATATCAAGAATTAGGGGGAAAGGAGGGTGATAGAAAGGAATGTTTATAAAGTTTGCTATATCTCAACCTTCTCCTCAGTTCCAACCCTCCCAATTTTCTTTCCCTTTCATCTCCCAGCACATTCTCCCTCCATCTCCCTTCATCTTCTACTCTGCTCCCTTCACCAACATTTCCCATCCCCCTCCCCAAACCACCTCCATCCTACTAAATCACTCTATCCTTCTTGGCTACATTTATCACTTTCTCTCCAGTCCCTCTCCCTTTCTCCCTCGCTCCATCTTTCTCCTCTTCTCCTCCCACAACCTAAGAACATGCGAAGTATGATATTGAATTAGAATGTCAGGCTCAGTGGACCATTAATCTGTGTCCAACTGTGGCCAGCTTGAGTAGCTTGGAAGTATCTGGAAAATTCTAATGGGAAGATTACTTGCCTGTTGCTTATTCTCAAAATAAAAGGTGGTAGTCTCTGTGTCTGTTCAGCTAATAATTATTAATTGACCCATCCTCCAGAAACGTGTTCAAACCTTTGTTAAACACAGCTATACTATTAACTTTGACCACGTTTTTTTTCAAATCCCACTAGAAGACAGCAACCTTGTTCCTGGAAGATTGGGGTTTCTAGTCCCACAGGTGCCCTTTGTGGCCTTGGGCAAGCCACTTAACCCTCTGTTGCCTCAGGTATAAAAACATAGATTGTGAGCCCTTCAGGACAATAAAAATATTTATATATACAGTACCTGAATATACACTGCTCTGATTGGTTGAAAAGCAGTATATAAGTCTAGTTAAATAAATAAACCACCACTGCTGGATACTTTCTCAAATTTAATTGCACGCTGTCCCGCCCACTCTGACAGGAAGCTTGTATCAGAGGGGGTGGGATGGGACAGTCCTTGAGGAAGTGTGATTGTTCTAAGACCTGCTGCAGGTACAAAAACATAGATTGTGAGATCTTCAGGGATAAGGGAAATATATATATATATATACACCACTTTGACTTGTAGAAAAGCAGTATATAAGCCTAACTAAACAAATAAATAACTTGATGCAGCACTAGATGAGGAAAGGGATGGGGGGTAAGGAAAGAGAGATGCTGGATTATAGGGAGGGGTGCATGGCTGAAGATTTACCTAGGGTGCCAGGTACCTTTGCTCACTGTCTTCTGTTTTATTCTCCATTCCTTTTCAAATAATTATTAGTATTCTGCGTATTTGTTTTACCATTTCTGCACACTCAACTGAGGAATTCAATATGGGGTAATTTTACAAGAGATGGACATAGCATAGACATCTGAAATGTGTGACGTGGATGTCTGAATGGCAGGGACGTACAAAGTTCAATTACAGAACTGGGCAGATCTAAACATTCTCATGGATGAAACGTTCAAGTCTAGGTGTCCCAACATCGGCATGTCTGGGGGCATTCCAGGGCACGACTAGGGCAAAGCAAGGAAGCAGATTCCATGGCGTATGTCGTATAACCTCCTTGATGTGCCAAGTGCAGCAGCCAGATGTCCCAGCCTAGACCTGCTATAAAGCATGAACAGGTAGGGGACTTTGCTGTCCATGCTGACTGTGAATATGATTGTATTAGGAGGAGCATGAAGAAGTCTGTCTGTCATCCCTGTCTGCTGTATACCATGTTGTGTGATCCCCTGTATCCCAACCGCACTTCCTGAGCATCTGTCACTGTTGCCCCCATCTCCGATAGGCACCACCAGTAACCTACATCCCCTAACCTGGCTGAAGGCCCCCGCCCACCCCCTTCACTGTGTGACACACTTACCCCATGTCCCTGTGGCAGTGGGAGTGCACATGTATCTGAGTATGTAGGAGTGAAGGAGATGAGAAGAGTGAGTGACTGTCGGTAAGGATACAGGTATCATTGTCCATGTGGCTGGGTATGAGTGTCTGTCTCCACGTTTCACACAGCACAGTTGTGGAGATAGCACAAGGGTGTCAGTGTAATGTGGGGTGGTGGTAGTCCCAACAGATGTTGGTGGAGAGTAAGTGCAATGCAGCCCAGGAGACACTGGTTTGCAGCAGTTATAGAGGAGTTGCTAGACAGGGATCACAGGAGGACGTGGAGAGGGCACCCCTATCAGAGAGTCTACCGGGCGAGGGCTCAATACATGGGGCTCACAGAAGACCAATGTATGATGCAGTTCAAGTTGGACAAAGCAGCCATACACCAGCTGTGTCAAAAGCTGTGTCAAAACCTCTGCACCACCACACAAAGAGACAATCCCATCTCTATGCACAGCAAGGTCATGATAGCCCTCTCATTTCTAGCTACCAGAAGGTTTCAGATCATGTTCGCTGCCACAGCAGGCATCAGCCAGTCAATAGTCTTGCTATATCTGGCACAGTTCCTTTCAGCGTTCCTCCCCAAGATCGCAGAATATATAATCTTCCTGAGTTCAGTACAGCAGCGTCAACATACCATACTTCAATTTCATCAGGTAGTAGACTTTCCTGTGGTGTTGGGTCTCATTGGTTGCACACATGTGGCCCTGCACCCTCTGAGGGCACAGGAAGTCACAAACAGGAATAGAAAGACTTACCATTCCATGTACATGCAGGTGGTCTGCAATGCTGATGAAGAAATAACAAATGTTCTTCCCCATTTCCCAGGGTCATGCCATGATACCTACATCCTGGTGCAACTGGGCATTCATGAGCGCTTCAGCAGTGGGGAGATCACAGGAGGTTGATTCATCAGTAAGTGCTTAACTCCCTCATGTCCCTACGTGCACTGCCAAATCTAACAAGAAAGTGGCCAGTGAGTGGTGACTGCAGGGAGCATCAGATGATGGCAGCAAAACAGGCGGTATAGCTTGAAATGCTAGGGTAAGGTGGTGTGTCCACTGGCTAATATGAAAGGATCAGAGTGAAAATCCCACCTCTGGCAATAGCCAGGAAGCAATGTAGACCTCAGCAGCACGGCCTGAAAGAGATGGACAACTGTGCGATGAACGGTTCCCAGGAATGGAGGGAGCCCCACAGAAAGCATTCCACAGAGGGAGGCAAGGGGTTGGGGACATGCTTACTGGAAGCCACAGCCCTGAACAGTGCTCAGCCCTGGGGGTCGCAGAGATAATTGTAGGCCTGGTGTGCCCGAAGAGGAAAGGAGCTGTGTGGAATGGTAGAACAGACCTTATTGAGGGACGGGCACACCTGGGTAAAGGTAAGGATGCAAGCTGCAATACACTGGAGTGTTGGACACTGGCAGCACATGGTAGGCACTAGCTGTCCATTATCTGGCTAAAGGACATGGTGAAAGGGATAGACGAATAGGAATGGATGAGAGTTGTAGCAGTCACAAGGACAGCAGATTCTGTGACATGGCCTACTCAATAAGGTCCCTCTCTATTTCCCCTCCCCTTCCTGTCCTGCAGGCAATAAAGGATACCCACTGAAGAGATGGTTCATGCTGCCCATTGTTTCACCCCACAATGAGGCAAAGGAACACTACTACTGGGCTCACTACATCATGCATTCCAGGTCAGAGGGCAGACTACTCTACAGCCCACAGAAATTGTGTGAAATTTTCATGCCATGCTGCATGCTAGATAACCTTGCCAAAAGGAGGCGCCTGCTCCTGCCCCTGCCCCCTGAGAATGCACCTGAGGAGGCCAACATGGAGAAGGGCACTGACATCGCCGCAGATATGAATGAGCAACCCTACAGAAGAAGAGGAAGCAAGGAACAGACTCATTCAGAATCACTTTACATGAGGTAAGTCTTTATTGGCATCATCACTCACCGACAACAGTCTTGAGAGCCTCTTCTCGTGCACGACTGTGTGCAGGAGCATCACCATGCAGATCACTGACCTGGCTATTCAATCCCCTCCGGAACCACAGCAACACTCATCAATGCACAACAGCAGGCCCCATGATCGCTGATAAGCTCCACCCCCAGAGGAGGCATCATCACTCGCTGACAACAGTCTTGAAATCCTTTTCTGGCACTTAGGCAAGGCCGGGCCCACCTAAGGGTCAAGCCAAAGGGCCCTTGAGTGTGGCCCTTAGGCGTGAACCGCAGCATGAACAGAGTGTTACCTGCATTACAATATCTGACACACTACCTAACCAGAAACAACTTCCACACTTACAGCTACTCCTAGTACCAAAACACAAGAATTAAGTAAGCTACTCATTGGATATGATCTCTCACTATATACTACACTAACTTTACAGATGCAATGCATTAGCTTCTCCAGCATTTCACATAATCTCCTACAACAATAATTCTCGGGACTAAGCCAGGACCACTGCAGATACATAAATTCCACCCTAAGGAACTATCCCCCCTCCCCCCACTAAATATCTACTCCACCTTTATCCATCTTTACTCAAATGAAATAAACTTTATTATAATCAGCAGCGATGGCATTGAATATCCAGGTTAGGTACCATGTGGAGTCAGCCGCAGATACTAACAAGGTAGCAGCGATATTTGACTGCTACCCGGTTAGCAGCCGTGGCTAGAACTAGGCAAGCTTTTTTGCCTAGTTTTAGCCGTGGAGGGATAACCGGGTAGCAGTCCAATATCACCGTTACCCGGTTATCAGGACTCCCTGCCTCCGCTCTACCCCGGAATGCCCCCAACATGTCCCAATGCTACCTGGATAGCATCGGGGCATACAGGGGTCATAGTCGGGAATATTCAACGGCACTAACTGTGTAGGTGCCATTGAATATTCTTGGTTAAGGCATTTACACAGTTTACTGGGCTGTAGACCATGTAAATGCCTTTCAAATATCAGACCCTACAACACATATGACCACTACTGGACATCAGTGACTTCCAAACAGTGTTCCAAACTCTAATATTCCCACATATGGACTACTATAACATGATCCTCCAGGGACTACCAAAATCAGTGCTTAACTCCTTGCAAATGGCTCAAATCACCACCATCCACATTTTATAGAGCATCAAGAACCAAGCATATAATGTCAATGTTGAAACAGCTATCCTAGCTTCTCATAATAAGCCAAATAAAATACAAGGTCCTATTGAACATATTCAAAATATCCCACAACTTATCCTCTGACTACCTTCAGTCACTATTGCACAAAACACAAAATAACAGAACTAGAAGAACCAAAACACATAACACCTTCAACATCCCCACTCTGAAAGCAAAGAGCAGCCAAACTGCAGCCAATCCAGCCTTCTCACTTTATGAATCAATCATCTGGAACACCAAAGACAATATACAAGGAATTCCGTAAAAATCTCAAAACCTGCCTCTTCTGTGAATATTTTGAAAATGAGGGCTAAAACATCCTTACCTCCCTCACTTGCACCAAATTATCAATACATTTTGAATTACTTTTAAACATTATGCATGCCTGTCAGTCCTTACCCCATATTATATTAGAATTAACAGTACTATACATTCATTGTCATAGCTCAAAGTTCAGTAATCTGTAAACCATCTGCAACTGGAAATTAACAGTTTTATGTGTTCTATGTAAAAGTGGAAAGTTCATTTAATCTGTTGATCTGTAAACCGCTTTCACTCTCAAATAAAGCAGTCTATAAAAATAGCTAAATAAATTTATTGTGAAGCAGCCAACCTATAGTGATACCATTTCCTTCCCTGTCCACCTGCCTGCCCCTGGTCTCCCCCCCCCCCCCCCACTCCCACACACAGAAAGCACCCTAGTGCAACAAACCACCAGTCATGATCCTGTGACCCCCAAGGTGCCACTGCACACCTCTACTGCCCCATTCACATACTGCTGCAGCCTTACACATCCCCTAAGGGACCCCAGCATGCAACCTCTCTCCCCTCCCCTGAACCCATCACCCCTGCCTCCCTCCTCCTCCCTACAAACACACAGGGACACCCCAGAACACACACCACTCAGCCACCTCCTTAACAAGCAACTCCAGCTGTTACCACACAACATCCTACTTGGTGCACAACCCCCTGCCTTTGCCATTTCCCCTTGCCCAGCGTTCTCTACTGCCCTGACCCTGAGAGATGGTTAGGGACTGGGAGGTGATTGCCAAATCCTCCTTGCTACTCTTGCTATACCCTAACAAGCTATCCACATCCAGCCTCATGCCCTCATCCTCCTGTCGCTTGGCAGCAAGGAAGTCTGGAAAGTGTTGAGGAGGAGCCCCCCCCCCCCATGTTGATGCACCCGGAATACTAGTTTGGTTTGGCCCCTGCAACTCATGTTGGTGGAGCCTAGCACCTCTGCCACCACTACTAGTAGTTGTGGGCCCACAGCGGCTAGTGCAGAACATTAGATGGTACAGTAGCCAATAGGGGTGCCTGAGAGACTAGATAGCCAAACCACAAAAGAAATGTGTCCAGGGACTAGCTTATGTGTTGCAGCTCCTGCAGATGCCAATCATCTGCCTCCCTTCTTGCCCTTTGCTCTGGCAGGATGTTATGCAGAATGTCATTATGCTTCCTCTCTATTGCAAGATACTCCTCTTTCTGCTGGAGGAGGCACTCCCCACAGCATAGCAGCTGCTGTCATCTGCAGCCAATCTGTCGACTCTCCTTGGTGGATCCATTGGTGCCTCCTCACCAGGTGAGTTGGTGGTAATGTGGGGTACTACATGCTGTTCCCAGTCATCAGCTAACACTTCCTCCACGGTCCTCTTTTCTTCGTCCAGCAGCATAGCATAATCTATTGACCGGTCTTGAGCATCAATGTGCTCTTTTTTGCTCTGGTTAGTCTCATTGTCTGCTATCAATGCACCAGAAAATGGTTTGGGACTGTCCTTCTCCACACTCCGGTGAATTTCATCCATGG
The DNA here is from genome assembly GCA_033557465.1 of Ichthyophis bannanicus. NCBI lineage: Eukaryota > Metazoa > Chordata > Amphibia > Gymnophiona > Ichthyophiidae > Ichthyophis > Ichthyophis bannanicus. Next base: position 131,951 of record CM066039.1, on the reverse strand, counting down.
ATGCCTGCAGACTATTACCACCAGCAGCTGTAGGTGAGGGAAGAACGTCTAGCTTGTAGCGCAAATGTTACTGATACAGGTGTTGTTGGGTTAGATAACCTGGTGTTTTATGTGCATTTCACTTGTGTATATGGTTAAGGAAGCATATGCAGTGGGCAAAAACACAGGGCATGTGAAGAGATCGTCTAACTCCATGGTTTCAGGGCCATCTGTGCACAGAAGGGTAAGAAATGTGGGGTGCATGGTGGCATAGTTTGGCAGTGGGAAAGAGGGATGAGTTGGATATGCCTGTGTAGCTGTGCCACCTGCCCTGTAGCATGCAGGGGACGCATGTGGTCAGCTGTCGTCACCCTTCCCACACCTGTATGGAGTTAGTGTGCTAACGATACTGATGATTATGCTTGCCACTCCATAGCCATGATGTGGCTGTGTAAAGGCTGAAGAAATGTCTGCACCACCAGGGAAGCTGGCCACTCAAACCCTGGAGCACAGGCTCAATGCTGTACCGATGGGGGGGGGGAGATGGGGAGAAGGGGATGACTCTCTGATGTAGCATCTGGGATGTGCAGTGTATGCAGTGTATACAACTCCTGGGTATAGGGGTGGGCCAGGTATGCATGCACTATGCAAACCGGTGTGTTGGACAGCAAGGGGTATGGGTATAGCGAATGCAGCCACCACTGCAGATGATCTATGTGGCATCATGACTTATGGCATATCTTCTATATTCCAGGAAAGTGCTACTGACCTGGTTGCTGCAAGGATCGTGAACTATCAAGATCACTGATCTCTGTCAACACCTCCTTGTCCATAGTGCCCAGTGCCAGTTTCTTCTCTCCAACTCGCTCAGGGTGTGTGTTGTATTTTCTGCCAGTATTGCCAAGGAGGACCTCTATGAGCAGCAGCTCCACCTCTCTGAGACAGAAGTTTTCCTTCCTGGAGGAAGCCTTGGCTTTGGGTGTCATAGTGAGAGAACCTTGACATTTCACACTGGATCATGTTTCAAAATTGACCATTTGCATATATGCTGGTACATTTATATATGTCTAGATCAGCTATATCTGCAAATCCTGAAGATGTACGCCCCAAGTCCAAAATGGAATATTTTTGTAGATGTGCACAACAGAGGGATGTCCAAATGCTCGCTTCCGGAACTGGCTACCTTGATACCTGTAGATAAGACTGTAGTACCACAATAAATATTGCGTTATGGTGCTGCTCTGGATTAATGACCCCTGGATTCCTGTGGCCAAGATGACCCTTTGTGGCAGACATGCTGTAGGCATGCCAGTTGTTGGCACTCGCGGGATCCTGTGTCACCAGTCTGTTGGGTGCCTACAGGTCCTTTTAGGCAATGGACATGTGCAGTATAATGCATGCCTCTACATTGAAAATGGGCCTGGAGGGGGAGAAAAGGGGTCGGGTTTGGGATACAGCCCAAGCACAAGTGTCCATGCAGAGGGGTCAAGGTTGATGGCTAGCACTGTGGGTTCAGGGAGACACTATAGTGTGGGGCATGTCTGTGGATAAACACCATGCTCCTGCTGTGGATGCCTGTAGTACAGCTGCATAAGCAGAGTTGGACCACCAGCACATCATTATTTTGGTTGTACAATGGCACTGCTTCTTTGTGACGGGGACTACTATCACATATCACTATTATTGTCTAGGACTGTTCAGAGGGCAAGGGCACCTAATCAGCCAAGAGCAAAAGGACTGTGTCCTGCTGCCATTTGCGGATACAGACCCAGGCTTGTCCTACATATCTTTTTCCTTGATCCAGGATTATGCAACTGCGGTTACTGTTTTCTGCCCTAAGCTGCTGATGGGCATATGTCTTTTGGACACTTGTCAACACCTATGGATCCCTCTGCTTGCTATGTGAGGGCTTTCTGTCATGGTGTGGGTGAGCAATGAAAAGCCGAGGCCCTTTGGTGAAAGAGGGGCACACAAGTAAAGGGGGGCAATGGCTACACACAAAAGAGGAAATCCTCTGCAACAAGCAACAGCAGTCCTTCAAAGGAGTGGTGAATGACCACAGCCATACAAGTGAAGTCTTCATAAAACCAATTTAATTTAAAAGGACCTGACTTGGCCACGTTTTGACATGAAAACCTGTGTTAGGGGTCTCAAATGCAAATGAGACTATTATTTATTTATTTATTTATTTAACAGTTCTTCTATACCGCTCTATTTTAGATCAGAGCGGTTTACATTTAACATCAACTATACAACACAAGGAACTTTGAGTTGTATTTACAATAAACAGGGAGATCAACAAGAAATGTTTCCATTTCACAGCTTGTGTATCCCACAAACTGTCTTAGGCATGAATAGGTTCATTTAGATAGATAGCTCGTTGCATTTCTCAGTCACAAAAGTAGGCATACCTTCTTCTTCCAGAACAGTCCATATTTGTTGAACTTGGTAGTAGAGATTCCAGTGAAGATTGGTCTAACAAATAGAGATAGACCAAGCTTCACTGGAATCTCTGCTACCAGGTGCAACAACTATGGACTGTTCTGGAAGAAGAAGATATGCAGGCTTTCACATCGAAACTTGGCCAAGTTGGGTCCTTTTAAATAAAATTGTTTTTATGAAGACTTCACCTGTATGGCTGTGGTCATTCTCCGCTCGTGTGTTGGAGTGATGTATGCATGTCACCAGAATGGATCCCACAGATGGCAATATTTTGTTATGGACTGTTTTGCAGCTAGCAACCCCCCCCCCCCCCCCGGCTCCTGAAGAGGACTCGGTCATAATATTTCTCTTGTGTCATCCTGGCCATGCATGCATGAGGTATGTAGGCTTTGGAGCAAAGGGTTCTCTTGCAGCCACTTCCTTGCAGCAGGCAGTACTGGGACCTTCAGCCTTGGCTCTGTAGGTCATTGTAAATGCTTGTTGCGTGAGTGACCGGGGCATAGATGGTGCCTCAGTGGCAGCATACCTGGAGCCCCTGGCTATGCAGACGCAGAGCAAACAGCTTCAAGAGAGGGTAATGGAAGACACAAACCCAGTGGTTATTTGGACCACAAGCACACATTTATTTTAAATAACACAACAAACGGGTCCCACAAAAAAAATAATCCCTTCCCCTCTATCTAGGCCCCTCCCCTTGGATGCGGGTGGTATCAAGGCAGAGATGCAGCCCCGCGGGTCCAACAAGACTTCTGTCAGGGCCTGCATCTCTGCCCTGAGGCCTTTCAGACAGCCCACCATAAGGTTCTGGGTCAGATGATGACTGCACCTCATGCTGAGGGCCCCTAGTGAGCCAGGCCTTCTGGCTCACTAGGGCCCAGGGCCGCCTCATGGTGGGGAATCTGTGGGCCAGCCACAGGAAGCCCCTGCTGTGACACAGCCCTAGGCAGATATGTCACAGTAGTGCTGCCAGTGACTGGAAGCCATGCATCCCCCAACCTTCCTACATCAAATCTTTCCTCCACCCACTCCCTCCAGCATCTGCCCCACCCTCATGACTCTTCCCACTTCTCCTGCTACCCTTCTCCCCTTCAACCTTCCCCTCTCACTCCTCCCATTCCTTCCACTACCTTCTTCCCTTTCCACTCTATGTGCCTCCCCCTCCCTCTCATGCACCACTATGCCCTCCATGGCATTGGCAAGGGCTCCCAGTCAATATGTTGTTGTGATGCCCCCAGCCTCCGGTGTCTTATCGTCCTCCAGGGATGTATCTATGATGAGCCATCCAGTACTGCTACTGGCAGTGCTGCCATCTGCTGTTTCTGCAGTAGGGGGTGCGGAATCAGATGTTGTGTCCACAGACAACTGCTCTTCCTCTCGGATGCTGCCCTTCTGCTACCTGCTCCTTGGATAGCTCTGTGGCCTCCCCTTGGGTAATGCCTGGCCCCTTGCCTTCACATCAGTACAATATCATCAGCTGCATAAAGAGGGGGCGGGGTATATTACAACACTTTCTAGCTATGCCATCTGCACTTCTTGTCATCACGGCCATCTCTGATCTTTGCTGTTCTGGCATCCACTCTGTGCTGCTGCCATGGTACTACTACTACTTATCATTTGTATACCGCTACAAGGTATATACAACACTGTACATATAGAGGTAAGACACAGTCCTTGCTCACCAGAGCTTACAATCTAATCAAGACAGAGAACATCACATGCCATGGAGCAGGGGCGGCTCTACAATGAGGCGGAGTGAGGCGATTGCCTCAGGCGATGCTGTGAGCCATGACATGACCCTCAAGTGTCAGACCTGACTAGGTGTTAGCGATCTATCTCATACATATTGATTGTGGATATCCTGAAAACCTGTCTGGCCTGGGGGTCCCATAGGACTGGGTTGAGAAGCACTGCCTTAGACAGTCCATTGAAATTTTAATTTCTTTTGACCCCAGCAGAATAGAGACTGCCATGTATGAACGCATGCTTTCATTTGGCAAGCAGACTGTATCTCTTTTGCTAACACCTGGTCAGATCTGACACTTGAGGATCTTGTCATGGCTCACAGTGTTTGAGCCATGGCTATGTCAGTGGCACACTTGAAGTCAGCCTCCATGGAAGAGATTTGCAAGATTTTGACCTGCACCTTGGTCCATATATTCACATCTCCGTATTGTTTGGAAAGGAACTCCTGATGCTCCACAGTTTCAATCAATCCATGTTTTGGAATCTCTTTGAGGGTTAGAATACAACTCCATTCCCCCTAGGCCCTTCTTTTTCAGTTTAGTCTGCTTCTAAAAAAAAAATCTTTGAAAGGCCCTGTTGGCATCAACAACATTTTTACTGTCAGCTTATTGAAATATTGTTATTTCCCCTTTTTGTTTTGAAGTAGCCTGCGGTTAGGGATTCCCATACAGCATGATTTATCCTGCTTCTCCACGGAGAAAATGAATTTACTCACCTGTAGCAGGTGTTCTCCATAGATAGCAGGATAAGTCCCCACAACCCACTCTCCTCCTCTTGGAGTTGGTTGGCTAAGCCGCATAGTGAATGAACTCCTCAGGTGCGGCGGTAGCAAGTGAGAATGGATGCGCATGCACATGGAACTTTCTAAAAGCTTCTAGAAAAGCAGCTGAATAAGGACTTATCCTGCTGTCCACAGAGAACATCCGCTACAGGTAAGAAACTTTGTTTTACAGTGAGTGAGAGAAAATGAAAAGATGATGGGGTGAAGATAGGCAAACAAGAGATGAAATGCCTGCATTTGCTGATGATAGTTTTTCAGTTTTAATGCAACCCATGGGATCTTTAGCTGCAGTATTGCAAAAGTTTGCATATTTTGGAAATGTCTCAGGGCTCAAGTTGAATTACTTTAAATCTGAAGCCATCCCCTTGGCCATGGATCCAGCTGTACTATGGGCGAGAAGCATTTCCACACTAGTGGGCAAATGAATGAATGAGATATCTGGTGATTATGCTTTCTGCAGATCTAGGGAATTCATATGGGCAGAATGTTAAACCCTTGTTGAACAAAACATATTGATTGTTACAGACCCGGATGGTGTTCCCGTATCACTGATAGGGAGACTATGTTTGTGTGGCCCCCTAGCCTGGGTATAGTCCTTAAAGAGGTCCTTAAGCTGCTTAGCAGGCTGAGGGTGCACTATGCCACAGGTATCTTTTGTGCCTTTGTGCTACTTTGAATATTCAGTATTTGATGTTGGAAGTCACATTCAAGTTTCACTTTTACTAGTGAATGTGGGTTTTCTCCATGAGTGGGAACCCCTCTTCTACTTTATTACTTTTTACCAATGTACCTGGGGCTGGTGGTGATGAAGGTGCAGGCCCCTGAAACTGTCCTGGGTTCACTCCTGGCTCCTGTGTTACTGTCCATTGAGGAATTCCTGGCTTCCTCCTTTCTTTAGAGCTGGTTGTTTCCGCAGATGCAGGTCCCCAGAACTGCTCTATAAATGTTTCTGACTCAGATGTTCCTTGAGCATTGAGATATTTTCTTCTTGGAGCTTCTTGTGTGTCTCATTGCATGTGTATGGCTTCTAAGGTCACTTACAGAGACAGGACTTCACTATAGTTGAGCCAGGATATTGCTGGTAGGTTTTGCACACTTAGACTACTGCAACGCCATCCTACAAGGGCTTCCAAAGAAAACCCTAAACATTCTGCAAATGGCCCAGAATGTGGCGGCTAGGATCATCATGCGAAAAAACATTACTGAACACATCACACCTGTATTGATCGAGCTGCACTGGCTCCCCATTTCTGCTCGGATAAAATATAAAACACTGATAACCATATTCAAACTCATACATAACATAGCGCCATCCTTTCTCTCCACCCTTATCAGCACGCAACCCCCAAACAGAGACAGAAGAACCGTCACCTCAGACACTCTCCACGTTCCAACCAATATCAGATCTGTCAAATCCAGTACTAGCCACTGCGCATACTCATACTCTGCCCCGACCCTCTGGAACCAACTACCACCCGAGTTACGAGCGATCAAAGATCTTATGGTTTTCAGAAAAAAACTCAAGACACATTTATTCCAGTGTCAATACAATTTGATGTAAACCCCAGGGGGTTCCAAGCTACCACACTATGAAACATGGACACTGTTATGTAAAAATGTATATATGTAAATGCTGAATCCCCCCCTTAAGACCTTTTTCCTGTGTGCTGTGTTTTTCCCTTCAAATCAATGTGTTTATACCCAAAATTGCTGTCATGATTTGACAAACTACAATCTGTAATCAAACCGCTTCTGATCGCTGGAAGCAGCGGTATACAAATGTATACTAAATAAATAAATAAAAATCCTTTCTACTCTACTCCCCATTCCCCAGTTCCTATGCCTGTGACTCCTCCTAAATGGGATGAGAAGCTAGGGTTTCACTACCATCAGCTTTCTCCCTTCCCCCTTCCAAGGGGTAGATGGCTTATTTTATTTATTTATTTATTTATTTAGCTGGGCTTATATGCTGCTTTTCTCTGGGTCAAAGCAGTGTACATGGAACAATGAACAATAGATTACATTAAACAGGTGTTAACTTATGTACATCGAACGAGGTAGAACTTGTAATTTAACCTTACTTAAGCATGGTGCAGTGGCTGTGTGACAAAGACCATGAGCATAGTTTGGGATTTTGAGGGGTGGAATTGCCCCCCAAATAAGTCATCCTGATGATGGCTGCAATGATTGTCTATCTACGGGGATATGATCTCCCATAGGCAAAAGGGAAGGGGATGACCGTGAGAGGCAAGCAATTTGCCCCATGGATATCCAATCCCCGTGGGCAGAAGAGAAGAGGGAGGCCCAGTCACAGCCTGTAGCAAATAGGTTGTGTGGGGAGGGGGGAGTTCAAGTGAGGTAGAGAAGTCAGGGACAATTTAAAGGGGCAGGGGCCTATTTAAAAAAGAAGATGGGGGACTTTAGGGCAGTGGATGCGAGTGCTAGAGGGGTTGATGAAGGGGGGAGAGTCTGGAAGGATAACAGAGGAGGGGAACCAGCAGGAGAAGGATTGGAGGAGAAAGGAAGAGTTCACCCCGTCCCCACCCCACACCACACACAGAGGCACTCTACCTCCACATGACAGACACATGTGCACACACACAAACACACACAGGCACCTCACCTCCATACCATACACACACAGGCACCTCACTTTCATATTACACACACATGTACAGGCACCTCACCTTTGCACTAAACACACACATGCACCACAGCCCACATCCCACCCACACAAAGGCACCTACCACCACATCTCCTCCCATGGGTACACCACTGTTGCACCACACATATGTACAGACATTTAACATCTGAAACTATAACTGTTGTTAACTGTATTTCTGTATAAACATGCTGCACAGTATAGGAACTCTGGCGCACAGTATAGGAACTGAGACTTGAAAACATGAGACCAACGTGAGAGACAATGAGTAGGTAGGCACAAGGACATCACAAGGGCTCCTAAGATTTTGTCTTGGCTCCTAAATCTACACAAAATCTGTTGAGACCTTCAATAGAGGCACAGCATGTTGGGGGTTTTGGCACCAGGAGGCATAGCCTAGTGGTTAGAGCACTGACGTTGTAATCAAGAGATCAATGTTTGATTTCCACTAGCACTCCTTGTGACCTTGGGCAAGTCACTTAACAAACCCTCCATTGCCTCAGAAGAAAGGCAATCTGGCAATCTACTTCCATTTACACTACTAAGAAAACCCAGGAGCTGCTGGGTCAGTAGAAATCAGCCAGCATTGACTTAAAGGCACACATTGCATTCATATAGACTGTATAGTTGCACAAATAAAGTCCTTTCAATGTGTATACCTCTCTGCTAGCTGCTGCTTTTACATTTCCTGAGCAGTAACATCAGGTACAGTTCTCTCTGATCCCACATGCAGGCGACACTCCCTCTCCCTATGGTCTTCCCCCCTTCCTTGATCTCAGTGAGTTTTGTTCAAAGATGAGCTGTGGGGAGGAGCCAGCATTGCACTTAATCAGTGACATGGCTGCCTCTGCACAAGTGGCACTGAGATTGACAGAGGAGGAAGACTATGAGGAGATGCTGCGCTGCCTGCATGTGGGATCAGAGAAGTCTTTGCCTCTATTTCTTGTATTATACTGCATTCGGAGTCTGGTTTGTTGGGGTTTCAATTTAATTTTATCTACATATTTTCTACTTTGAGTTTATTTTAATTTATTCTGTACTTGGTGAGGTTCTAACTATGTTTTGCCTGTGTGACTGGGACCAAGTGTTCTGTTAGCATGGAGTTTCTATATAGGATCAGTAGTGATCTGACTTATTCAGTTTTCTGAATATGGTGAAAAGATGGTCTAAAGCCCACTATAATATTTATAGTGCTGCTCTTTACTGTGTAGGCTCCTTATTGGGTTAATTTTAGAAGATGGTGTCATTATGGTAGATTTGCATTATAAGTCTTTAGTGACTTTTGTAAGGCTTTGTGTTAGTTCACAATCTGCCTGGTACTGGAGAGGCTATTAATGAGTTGACACCAGAATCTGATATTTTTTCTTGTATGTTGGGTTTGATGGTGAAAACCTAGTTCATCTCGGCACCTACTGTTGGGGGAGGGTTTTTGTTGGATGCAAAATAGATATTCAAAAAGAAAAAGAGAGAACCATAGCACAGTTTCTAAACCAAAATAAAATTAGTTATAATTTATTTTGATGTTAGAAACTACACTGTGGTTCTCTTTTTCTTCTTGTCCCTTGGCATGTGAGCACCTTAGATCTCCTTTGTTTTTGCAGAATATATATTTACAGGTGTCAGTAGTTTTTAATCTTATAGTGTCAGGCTAAATAACTAAACAGCTACAACTTTTGCTGCATTTTAATTATGTAGCTTGGGAATATGTTGCTTTCCCTTTTTTTTTTTGAATGAGAGCCTTGTCCTCTATCTTGAGTATCTTGGGGCTGCCAGCTCATCCCTCACTTTTTTTGATATATTAGTTTCCTATCTATCTAGTATTTTTTTAAGATAACCATAATTAATATGCAAATGAATATGCAAATGTGCTAATGAGTATAGGCCCGATTCCATCCTACACGTAGATCCCCTCTGTACATCCGGTCTGAACCGGACATATAGAGGGGATCGTGATTCTGATCCCATGGGGCACATCTAGTCCCGTGGGATCAGAATCACGAATAGTCATGTACGTGCAGGTTGGGATTGCGATTCAGTCCAGCCTGCACGTACATGACTAGCCTGGCTAACTCAGTCAGGGTTTTTAAATGGAGCCACGGCACCATGGCGTCCAGTTGCCATGGCACCACAGCTCCATTTAAAAGCCGCGATGGGGGGGCGCTCGTGAGCCCGAAGAGGAATGGCCACGATGTGCTGAAGCTCCCGAGTCTCTCCTCCTAAATTGCTATTGCTTTGCTTAACAACTGCATAAAATGGAGTGAAAAACACCCCCAGAGACTCCGATAAGTCCGGGTTATATTCAGATGCAGCTTCGATGTCTAACCCGAGATTACTAGCTCTGTATTCCCTTCCTCTCTGTCTCTGCACTGCCAGCCTGAAGTGAAAAGGCAAAGCCTGTCATCCTGCAACACAACATCGGAGAAATCTAGGCTTGCCAACCAGCCGGTTTTCAGCCGGCCTGGCCGGTTTTTCCATGGCCAGGCCGGCTGCCGGCACAGATGTAAAACCGGCTTTTGTGCCGAAGTCCGCGGCGCGAACGCGATTCCCCATAGCAGTGCAGCCACTGCTTCTGCTTTGTACAGAGCAGCGGCTGCATACACTTACATTGAAAACTAAACTGTGTGAGGAGCCCACCGGTCATCGCAGAGCCCGAGGAAGTGATGTCATGGGGGCGGGCTCCTCACAGGTTGTCTTTCCTTTTCAAATTAACTTTAGCTGCAATAAAGTTAATTTGAAAAGGAAAGACAACCTGTGAGGAGCCCACCCCCCTGACATCACTTCCTTGGGTGCTGCGATGACCGGAGGGCTCCTCACACAGTTTGTCTTTACTTTTCAAAGTAAGTGTATTGCAGCCGCTGCTCTGTACAAAGCAGAAGCAGCGGCTTGGGCAGGGGGGGGTGGTGTGAGTGAACCAGCAAGGGGGGGGGTGGGGTGAGTGAACCAGCAGTGGAGGGGGGGTGGTGTGAGTGAACCAGCAGGAGGGGGGTGTGATGGTGTGAGTGAACCAGCAGGGGAGCGGGTGAGTGAGTGACCCAGCAGGAGGGGTGAGTAAGTGACAGGGGGGTGGATGAGTGAACCAGCAGGAGGGGGGGTTGGTGTGAGTGAACCAGCAGGGGAGGGGGGGCGAGGGAGTGACCCAGCAGGAGGGGTGAGTAAGTGACAGGGGGGTGGATGAGTGAACCAGCAGTGGAGGGGGGGGGTGTGTGAGTGAACCAGCAGGGGAGGGGGGTTGGTGTGAACCAGCAGGGGAGGGGGTGAGTGAGTGACAGGGGGGTGGGTGAGTGAACCAGAGGGGAGGGGAGGGGTGGTGTGAGTGAACCAGCAGGGGAGGGGGGGGTTAGTGAGTGAACCAGCAGGGGAGGGGGGGGTGAGTGAACCAGCAGGGGAGGGGGGGTGAGTGAGTCAGCAGCGGTTAGTGAGTGAGTGAACCAGCATTGAGGGGAGGGGGGGTGAGTGAATCCTCGGTAATTTTTGTGGGTGGGGTAGGGGTTGGGGCAGGGCAGGGGTGGGACTGGGGGCAGAGAATGGGTGGAGCATGGCGAGCCACAGGTGTCGGGTTTTTCTTGGTGAAAAAGTTGGCAACCCTAGAGAAATCGGGTAAGCCGTGCATAAGAAGTGTGGTCTGTGAAGGGGCTGCTGATTTTTATATTTGCTGCTATCCCCGATATTCAGAAGTGAACTCTGAAGTCAGAGAGGAAACCTAAATGTGGAGGGAATTAAACAGCTTCCAGTCTGTGAAAGCCTGAAACTGCCTTTAGAGCTTGAAGTTCTTCTCTCCATGTGTAAGGCGGTAATGATTCTGAGCTGCAGGAAGATAGAGATGGATGTTGGATGCATTGCCTGATTGAGACTGAACCACCATTATAGCCTTACCTGTTGAAACGCATAGTGGAACACAGGCGGAAGTTCATGATTCGGCGGGAAAAGAGAGGCCCGTCACTTCTGGAACGCAAAACAATCTCCTGATTAAGAGCTCAGCTGTACAGTCTGCTTGGCTAGAACGCAAGTTGCTGCTCTAAGATGGACCCCCGCCTCTAGTTGGAACGCATCAGTTAAATTTGATAAACAAGATGGCCGCCTTCATTTGCATTAAAGGGACAGTAGAGAGCTGTGCAGTTGGATCTGACTGTCTGGAGGATCCGGGTCTCCCATAAGTTATTGTGCATAACCATTTAAGAAGCAGGATACATGGGTTATGATGAGGACTCGTTGCATTTGTCAGCTGGATTAATTCTCTTCTAAGTTTTTCAGGCAGCTCCAGCTCTACTGTCAGTGATTTATTTCTTAGCCTTGAGCTCCCTCGTGTGGCCAAAAAAGGTATTGCATGTTAATTATTTTTTTTTCTCTCTTTCTGCATATACCCGGTCCTACACAATACCTTGAGAACATTCTCTGGAGAGCCGCGTCCACCACGAGACATAAGCTTGCAGATCTGTCGGTCATCAGCAGATACAAACACGGAGCCTCAGTGCAGTTGATAGATCATGAGGCAGTGAGCACGGAAGGAAGGATCTCTGCATTGCTCTAAGGGTTCCCCCCTCCAAGAAGTTGCCCGACGGCATTGGCACCCTCTGGAAATCTTGTAGAGAGGTGAAACAAGTGGCGGAGGGGCATTGCAATCAAAAGGTTACGGTAGGAGAAGCAGAGGGTGTATGGCGGCGAAATCAACGCAGAAGGACAGAGTACGGGTGGTCGAGGATAAGATGGCGGCTAAAACGGCATCCAGCCCGAGGGCCGAACGAGATCTGCACCTCGTGGAGGAAGTCACGAATGCTGTTGTTGCGGCATTAGAAAGTCGGTTTAACGGCTTGGCAGAGCAAATAGCCCAGGTAAACAGCTCAATTGTGGAATTTGGAGCACGCATGGGGGAGGCCGAGCAGAGGATTACGGAGGTGGAGGATGTGCAGGTGGCTCAGGCCCAGCGCGTGCAAAGCCTAGAGAAGTTGATCAAGTGACACGAGGACAAATTGGATGATCTTGAGAATCGCAGCCGTCGGAAAAACTTGAGGTTTGTGGGAATACCTGAGAACATCACTGACGGAGAGCTGAGAGGATATCTAGAAACGTGGCTGTCGACAAATTTCGAGCTGACTGCTGCCCTGGGCTCTGTCAAGATTGAGAGAGCGCAGCGTTTGGGAGCGAGGAGAGGGGCAGGAGATAGGCCTCGTGTGTTTATAGCCCATTTTCTAAATTATGCCCAGAAAGAAGATGTGTTCCGAATGGCGAGACGGGCTCGGGCACAGGCGTCGGGACCTGCCAAACTTTTGGTTTTCCAGGACTATTCCGCTGCTGTGAGTAAAAAGCGCAAGGAGTATGCTGAAATTTGTGTTGAGTTGGTCAAGAGGGGGGTGCGCTTTGCCCTCTTATACCCGGCACGTTTGCGGGTGGATTACAAAAATAGACAGAGGATGTTTGAAACACCCGCTGAAGCCACTAGGTTTATGACTGAACTCGCACGAGAGGATGGAGAGATGCGGTCGGGCCCAAAGACACCCGGTGGTGACAGCAAGTAGCATTTTCAATATTTGTGCTGCTGCTGGGGTGTTAAGGTCCTGATTGGTAATTGGGAGGGGGGCTGTTGAGTGGATGTTAAATGAAAATGTCGGGGAGGATTATTGAACGCTTTGTTGTTTAAGGGGGGGAGATTAATGTGTTACAGTGATCAGGTAGAGTACTCCATCTGGGGGAGAAAAGGGTGGTGTATGGGGGAGAGTAGGGGTTTTGGGAGGAGGGAAGGGGGGAAGGGAGAGTGGGTTGGAGATATCTAGGTACAATGGGGTTGAAGGGGAGGATTTGGGGGAGAGGGGATGGGGGATGGGGGGTTGGGGGCAGACACGAGATCACCTTCTGAAGGAGGATATAGAGATAGGTAGGCAGAGTTGGCGTGGGGTGAGACACCAGAGGCTTGTATGGGCGGAAAGGGGTGCAGGGAGGGGCTCTGGCTGGGGGAGTTCCTTACCTCTCAGGGGTATGTATTGAACATGCAAGTCAGCAGACTACATATGATTGGCAATGGTTGAGGGCCTGCGGTTGATATCTTGGAATGTATGTGGGATAGGGTCCCCAGTGAAGCGTTATAAAATTTTACGTGTACTTAGAGATAAGAAAGCAGATTTGGCATTCTTGCAGGAGACACATCAGAGTATATTGGAACACGCCAAGCTGGAAAGAGGATGGGTAGGGAAGGTATATGGGGCTTCATCAGGTGGGAAGAAAGCGGGAGTAGCGATTCTGGTGAAGAAGGGGGTAGAATTGGAGGTGGAGCAATGTATCAAAGATCCTGGAGGGCGCTATATTATTTTGGTGGGGATGTTTAAAGGTACTAAATTGGGACTGGTGAACCTATATGCCCCAAATACTTATGATGCTCCTTTCTACAGTAGACTAAATAAATGCTTGAGTGAAATTGGCCCAATCCCGGTTATAATGGGAGGGGACTTTAATTGTGTCCTAGAAGAAGCCATGGATAGATCAGGAGCTAGAGGGTCCACTCAGGATAGGAAATCTCAGTGGGTGGGGGTGTTTGTGAGGGCTTTGACTTGTTGGACTACTGGAGAGTGTTGCATCCCTTGGATAGAGATTACACACATATTTCTCCAGCACATGACACGGGGTCACGGATAGATTACTTTCTGGGGTCTTAGGGGCTGTTTGATCGGGTGATTGGAGTGGAGATCGGCCCAATGGTGGTGTCTGATCATGCCTATGTCTGGCTGGACATAGCGTGGAGGGCAAGGAGAAAGGGGGCTTTTTGGCGTTACCCTTTGGGGTATACTCAGAGTGGTCACTTTGAGACCTTTTTACAAGCTCGGTGGGAAGAATATGTAGAGTTTAATGGGCGGCATGGCGACAACCCTATTCTTTTCTGGGAGGCCGCAAAGGCGGTTCTGAGAGGGAACATTATTGAATTTGGGGCTCGGCAACGGAAAGTGTATAACTCTTGATTGATTCTATTGGAACAAGAGCTATGTCAGTCGCGGAAGGCTTTGGCGCAACAACCGACGCAGAGGAGGAAACTGGAGCTGAGCCGACTGCAACGGGAAGTGAATGCTATTCTTCAAGAAAAGGCAGCTCAGTCTTTGTTGTATTACAAATATAAGTTGCACAAGTATGGTAATCGGGCGGGGAGATTGCTTGCTCATTTGGTGAAGACAAATATGGGACAGGCCCATATCGGAGCCTTACGAGATGTAAGGGGTGTGATACAGAAGGGGCAGGTTCATATTGAGGAATGTTTTCGGGAGTATTACCGGACTCTATATAGTGCCGGCACTGGGGATCTGGCTCAGGCGATGAAGTTCCTTCACAAGGTCGAGCTACCTAGTCTGTCTACGGAGGAGAGTAATGCTCTCAATGTTCCAATTAGTGAAGAAGAGGTCCGGGGAGCTATTAGGCAATTACGTGCCTGTCGGACCCCGGGTCCTGATGGATATCGGGGCGAATTTTATAAGTTAATGTTGGATAGAGTGGTGTGGCCTTTGACACTGTATTACAATGCTTTGATAGATCGTCAGGCCTTTCCGTATGAGAAAAACAGAGCAGTGCTTACTTTGATCCCTAAACCAGGTAAAGATGGGCTTTTGACAGAATCATATAGGCCTATTTCGTTGTTAAATGTAGACATGAAACTTTTGGCTAAAGTAATGGCAAACAGACTTTCTGAGTATATTCCCCAATTGGTTAAGGAAGATCAGGTGGGTTTTGTGAAGGGTAGGCATGTAGTTAAAAATTTACGTAAGATTATTTCGTCATTATATATGACTGCTGAGGCGGGGGAACAAGCTTTTCTGATAAGTTTTGACGCTGAAAAAGCTTTCGATCGTGTGGATTGGCAGTACATGTATCATTTATTGGAGACTATGGGGATGGGGGGGGTTTGGATACTGTCAAACTATTGTATTCGGACCCTAGAGGGCAGGTTTTGGTAAATGATTCGGTCTCAAGAGACTTTCCGATTCGAAGGGGGACCCGACAAGGTTGCCCTCTGCCCCACTTTTGTTTGTTTTTAACTTTAGAACCCCTATTAGAGAGGATAAGGACACATAAGGGCCTGGTGGGGGCAAGGGTGGGACGGGAGGAATTTTGTCTCTCTGCTTTTGCTGATGACATTTTAGTTTACTTGGGGATCCCAAAGAAGACATTGCCAATACTGTTGCGCGTGGTTGAGGAGTTTGAGTTTTTTTGGGGATTGAAACTAAATTTGGATAAGTCTGAGGCCCTGGATTTGCAGCAGACGCTCCGTGGGAGATGGGACGATTTCCCGCTGAAGTGGGCAGGGGATGGCCTTCACTACCTGGGGATTTATCTACCGGTCGATGTGGCCAACCTTCAGAGTGTTAATGTAAATGTGCTGTTGACGCAAACGAAAGAACGATTGAATGGTTGGCGCGATCTTCTGCTCTCCTTGAGAGGCCGTATAGCCCTGTACAAGATGACTATTTTCCCAAAATGGTTGTATATGTTACAAACTCTGCCTATTTTGATGATGAGAAAGGAGATAGCCAAGGTAGAAAAGTGCTTAAATTTCTTTTATTGGAGAGGGAAGCGACCTCGGATAAGTATTAAGACACTGCAGAGACCATAGCGGGGTGGAGGCATGGGCGCCCCAGATATGCGGAGCTATAATATAGCCTGCTTGCTGAGGAATCTACGAGATTGGCTGGGTACCACGGCGGATTATACGCCTTTAGTGTATGAACAGGAAATAGCGAAGCCGTTGGCCTTGAGATTTGTATTACATACGACAGCGACGGGCTTGTTGTTCCCGATGTTAGGGAGCCACCCTATCTTTAAGGTTATGAGGAGGGTGTGGCGTATGTTATGTCAGGAGTGTTTGGTGGAACCCCAGGGTAACCCCGTTTTTGCCTTTATATGGGAACGGGGCTTTTTGGCCGGGGCTGCAGGGGGGAGTGTTTCGGGGGTGGGAGTCTAAGGGAATAGTAGCTTTAGAACAGGTGGTAAATGAAGTAGGGCAGCTTTTGGAGTTTGCAGATTTGCAGAGTAGATATGGTTTGGTGAATAGGGATTGGTTCCACTATATGCAAGTGAGTAGTTATATCCGCAGTCTGGACAAGAAGGACCTGCATACGGATATCTGTTCTAAATTTGAGGAATTGATGTACGCGGGAGGAGAACAGCGGGCGCGGGTAGCTTTTTTGCACAAGGAGTATCTCAGATTAAAAGGGTTTCCGGAAGAGCGGGAGCTGGCTGCTGCATGGACACATGATCTGGGGGCAGAAGTTAGCGGGGTGGATATGGTAAATTTATTAGCCGATATCCCCAGGAGGATTAAGACTGCAGGGTTTCGAGATATGCAATACCGTATCTTGCGCCGATGTCATTTGGCCCCTCGTAGAGCATTTTGAGCGGGTAGCAGTGCCACTGCGAGTTGCCCTCGCTGTGGGATAGCTAGAGCTGACTTAGGACACATGTGGTGGCAATGTTTAGCAGTGGCCCGTTTTTGGAGGAGTATTGTGGAGTGCCTTGCCACCATTTTGGGATGTCCAATTAAAAGAGATCCTCGAGTGTTGGTATTGGGTGGGACTAGATGGGACTAGATTGGGTGGGAGGTGGTCAGAGGCGTTGGTTAGGCAAGGTATTGCTGATAGCGCGGAAAGTGATACTGTTAAACTGGCTGATGCCATGAGGCCCGACTATGGGTCAGTGGAGGAGGGAGGTTTATGGGTTGTTACTCCTTGAACAACAAGGGGTTAGGCAGGGGGAAGTGGCCACTGGGCTGTTATTGGAGGAATGGGGCCTCTTCTTACACAGATTGTCGCCACGGAATAGGAGTAGAATTCTTAATGTACTTCATTGAGGGTCAATGGGGGGTGTGGATTTGTTGTGTCTGTGGAACTGGGGGAGAGAGGGAATAGGGGTTAGGGTTATTGGAGAGTGAAGGACTGAAGACCCAGGAGTGGGGAGGGGTGGAGATATATCAGTAGGTGGTTGGGAAGGGTTCCTGGGTGCTGTGAAATAGGGTGGGCGGTGGTTGGGTAGAGTGGTGAATGGGGGTAGTATATTGGATCTTGGCTCTTTGCGGTTCGATGATTGTTGCACCATCCATAATTCACCCCGAGGAATTGGTTGCACTCTTGGGTGTTATTATTGGTAGTGCCTGTGTATAGCGTCTGCTGTTATCGGTTAATTTGGAATACTCTTTGTTTATTCTATAGTACAGGGGACACATTATTGTTCTACTAGAGTAATTATGATGTGCGTGAAGCGGAGAGGGTAGGGGGAGGTGGGTGGTGGAGGGGTGGGGGGGAGAAAACTTTAAAAGATTGTGAATTGTTTTAAGACTGGGAGTGTTGTATTGTTGGAATGCACTGCAAAGTTTTTCTTTGTTTTTTGATGATGCTACTATAACTATGTTCAATAAAACAAATTTAAACAAAAGCCGCGATGCTGGCCATCGGAAAAAAATGCTTATTCCCTGCAGCCCGACCCTCCGGTCTGGCCTCCTAAGGCCAGAGTCGGGCTGCAGGGAATGTCCTCCGGCCCCCCCCCCCCTGCCCCATCCATGCCCTGGAATTTAGAGAAAAACCCGTCCAGGGAAGTTATTCCACCTTGGAGGTGGAAGAACTTCCCCGCACATGTCACCAGCCCTGGACGTATAGGGCCGACATTAGAATTGGCCCCGTATGATTACGCTGTACCTGGTGTACAAGACTCAGACATATTAAATGTTACAGCTATGTTAGAGTCATCAGATACAGAGGCAGTTACCCCAGCTACCTGTTTAATAACCTTTGCCTTGGCATCTGATAGGGAATGGCTTCTGAAAATGTTTTTCAAGAAAAATGTTGTGTTTAAAGGTTGCCTGATCCATATGTTTCCTGATTTGGCTAGAGAAACCCAAAGGCGTAGGAAAGAATTTTTAATTCTGCGTCCAAGGATCTTTCAATTGGGTGGGCTTTTCTTTTTGAAATACCCATGTAAGTGTCTTGTAAAATTAGAAGGTAACTCTTATATTTTTTTCCATCACAATTGATTTCCTTTTTGAATGCCCGAGGGACCCTTACTGGTGGGAATATTTCCTGTTCTACTCCCTCTTGATTAAGTTAGGCTGATATGTCTCTGTTAATTCCTATTAGAGTATTTTGGTCTATTATTTCTATTATTGGATCTCTCCACATTGTGGACTTGAGCGGGAATTTCAGTTAAATGTATTTCCTCTGGCTTTTTTCTCATTTGATATTTGTAGTCTTTGATTTCCCGATTTCCTTGCAAGTGTTATATCCTTGTAATTATTGAATATTCTATAAATAAAAAGATTTAAAAAAAAAAAAGAATTGGCCCCGTATGTCCAGGGCCGGCGACCGCCCCAACTCCGCCCAGACTCTGCCCCTGAGCTGCCCCTTCCCCGCCCCAGTCTAACTTCCCCGCACAACCGGCAGAGAACTTAGACGTGGGCAGAGAAGGCACGAATAGTGGGGATGGATGTCCCATTGGGACGTCCAACCCTGCTATTTATGGCACAGAATAACTCCATATGCAAATATGTCACTCCACCTTTATCCACCTCCCAAATGAAGTAGTCAAACTACCCATGCCAAAGACAGAGCTCTGCTTTTGGGAGTGGTTTAAATAGGTCTTGCATTTTTCCCACTTAGAGTTTACAGATGGTGTGCAACTTGTGTCCTATACATTTTTTGGATATTCAGGTGCAGAAATTAGTGAGCAATTTTGTTACAACTTTATATTCTAAACCAACAGACAGAAATACTTTGTTACAATACAATAGTTTTCATCCTGTTCCATTAAAGAATAGTTTACCATTTTCACATTTGCTAAAATGTCAACGAATTTGTTCTTCTAATGCAGAATTTAAAATGCAAGCACATTTAATGATGGAGAAGTTTGCAAAGCGTATAAGCAGGCTTGCCAACCACCAAGAATAGTTATTATATCCACCTCATTCCTTTGAATCTGGTGTGAAATCTGAACAACTTATATGTGTGCTGCAAAACTCCTCCTTGTTTTCCAAGATTGCTGCATTAATACGGAAACATTGGTCCGTTTTGTCTATAGAGTCGCTTTTAGTAGGGGTAAGAATTTATGGGATAAAGGAAAGCTTTGATAGAAGTTGGAGGCCATGTACAATGTGGGCATTGTCATTTCTGTTCTATTGTGGAAGAGACTGATAAGATTGTTCTTCAGCAAGAACAGAAATGGATATATCGACTGAATGCTATAGAACCCAAGGGACTGAATAATAAAATCAACTGGAGCTTTTTTTAAAAGTCTTTCTTCTCCCTATATTCATTGGCTGGGTTGTTTAGTGATGGGTCACTGTGCGGCTCTGCCTACCTTTTCCTTGATTGGTCATGTTGAAATTTAAAAGTATGGATGGCGACAATAGACGCCACTGTTGGAGTGAATGCTGAAATGTCTTTATTTATTTATTTATTTAACAGTTTTTATATATCGTCTTTCTACAATTCAAGACGGTTTCCATATAACGCAACAGACAGTGAATTACAACTGCATACATAGAACATAACTTGAGATGGTATATATGATTAACAGGAACAGGTCAGAGAACTATTTACAAAGAGATTTGTAGAAGGAGTAAGAGAGGGCTATGTGAGTAGGGAGAAATGTTCCTGGAAGAGATGCGTTTTTAATTTCTTCTGGAAAACAAGGTGATTGGGACAGTTCCTTAGGTCATGTGGTAAGGCATTCCAGATAGAAGGGGCATAAAGGGAGAATCTCCGATTACAGGTGGTTTGGCTACATTTTCTTTTGGAAGGAGGGATAGATAGGAGGTTTTTGGTGATGGTGCAGCGGGTTCTGTTGTTGCTGGTATTAGATAGGAGTGAGGAAAGGCATGGAGCTGACTCATTAGAAATGATTTTATGAATGAGGGTGAGTACTTTGAATTTGACTCTGGAGTGGATGGGGAGCCAGTGTAAGTCAAAGAGGATTGGTGTTATGTGTGAGCGTCTAGGATTGATGAGGCACGCTATTGTATTCTGTGCCATTTGGATAGGGTGTAGGCTATTCCTGGGAAGGCCATGATAGATGAGATTGCAGTAGTCGAGGGAAGGGATAGTGAGAGCCTGGCAGACAGTGCGAAAGGAGTCTGGGTTTAGGAGAGGTTGGAGGTTTCGAAGAGTGCGTAATTTCGCATATATTGCATTAGTGGTCTTTATGATCTGTTCATGGAATGTAAGGTTTTGATCAAGAATAAGGCCGAGGTATTTCACTTGACTTTTAATAGTGAGGGTGAAATCGTCAAGCGTGAGGGTTGTAGATGGAGTGTAGGAGGCATTGGTGAATACTTGGAGGGCTTCAGTTTTAGATTGGTTGATTGTGAGGTTATGATTTGAAAGCCAAGTCTTCAAGTCAGAGATGCATTCGCTTAATCTTAAGAAGT
Organism: Ichthyophis bannanicus; assembly: GCA_033557465.1. Taxonomy (NCBI): domain Eukaryota; kingdom Metazoa; phylum Chordata; class Amphibia; order Gymnophiona; family Ichthyophiidae; genus Ichthyophis; species Ichthyophis bannanicus. Next base: position 110,963 of record CM066039.1, on the reverse strand, counting down.
TGGAGTTTATTAGATTGAATGGAGTGAAACACATAATGTCGTCTGCATATAACTGATAATGAATTCTATGCTTTTGAAAAATCTTGCAGACTGGTTGAAGGAATAAGTTAAATAGTAACGCGGATAAACTGGATCCTTGGGGGACTCCTTGTTTTAGCATAAATGGGAGGGATATGTCATTTCCAATACGGACCTGTTGCGTTCTGTTTTCTAAATAAGAGTGGAACCATTTTAGGGTTGTGGCTCTCAGTCCTATTTCATAGAGTCTATCTAAGAGTTGGTGATGAAGAAGAGAATCGAAAGCTGCGGATAAGTCGAGAAATAGGAGGAGGCATCCTTGGGTGGAGTTCTGGGTAAATAGGTATAAGGAATCTAGGAGGGAAGCACAGAGGGTGTCAACCCCGTGATTCTTTTTGAAACCATGTTGGAATAGGTCAAGAGGAGAGTGCTCATCTATGAAGTTCTGAAGTTGATTTTGGACTAGCTTTTCAGTTATCTTGGCAAGGAAGGGGATACTGGAGATGGGCCTGTAAGATGTAGGTGTAAGATGTCTTTATGAATCATCACTCCTGAGGAAGCCAGGATCAGCAAAACGAAGATCTTTGTTGGGTGGCTGGTCTTTATGAGAGTCAACATTCATAAGATAAGCAACTTGGAGCACGGTTATGCTGTTTCTTGGTGTTTGTCTCCAATCTGTTTCATTCTATTTTTGTTTCAGGAAAAGGTACTGTTGGGCAGTACTAGGGTATTGGCTGCTACCTTACAGTACTGGAATAGTTTGATTAAAGAAAAGTTTGATGTAGAAATTGATAAATAAATAAAAAAAATAATGTAAAAAATGTCAACAATAATAAAATCTTTTTCTATTGAATGGAACTGAAGAATAAAAATTGGGAAATTTTTTTGGCCGGTGATGGTGAGAAACAGCACTTTCCCCTTTAGGCAAGTTTCTGCTACATAGAGGGAAATCAGTTAAACCACTGAGGCCTTTTTCTTCCTTAGAAAAAATTACTGGCAGCTTAGTAAAAATTGTTGGCAGCTTGTTGGATGATTGCCGCTCTCCATGTAGATGTAGAAGTCTGGGATAATAATGAGGTTTGGCCCTATATAAGTATCCAAACGTATTCGAGAGTTTGATTGTGTTATTGTGGGTTATCAGGACCCTTTCTGTTTGGTGTGATTTCTTTACGCTCCTGGTGCGGGTGTTGTTTGATTGCATGAGCTATACAGTGAAACCATTTTTCCAGTACTTCTATATTGCTTTATTGCCAGAAAACTGCTAAGATGCATTTTTAGTGGATCTGCATCCAGCACAAAACTTGCTCCTAGAAAAGAACCAAAGTTGCAAACATTCTTCTTTCCATTAAATTCAGAGGCTTCTGCTTTTGAATATGCACAGTTAATAAGTGATATAACTGTGATAGCCAAGTTACCTACCTAGATGGTGCAGTTACCCATGGGAAAAAACATTGTCAGAAAAATGTCATAACCAGTACCAAAATATATTTAGATAATAACTCTTTATGCCCCCATGCATGTCAGGATGGAAACACAGGCTCTCAGTTTGTCGTAAGCCTCGCATGTATCTCTTCACGGTCAAGGGAAGACACAGAGCTCTCAAATTTTATTTTTCTTTTCTCCCTTATTGAAGCCTCCAAGTCAGAGACACACTCCCTTTTTGTTTAACCTTAGGTATGTTTCTAGAGCTAAGAAAATTAAACTTTTCTACATGCTAAGTCTCCTATACTATATTATCTCCTGTTGGGAGATGCCATATCCTGTAACATTTTAAAATGAAATAGTATTGTAAATTGGTCATTCACATATACCTTTATAACACTGGGACAACTTCAGGAAATGGCAAATCATGCTTAGGCACTTCCTCTTTGTTAATGGGGCATCTAATAGCAGGTGGCAACCCATACTTCAAGGCCCCAGTAATTATCTACTAGGTAGAGATATTCCTTTGTAGAGTGACACACTCCACTGAACATTCAAATCCCTATTTCAATAAAACAACAATAAGGATAAGGAAAAATGGTTCCAAATGCTTTTTTTGTAGAACTAATATTTTTTAAAGCAGAAACTGGGTTTTTTTTAGACATTTTATACTCCTTTTATTTTTAGGATTTTTAAACATACAATCACCACCATAAGTAATAAGAAAACAAATGGAGGAGTAGCCTAATGGTTAGAGCAACTGCCTAGTTACCCAGAAGATCAAGGGCTCAATTCCCATTGGCATTCCTTGTGACCTTGGGTAAGTCACTTTACCCTCCATTGCCTCAGAAAAATACAAGTTATCAATGTCCCTGTTTAATGTACATTACCAAGTTGAAGTTACAGTGTAAACCACTTTGATTGAAATGATAGAGCAGTATAAAAAAGCTGTTAAATAAATACAGTATCCAAAAACAAAATAACTAATTAAGAAAACAGCCTACATCAAGAGGAGTTCTGAAAAACAAGAAACAGAAGAAATCACAAAGGGGGAAAAAGAGAAAAAAAGAATTCCCCCCAAATCCATAACAGCCATTCAATTAGCAACACCCTATACCTGGAAAAGTTAACTACTGCATCTCAGTGGTCAGCCTCCTTTTCTTTTTCTTTATCCAACAGACATTTTTCTAAATCAGATGAGGTTAAGAAATATCTATTTTGTTGAAAGGAAATTAGACATTTACAAGGATGCTTTAAGAAAAATGTTGCCCCTAATGCCAAAACCCTTAGTTTAAGGGCAAGAAAAGATTTCCTCCTCATCTGTGTAGGATGGGAGACATCAGAGATCATAGCCAATTTATCTCCACAGAAAAGGATATCTTTCTTCTTGAAATAAACCTTCAAAATAACAATCTTATCACCTTCAGAGAGAAATGAAACAAGGGCGGTAGCCCTAGTGAATATAACATCTTGTTTATCTTCCAAAAAAGCATTAAGATCAAATTGAGTTTTATCCATAATGGTATCAAAACCCTCCTCAGAAGCATTAACCTGTCTAGTTTTTGAAGGAACATAATAACATTTAGAAAGAAGAATAGTATCCACTTTTGGTAAAACCAAAACATCCTTAAAAATATTTTCAAAGCAAAATCTCACTAGACAAAAGGTAAAGACAAGGAAAGTTGACAATTCTCAAATTCCTATTCCTGGCCATGTTCTCAAGCACCTCCATTTTTTGATGAATAATCAAGCTATATTTAATAGTAGACACATTCACTGAATGGAGAGAAGTCACTTGAGAGTCCACAGAAGAAACATGATTACTCAGGTTCCCAACTCGCTAATCTAGATCTTTAAATTTAGTTACAGCCTCTTGAGTGGCAAAACAGAGAAACTGTAGATGACAAAAGTTGCTCCATCTTAGTAACAACCTGTCAAATATCAGTCAACAAGACTTGTGTAACAGAGCTCTTCCAGGAGGTATCCTCATGACCCGTCCATGAAACAACCTGGAGAAATGCAGTTTCTATCCAAGAGCTCTGATCACAGGGCAAAATGTTAGATGTATCCAACACCAAACCAGGTGGAAAGGGTGGTGTGCACTCAAGTGAGCTCAAACTAGCTCCTTCAATGGAAGGGGAGAAAAGATCATTATCTGCAATAAGTTATTCTGACTTTTTCTTCAGATGTTTATCCATCAGATCAACTGCAGCTGGCTGAGATTTAACCTTCTTCTTCTTCTTCACTCCCGCCATATCAAAGTTGGGCAAAAGGAACCTCCGCCGCTCCTCCACTGCTCCTAAGGGGCTTTAAATGGGCAGAATATACCCCTTTGGCTATGCTCCTTAGGACACATCCAATGGCTGCATGCAAAAAATGATGCAGGCTTTATGGGGTCTTACTGATGATGTTGGCAGATGGTGCCCCAGTCGGGCCAATCTGCAGTAAATAGTATAGATGGCCCAATTCCCTTCCCAGCAACAAGCTATCCACACACATTCCTGCAGCTGAGCACAGGCTTTATGAGGGCTTACCAAAGACATCATTCTTAAGTTTACTAGTGCTCATGATTTGCAAATTAACATAAGGCTAGGCTCTTTTCCATTCTGGTAATTTACAGTCTCCTGGTCATCCTGGTTCTACCCATGATTCTCGCTTAATGTACTCTGGTATAGACATGGTAGACAGGTCTATTTCATAGCTGCTTCCAATTCCTGAAATTACTGGCTTGATGTTCCTCTTCCCACAGCTACTAGAGCTACTCCTAGGAGATGAACATAAGAACATAAGATATGCCATACTGGGTCAGACCATCAAGCCCAGTATCCTGTTTCCAACAGTGGCCAATCCAGATCATACGTACCTAGCAGTTTCCCCAAAAGACACAGGTTGCACAATGCTTGTATTGGGTCAAGCATTGATATCCTGGATCCCTTCTTAATAATGGTTTATGGACCTTTCCTCCAGGAACTTGTCCAAACAATTTTTAAACCCAGCTACACTAACAGCCTTTACTACATCCTCCGGTAACAAATTCCAGAGTTTGATTACACGTTGAGTGAAAAAATATTTTCTTTTATTAGTCTTAAATAGTTTACCCTGTTGCTTCATTGCATGTCCCTTAGTCTTTCTATATTCTGATAATGTAAACAGTCGATCTACATTTACCCGTTCCACTCCGTTCATTAATTTATAGACCTCTATCATATCTCCTCTCAGCCATCTCTTTTCCAGGTTAAAGAGCCCTAACCTTTTTAGCCTTTCTTCATAGGGGTATCCTTCCATCCCCTTTACCATTTTGGTGGCTCTTCTCTGAACCTTTTCTAATAACGCTATATCCTTTTTAAGATACGGCGACCAGAATTGCACACAATATTCAAGGTGCGGTCTCAACATGGAATGATATAGAGGCATTATAATATCCTTTGTTTTATTTTCCATTCCTTTCCTTATGATACCTAGCATTCTATTTGCTCTCTTGGCCGCCACTGCACACTGGGCCGAGGGTTTCAACATGTTATCCACAATGACGCCTAAATCTTTTTCCTGGGTGGTGGTTCCTAATATGGAACCTTGCATTGTGTAACCATAGTTTGGGTTGTTCTTCCCTAAGTGCATGACATTTGGTTCAGTTCTGGACTGGTTACTAACCCTACATTGGAAACCGCTGAAGCTGAGCTTTTGACTAGCGATCCTAATGCCAAACTCACATAATCAAGAAAACTGTCCAGTGTAGGCAAATCAGTGTTAAAATCTTTCTTGATCTGATGCAAACCCTCACTAGTTAAAGACAGGCTTTATGAAGTGGCATAGCTTTGGGCCTTCTAATTATCCAACTTCTTTGATCATGATGCAGCGGCAGCGGACAACTCACCTGTCGAAGTGGTCAGCATGCGTATTGCTTCAAGTATCTCTTCATATTCTTGCTGAATAATGCTCCTTCCCCATTCTAAGGTCTTTGGAATTTTAGGCATATGTGTGGCAGGATGAAAAGTACGCATCAGAGCTTTTGTTCCACATGATTTCATTGCTCACTTGAGCCACATCACTTGGCACATCCAAAATGGGGGACACTATAGAAGTGGCTACGCCCTTTTCCTCTCTCTCCTCTCTTTTATTCTCTGGTTTAAGAATCATGCCCTCCCCAGGAATGGTGAAGCTTTCTGGGCAAGAGGTACCCCCCTCCTCAGTACTCACCCTACCAGCTCAGTCAGTGTGATTGATGCCTTACACCCTTTACAGGAGTCCAAGGAAAGCAAAAAAGCACCTGTAGTCAGGGGCAGGAACAACAAAACAGGTGTGCCAGGACAGTGATAGGTTAAGAAATTTTATTGAAAACCCCAACGCATTTTGACTGATGCCTTCTTCAGGGGGAATATACCTCAAATAAAATCAAAGAAATGTACAGAAGATCACAAACCGAGCAATAAATAGTTAAAAAATACAAACAAGTGAACTGTACAATAATAATTAATCATAAAACATTAAAAGAAACAAAAACATATAATAAGAACATATAATTAAATTATATTAAAAACTAGTATTATAAAAGTTTATAAAAAATAAACGTAAATAGAATAAGTCATGCAAAGCTGTTTCAACAAGGGCTGCGAAAGGAAGGGACGAGGTGGACCACATGTGAGACTCTTATTTAATCCACATAATACATGTGCTACACAGTCTGAACCACCTATTTAAAGGTCTACATAAAAGTAGAAAATTCCAGAAAATTATGCTGAAGTGACCCTATCCACCCCCTTCTCCCACACCTTCCCCTACCCATCAGTTAAGACAATCTGCTGCTGATTACCCTTAGACGTTTGTATCCCTGAAGAGATGGAGAACAGAAAAATAAAATAAAATAATTTACTTTTAAATGGAAAAACACAAAATGAAAGGTGAAAAAAAAGTAGAAAGGCTAGAGGACCTGCAATGAAGCTACAATGTAGCACATTTAAGACTAATCGGAAAAAAATATTTTTTCACTCAACACGTTATTCACTACCAGAGACTCTCGTAAAAGCTGTTAGTGTAGCTGGATTTAAAAGAGGTTTGGACATGCTCCTGGAGTAAAGAGGACAGGGAAAATCCTCTGCTTACCCCTAGGACAAGCAGCATGGAACCTGATAGGTACTTGTGACCTGGATTGGCCACTATTAGAAAAGAATACTGAGCTTGATGGATCCTTGATCTGACCCAGCATTGCATATCTTCTGATCTTCTGATCTTGTGCACTGCTACTACTGCAGCTGATTGCTGAACTGGGCATTGGCCCTCTGATTGCTCTTTGCAGAATCACTGTGCTCCAATTCATCACCCAAGGTTTCAGTACTAATTTTCTATCTTTGGTGGCTCTGGAGAGGACCACCACTACCACCACCACCAGTACTGGCAGCCACATGATATCTGCCTTATCTACATCCATGATGTGTGGGGACAACACTACCACCACAACCATTGAGGTAGGGGCCAGCAGCAGACGTTCCCTGGAATGGATGGCAACCATATCAGACCACATCACTCTTGTTGAGGAGCAGGGGCTGGAAGACCAGCAACTCACTAAGACAAGGGTGTCAGACATATGGACAGGCCTAAAAAAGTCATAGTTATCAAGCTTAAGGACAGAGAGGAGGAGGTGCTGGAGAAGGGTAGGTGCTGGAGAAGGGTAGGAGGTAGGGGGTAGAATGCAGGGAAGCATGGGAGGATGGTGGGGGAAGGGGTGGAGGGTGGGAAAGTGCAAGAGTAGGGGAAGGTGTGGGAGAAGGGGGTGGATATCAGGAAGATATATGCAGAGACGGCCCAAGGGGGGGGTGGGGCCATGTGTGGAGAATCAATCCAGTGCATCTTTTCCATAGGGGGCTTCATTTTCCATAGGGGGCTTCATTTGACATGCGCTAACGTTTAGTAAACATGCCTCTTAATGAATGTCTGGATAAAGAAAGATGACCAGATTTCTACATTACTATACTTCAGTGCCAACCACCAGGCACATTGGGAAGTATTATAAACACTACCCATTTAGAACCCATAGCAAACCCGCCATATCATAACAGCACTACCAGGACTCACAAAGCACCAAACCCTACATATCAAAAGGTAATACTGCAAATATTAAACCAATACATCTCAGAGAATACCAAATATTAAACGAATACACCTTAGAGAATACCAATACGTCTCTTTGCATCCTCTCCACCCCCCATGCCACTCTTTCTTCCTCTTCCCTTCCCAATCTCCCCGATCCCGCTTCCCTCGCTACCTTCTTCGCTTCCAAAGTCCTCTCCCTCCGTCTCACCTTTCCTTCATGTCCCCCTCCTCTTTCCCCTGTCACTGTTTCCCCACCCTCCTTGTCTTCCCTTCCTTCCCCCCCCCTCCCTCTTTTTCTTTATCCCATCTCTGGTCCACATTCGAGCCTATCTCGCTTTCAACTCCATCCAAAGTCTTTCTGTCCACCCGGAAAACCACGTCTTTCTGATCCTATTCCCTCCCACTGGCTCATGGAACCTTCCTTAGCTCTCTCTTCTTTCATCCTCTCTATTTTCAATTCTAGTCTATCCACTGGGATTTTCCCCTCACTTTGAAAACACGCTTCTGTCCGTCCCCGTCTAAAGAACAGCTCCCTTGACCCTTCTTCTCTTTCCAACTGGCGCCCTATTTCTAATCTTCCCTTTCTTTCTAAACTCTTAGAAAAATTAGTTTTTTCTCAACTTTCTTCTCACCTTGAGGCCTCATTTACTCTTCATCCCCGCCAATCTGGTTTTCGCCCCGGCCACAGCACGGAATCTGTTCTTCTCTCTCTTCTTAATGAATTGCATGCTGCACATGATCGTGGGTTTATTTCTCTCGCTGTCTCTCTTGATCTGTCTGCTGCTTTCAATTTGGTTGATCACTGCTCATCTTAGGGAAGCTGGTCTTGCTGGTTCGGCTCTCCACTGGTTTCACTCTTTTCTCTCCTGTCGTTCCTTCCCGGTTCTTTCTGAGTCTTCTTCCTCTCCCCCCACTCCACTTCCTTGTGGCGTCCCACAGGGTTCTGTCCTCGCACCTTTTCTCTTCAATATCTTTCTTGCCCCCCTTGCTCTACTGGTCCAACAGCATAGTAGTTCAGCCTATTATTATGCAGATGACATCTTTCTTTTGTATCACACAGATTCTTCAACCCATGATATTACCCCCCTTAATACCTGTCTGTCCTCTGTGGCTTCCTGGCTCTCCTCTAACTTCCTTCACATTAACCTCGCCAAAACCTCTGCTATCTGGTTCACTCTTGGGCACTCTTCCTCTCCTTCCCTCACTCCTTTATTTTCTTCCTTACCTATCCCCATGGTTTCTTCACTCCGGTACCTTGGTGTTACTCTTGACTCATCCCTGTCTTTCAAACCCCACATTTCCTCTGTTGTTCAGCGCTCCTTCCTCACCTTGAAGCAGCTCCGCGCAGTTCGCCCTTTTCTCTCTTTTGCTGCCTTGTCTACTCTGTTCCTTTCTTTTGTGGTGTCTCGTCTTGACTATTGTAATGTCGTTTTAGCCGGCCTTCCCCATTCACAACTGTCTCGTCTTCAACGTATCCAAAACACTGCCACCGGTATTCTCACCCATGCCTCTCGCTTTGATCACGTCACTCCCCTGCTTCTACGCTTGCACTGGCTCCCTGTTTCTTTCCGGATTCAGTTCAAGTTTCTTATGTTGTTCATAAATCAATTCACACAGGTATTCCCTTCTATCTTGCTGACCAGATTCATCTTTACATCCCCCTCCGCACCCTTCATTCTATTCATGCCAACAGCATGTCACTCCCTTTCCCTTCCCTCGCCCACCTGGAGTCCACTCGTTCCTCAGCTTTCTATTTCCTTGGCCCGAAGCTCTGGAACTCGCTCCCCCATGCCGTCCATTTGGAGCAGTCTTTTATTACATTCAAAGCCAAATTAAAAACCCACCTTTTCTGTCTTGCTTATGTCCTCCCCCCCCCCCCCTCACTCTCCCCTCTTTCCCCACCTCCACGTTGATGTATTGTCCTTTGTCCCTACCAATCAGAATCTCTCCCCCTTATTCGCCCTGTTGTTCTCTCTCTCTCCTTTGTCTTTCCTCTATTCTGTTCTTTTCTGTTCTGTTTCTTTGATTTTATGGCGTTCCTTTTCCTTTTCTTTTCTGCAGCATTTTTAAATTTTTAAATTTTATAGTCTTATTGTAAACCGCCCAGATACTTGTGTTGTTGGGCAGTATATTAAGTATAAAATAAACATAAACATAAACACTGGGGAAAGAGAACAAGTGGCACTGTCAAATAGAAACTACATGAACAGAATATCTCAACTCGGTTACCCATGAAGAACATAGACCGTCACCAAACAAAGAACAAGGGATCATAATTCAGAAATAGGAAGACAATAATTAAACTAGGAACCCCAAAAGCCAAACCTGGAATATACAACAACACTGGAGAAATAAAACTATAAATTAATTTCTTCTTGTACTAAACAAAAACACAAAGATGTTAGCGTTGCACATTTCCCAGAGCTGACATATTCCAGTTAATAAATTCAAAATAAAAAAGTATTTTTCTACCTTTTGTTGTTTGGGCATTTATTTTTCATTTGCAATTGCTCCAGTCACTTTCTTCTGGTTTCTTTGTGTCTTCTGCCAACTCTCCATTGCCTGCTGGCTATTTGTCTTTATCTTTATTACATTGCTTGCTTGACCGCCCAGGCCGAAGCATCTGGGCGGTTTACAAAAAAAAAATTATAATAAAACATATGCTGCGATTAGAAAAGGAAAAGGAACGCCAATTTTGTGACAGGAAAGACAAGATAAGAGACAGTTAAAGTACAGAGTGGACTGACTAACATCATACAGCTAAGTGTCCTTTCTGCTTTCTTCTAGCTTTTTTCCATTCTCTTTCTGCATTTGCTTTAACATATTGATCTTTCCTCTTTTGCTCTTTCCTCCATTTCTTGCTTTATTCCTTTTTCATCCACTCAAATTTCAACCTTCCATCCTCAATCCCCAATTACTCTCCCAATACCCGGCCAATCGTAGATTTTTCTTCCCTCCCAATCAAAATATCTTTTCCCCTCTCCATCCTCACTCCCCCAGCCCCAGCCCCTTCTAGTCCACTCCCAACATCAGCTGTCTTCTAGTTCCAGCCCCACTCAGCATCCACAGCTCATTTCCAGTCCTAGCCCCCCATCGGTCCATTTTCAATCTTAGATCCGCCATCAGCCATTTCCAACCCTATCCCAACCCACCATCAGCCCATTTCCAGTCCTATCCCAGCCCCACATTGACCCATTTCCAGTCCAAGCCCCCCCATCAGCCCATTTTCAATCCTAGCCTCCATCAGTCATTTCCAGTCCTATTCCAGCCCCCATCAACCTATTTCCAGTCCAAACCCCCTCCCCCCCCATTAGCCCTTTTCCAATTCTAGCACCATTTCCAGTCCTATCCTAGCCCCCTATCAATCTATTTCCAGTCCCATCCTAGCCCCTCCCCCCTGAAGAGCCCCGTGCCTGTCTGAGCAGCTTCAGAGTGAGCCATGGAGGCCGACTCACCTCTGCACAGTGCTGGAGTGAAGAGCTGCATGTTCCTTTACTCCCACTGTGTTTTCGTGAAGCGTGCTGAGTGCCAGAAAAAGTTGAAGAGCATTTTATGTTACCCGACACACCACAGGCATCACGAGAACACCGTGCGGGTGAAGGAACACACTGTTCTTCACTCCAGTGCTCTGCAGAGGTGAGTCGGGGCCTTGGGCCTCCTTGGCTCCCTCTGAAGCCGGTTCTGCCAACCCATCTAGCAGAATGAAGTTCTTATAGTGCCCCTGAAGCGCAGGGCCATGTGCTTAGAACATTCTCACACAATGGACGGGCTGGCCCTGGATACATGTAGGGGGAGATAAGAGAGAGGAGATAGGTGCACCGATGCAGCAACTAGCCACCCGAAATGTTCAGCCTGCCTCCATGATGGAATACAAATGATTAGTAGTAGTAGTAGTAGTAGAAGAGATGATGGATGGCTGCCTAATCAAAGTGGAACCTAGTAAGGCACTGCTCATCTGTGAGGTCCAGGAATTCTGTCCTGGGTCTGTTGATCTTCTGATATGGGTGGCTCCTGGTGAATCTCCTGCAGCAAAGCCAGCACAACCAATGTGTTAAGTTATCCATGGCTGCTACCTCCCATGATCAGCATTCTCTGATTCCCACCACCAGCACCCTCTGACTTCCTGCACCCACATATACATCCTCAGACTTTCACACACACATACCTTCCCAGACACATGCAACACACATACAGGCAGCAGGGAACCACAAAGAGATACAGAGGCTGGGGGTAACACCAGGGCACATACAGCTAATAGGCACTGAGCAACCGAGCAACAAGACCACTGTCACAGTAAGGGCCTGGGAGTGTGGGATTTGCACAGCTGGGTGTTGGGAGTCAGAGAGTTGAAATATACAGGGAACTGGAGGGGGGCTGATTTGAGACAGGCACAGGATAGAGTGCAGGGGCAGAGTGGGTAGCTCAAAAGATACCTACATGGGCACAGACAACATTCAAGCCAATAACTTGCCAGCCAAACTTCTCTAATCACCAATGCCACAGGCAGTCCAAAAGACAGTAAAGTTCCCTTCTCATTCATGATTTATAACAGGAACAGATTGGCATGTTTGCAATTGCTGCCCTGCATGTCTCTGGGCATTTGTGAAATATGTCATGAACATGCAGCCGTAGAAGACACCCACGCCCTGTAGGACATGCCCCCGGCATAGATGTGCAAAGACTGTATGTCCAGAGTAAAAAACGTGTAGCTCGCGGCCTTTCCAAAACTGCATTCTGCACATGTCTGCAGCTTCCACATTTTTTTGTCACCACTGACACATTTAAAACATAAATATGGCTTCTAAAATTACCCGCTTCACATCTAATAGTGAGTGTGGGTTTTTCCATTGAGTGGGAGCCCATCTTCTACTTTATTACTCTCTACCAGTGAACCTGGAGCTGATGGTGATGTAGGTACACGTCCCTGAAACTGTCCTGGGTTTACTCCTGGCTCTGGTGTCACTGTCTACTGAAGAGCTCCTGGATTTAACCTTCCTTTAGAGCTGGTAGCCTCTGCAGATGCAGATCCCTGGAACTGCTCTACAGATGTTTTGTGCACAGATATTTTTTGATTATCAAGTTTTTTTCTTCTTGGAGCTTCACTACAGTCAAGTTAAGGCATTGTTGGCAAGTTTTACATAGTCAATCCATTTTCCCTTGCTCTCTATTCCTCTGCTCCTATGCATATGATTCCCCCTAAATGGGATGAGGAGATAGGGTTTAGTTTCTCTTAGCTGCCCTCTCAAGGGGCAATGCATGATGCAGTGGCTATGTGCCAAATACACAATTCTACCTTTGGAAGTGGTTTGAATAGGTCTTGCATTTTCGCTCCTAGAGGGATGTAACTGGGCAGAAGGTAACCTCCCCTGTTCTGGAAAATGCTAAATACTGTCCAGTCTATATTATAGTATTCTAGTTGGGACACTGAATAGTGCTGCTGCAGCAGCAAAGCTGCTCAAAACAGTAACATTCAAGTAGTCTCTACACTGATAAAAATGCAATGTGTGCCTTTGAGTCAGTCCTGACTCCTGGTGACCCAGAAGCTCCTGGGTTTTCTTGGCAGTGTCACTGGAAGCAGATTGCCAGGCCTTTTTTCTGAGACAATGGAGGGTTAAGTGACTTGCCCAAGGCCACAAGGAGTGCTAGTGGGAATCAAACCCTGGTTGCTTGGTTACCAAGCCAGTGTTCTAACCACTAGGCCAGTGTTTTTCAACCACTGTGCCGCGGCACACTAGTGTGCCGTGAGATATTGTCTGGTGTGCCGTGGGAAAAATTCCAATTTCATCCGTAACATGTGGCCTCGGCTCACAAATTAGGGTTGCCAACCGGCCGGTTTTCAGCCGGCCTGGCCAGTTTTTTCCATGGCCAGGCCGGCTGCCAGCACAGTTGTAAAAAACCGGCCATTGAAAAGACGGTTTTTTGCTCTGGCCGCAAGATCGGGAGCGGCCAGAGCAAAAAACCGGCTTTTGTGCCGAAGTCCGCGGCGCGAACGCGATCGCGATTCCCTATAGCAGTGCAGCCGCTGGTTCTGCTTTGTACAGAGCAGCGGCTGCACTACACTTACATTGAAAAGTAAAGAGAAACTGTGTCAGGAGCCCTCCGATCATGCAGAGCCCGAGGAAGTGATGTCATGGGGGCGGGCTCCTCACAGGCTGTCTTTCCTTTTCAAATTAACTTTAGCTGCAATAAAGTTAATTTGAAAAGGAAAGACAGCCTGTGAGGAGCCCGCCCCCATGACATCACTTCCTCGGGCTCTGCGATGACCGGAGGGCTCCTGACACAGTTTCTCTTTACTTTTCAATGTAAGTGTAGTGCAGCCGCTGCTCTGTACAAAGCAGAAGCAGCGGCTTGGGCAGAGGGGGGGGGTGTGTGTGTGAGTGAACCAGCAAGGGGGGGGGATTGTGAAGTGAACCAGCAAGGGGGGGAGTGTGAGTGAACCAGCAGTGGAGGGGGGGGTGGTGTGAGTGAACCAGCAAGGGGGGGGGCGGCGGCGATGGTGTGAGTGAACCAGCAGGGGGAGGGGGGGTAAGTGAGTGAGTGACCCAGCAGGAGGGGTGAGTAAGTGACAGGGGGGTGGGTGAGTGAACCAGCAGTGGCGGGAGGGGGGTGGTGTGAGTGAACCAGCAGGGGAGGGGGGTTGGTGTGAACCAGCAGGGGAGGGGGGTTGGTGTGAGCGTTTGATGGAGTTTACCACCCGCTTTGGGCTGCATTCCCAAACAACCCGACACGCTATCAGAATATAGAAGGACTAGGGGACATGTAATGAAGCTACAGGGTAAACTATTTAAGACAAATAGGAGAAAATATTTCTTCACTCAACGTGTAATCAAACTCTGGAATCTGTTACCGGAGGATGTAGTAAGGGCTGTTAGTATAGCTGGGTTTAAAAAAGGTTTGGACAAGTTCCTGGAGGAAAGGTCCATAAACCACTATTAAAAAGGGACCCAGGATATTAATGCTTGGCCTAGTACAAGCACTGCAGAACCTGTGTCTTTTGGGGAAACTGCTAGGTACGTATGACCTAGATTGGCCACTGTTGGAAACAGGATACTGGGCTTGATGGACCTCGGTCTGACCCAGTATGGCATTTCTTATGTTCTTATGTTCTTATGATTCCTATTCAAGAGAATTACTTTATATATAGTCAATATAGGCACAGAGGTAAATTTTTTTAACATTTTCTAATGGTGGTGTGCCTCGTGATTTTTTTCATGAAAAAAGTGTGCCTTTGCACAAAAAAGGTTGAAAAACACTGCATTAGGCTACTCCTCCACTCCCTCTACACTGATATAGAATGATTATTGTTTACATATAGAATGTATATGTTTCAAACAGTTCCCCTGCTTTTCAGGAGAAAAATAAGCGAATACTGTGATCCTTGCTGGGCACATTTTTATGGAAAGGCCAGAAACTACAGGTAAGATGGCAGCTTCTTATTCAACAGAGAAAGAAGAGAAGGTTGGCAATACCAGATATGGACCTGTATAGTACAGTCTAACAAATGGAGTGGAGGAGTAGCCTAGTGGTTAGAGCAACAGCCTACTATCCAGAAGATCAAGGGTTTGATTCCTACTGGCACTCCTTGTGACCTTGGGCAAGTCACTTTACCCTCCATTGCCTCTGAAGAAAAGGCTGGCAATCTACTTCCAGTGATACAATGCCAAGAAAGCCCAGAGGTAGTTGGGTTGCTGTAAGTCAACACTGACTTGATGGCACTACAAAAAACAAATGCACTACTGGACTGCTTGCAAAATACTCCTATCTGTACATCAGTAGCCTGGGAGTGAGAATAGGTTAAGCCTTTGGGAAAAGCTTATGTTCTTCATGCAGTGGCAGTTACAGCTTGCTTTGGGAATTAGAAAGAGAGCATTAGGCCCCCTCAGGTAGTTGTAACAGTGGGTTTGCAGAAGGTGAGGATATAAGGGACAACCCCCTGGTTGCCATTTTCAAGGTAGTGCAGACTTTCATGCAAGACTGAACAGTAAGGGTCTGATTCAGTGGTGGCAGCTAGCACTGCTAAAGCAGCTAGCTGCCAGCACTGAACATTAGACCCAGATATTCAGTGCTGGGACCATATCTGGGCCACAGCATTGAATATCCAGATTGCTGCCCGGTTAGTTTCAGTGGCAAAAGTAAAGCCAGCCTTTACTGCACCTGACTTCTGCTGCTTAGTGATAACCAGGCAGTGCCTCAGGATCACAGCTGGCTGATTATCATTGGGTGCCTCCCCTGGAATGCCCCAGTACTAACCGGTTAGCATCAGGACGTTCAGCAGTGGTGCCCACGGATATTCAGAAGCATTAACCGTGTTAGTGCCACCGAATATCCCCGGTCAGGAGGATTAACACAGTTAGCAGGTCTGCTAACCATGTTAATCCCTTTGAATATTGGGCCCTAACGTTTTTTGCAGACTGGGCAAAGAGGGGGCTAGATAAGATACACAGTTAGTAGATGAGGAGGGAAAGGACCTTCTCTTACAAGTTTTGGCTGAATGACATCAGCTACATAATAGAAACACCTTTGTGTTTCCACAAGCTCAACATTATATTTACTTGTTGGGGCAGTTAACTGGCATGAGGCTGTAAATGAGGTTCTCCAGGACCAAGCAGGAAGTCAGTCCTCACATATGGGTGACGTCGGCGCCGACGGAGCCCTCGCGGAGCAATTTTTCCCCAGCTTTCAAAGAAAGCCTTTGGGAATTGCAGCGCGCATGCGCGGTCCTCTTCCCGCCCAAGGGTGCCATCTTGCTCAGTCTTCTTTTTTCCGCGGAGCCCTACAGACGTTGCCTGTGAATCCCCGCAGAAAAGTTGATTTTTTCTCTATTTTTTCTCTTTTTTCTTCGGTTCGACGCCGGTTCTTTTCCCGCCCGGACTCGCGACGCCGGTTGCAAGTCCGTCCCTTATTTTTCGTTTTTTTGTCCTTCGTGACAGATTTCGCGCCTTTTTCCTTTTTCCCTGGCAGCCCGGTCATTCGACCTCGCAGGGGCCCTTTTTCCCCCCGATGGCTGCCAGCGGCTTTAAAAAGTGTGATCTCTGTAAGAAACTCATGTCTCTTACAGACACTCATGATTTCTGCCTCCGCTGCCTCGGCCCAGTTCATGACTCCCTGATCTGTGTGCCATGCGGCAAAATGTCCTCAAAAGCATTGAGGAGTCGGCAGCATCAGTGGGAGCGTATCTTCTCTGACTCCGGCCGGGCTCGGACCTCGTCAGAGGCTTCGACGTCTCGGGACTCTGGTCCTGAGCATCGTCGAAGTTCCTCTGAGAGGGGGTCTCCTACCCGGGAACATCATCGGAAGAAGAAACCCGCGAGGGCGGGATCGGTGGACGCTCCTGGTTCCTCGAGGGCCAGGTCGCATAGCCCCGATTCCCGTCCCGGGTCCTCGGAGACGGAGAGGCCGTCAAAACATCCTCGACTCGAGGTGGACTTGCCCGCTCATGTGAGTACTGTTGTCCTCGTTGACTCGCCTCCGAAGGACCCGACGTCGGGCCCGACGCCGTCGGGGCCCGAGTCGGGGGCTGCTGGGTCTCCTGAGCTCGGACTCAGGTTGACAGCCTTGGAGAGCAGTCTGACTGCCTTCTTGGACCAGCAGCGGGTATTGATCGCTGGCCTCGCCGGTGCTTCTGCCCTGACTGCCGGGACGTCGACCTCCAAGTCGACCCCGGAGACCGAGCCGATCCTCGAATCCATGAGGGCTCGAGTCGATCCTCGGTCGAGGTCTCCTTCGGCCTCCCGTTCGGGACCGAGGTCGTCGACGCCGACTCCCTCGGCATCGGAGCGGATAGCATCGGTGCCCGCCCGACCGGAGCCGCTCGACTCCTCCTCTGAGGAGTCGGCCTGGGAATCTGAGGACGAAGAGTCACCTGGTTCCTTTCGGACTCGGTGTGTCCCTTCGGACTCCCCCGAGTCCGAACCTCGGAGACGGTCCCCCCCGGAGGATACCCGGTTCTCGTACTTCGTGAGGGATATGGCCAAGGCCTTGGCCTTCCCTGCGGATCCCGAGGAGGAGCCTCGAGTCGAAGAACTCAATGCCCTCCAATATGACTCTCCCCCGAAGGAGGCCTTTATTGTACCGGTTCCTCCGATGCTGGAACGACTTCTCTTCCGCATGTGGGAGAGCCCGGCGTCGTCGCCGGTATTAAGCAAGCGGGTCGATTCCATTTATCGAGTCCACAAGAGCCCCGGCTTCCAGAAGGCACAACTACCGCACCATTCCATGGTGGTGGAATCGGCCATGCATAGACTTAAGAGTCAAAAAATGCACTCCTCGGTGCCCCTGGTAGGGAAGCCCGAAGCCTGGATGCCCTCGGTAGGAAGTGCTTCCAGGGCTCTATGCTTGCTTGTCGAGTCCAGACATACCAGCTCTACATGGGCATGTATCTCCGAGACCTGGCTAAAGAAATAGCCGGGTTCTCTGCTGGTCTCTCCGACGAACCTTTGCAGAGGTTCCAATCCTTGTCTACTGGTATTCGGGAGTGCTCCAAGTTTATCTCTCGAGCAGCCTACGATGGTTTTGAGGCGTCGGCTCGAGTAGCTGCGGCCGGCATCGGTGGACGCCGCCAGGCTTGACTTCAGACGTGCGACCTCGAGCCCTGGGTACAGGACAAGTTGGTCGATGTACCCTGCCGAGGTGATAACCTCTTTGGCAAACCCATGGATGAGAAGGCTGCACAAATCGAGACGGAGACTCTCACCAGGACTCGTCTCTCAAGGAAGACCTCTGCCCCTTCTCAAAAGAAGAAGGCCTCGGGGAAAAAGCCCTTTTACCCGAGGAAAGGTGCTGCCTATAAATACTACCCTCAATATCCGGCCTTAGCAGCTCCCCCACAGGGAAAGCAGGCCAAGGGACGGGGTAATGGGTCCCGTAGGCAGCAAGCCCCCAAGCCTGCACCACCGGCCCCTGCTCAGCAGGGTGGGGGTTTTTGACTTCCTCAGCATAGCCTCTCCCCCTCAGCTGGTTTCTCTCAGCACAGGAGGCCGGCTGGTCCACTTTGCCCAAAGGTGGTCCACCATCACCACAGATACCTGGGTACTTCACATAGTTCAAAAGGGTTATCTTCTTCACTTTCACCAGGTACCTCCCTCCTACTTTCCAGGGGAGCCTCCCAGACTACCTTTGCACAGGGACTTACTACTTCAGGAGTTAGCAAGTCTTGTTCAGGAACAAGCCGTGGAACCGGTGCCCCACCACCTGAAGGGCCAAGGGTTTTACTCCAGGTACTTCCTAATTCCAAAAAGAACTGGAGGCCTCAGACCCATCCTGGACTTGCGAAACCTCAACAAGTTCCTTGCAAAGGAAAAGTTCAAGATGCTTACCCTTGGAATTCTGCTGCCCTACCTCCAGCAGGGAGACTGGCTATGCTCCTTGGATCTGAAAGATGCATATACTCATATCCTCATTCATCCGGACCACAGACAATATCTCAGATTTGTTGTGGGAGGAAATCATTACCAGTACAGGGTGCTGCCCTTTGGCCTATCCTCCGCACCCAGGGTGTTCACCAAATGCCTCGCTGTGGTGGCGGCTTATCTGAGACTTCAAGGTCTGTTTGTGTTCCCATACCTGGACGACTGGCTCATCAGAGCCCAGTCTTCCCAAGAGGCCACTCAAGCCACTCAGCGCACTGGCTCTGCTCCAACACTTGGGTTTTGTCATAAACTTCGCAAAGTCCACTTTGCTCCCCTCTCAAAATCTCGAGTTCATCGGCGCCCGGTTGGACACACTTCAGGCGCGGGCCTTCCTCCCTCTGGACAGGGCCAAGCGGCTCATGGATCTCGCCGGTCACTTTCACAGCAATGCGCTGGTCTCAGCCAGGCACTTTCTGCGACTGCTCGGCCATATGGCTTCCACGGTCCATGTGACCCCCAATGCCTGACTGAACATGCGTCCTGCTCAGTGGTGCCTTCGCCATCAATGGCATCAGGCCTCGGGGAGCCTAGCGGACTCCGTACAGATCTCCGACCAGCTGGTCTCTTCTCTACAATGGTGGCTTCATCTGCCAAACCTAGTACTAGGAGTGACTTTTCAGCCCCCTACGCATTCTCAGGTCCTGACGACCGATGCTTCTCTCCTGGGTTGGGGAGCACATTGCCAGGAGACCTGTACTCAAGGCCTCTGGACTCCTTGGGAGTCTGCTCAACAGATAAACTTCCTGGAGCTCAGAGCCATCCGCCTAGCGCTCAAAGCATTCTCTCACCTGGTTTCTCACCAGTCGGTGATGATACAGACGGACAATCAGGTTGCAATGTTCTACGTGAACAAACAAGGCGGAACAGGCTCCTTCCTTCTCTGTCAGGAGGCACAAAAACTATGCTCTTGGGCTGTCCACCACGGCATCATCCTCAAGGCTGTCTATCTCCCAGGTCAAGAAAATTACCTGGCCGACAAGCTCAGCAGGATCCTCCAACCACACGAGTGGAGGTTGGATCTGCTGGTGGTTCAGCGGATCTTTCTCAAGTGGGGCCTCCCCACCATGGATCTGTTTGCCAGTCCTCTGAACCGGCAGATGCCCAGATTCTGCTCTCGTCAGCCGCATCCTCTCCGGGTAGCGGCGGATGCTTTTCTAATTCCGTGGTCCACCGGCCTCTTGTATGCCTTTCCTCCCATGCCTCTGGTGTCTCGGACGCTCTTCAAGGTTCTCACAGACAAAGCATCGATAATCCTAGTGGCTCCCCGGTGGCTGAGACAACCTTGGTTCCCGCTTCTGATGCAGCTAGCGGTAGACACTCCTCTTCCACTGGGATTTCAGCCCGACCTCCTGTCGCAGGATCAGGGGACTCTCCTACACCCCAATCTCCGGTCCCTTCATCTGATGGCCTGGCTGCTGAAAGGGTAGTCCTTGCTCCTCTGCAGCTACCTCCAGATGTGGAGGAGGTCGTCTTGGCCTCTAGGAGGCCCTCCACCCGAAAGTCCTACGCTCTCAAGTGGCGTCGGTTCTCCGTCTGGTGTACTCAGCAGTCTCAAGATCCTTTCTCCTGTTCAGCATCAGTGGTCTTGCAGTACTTGCTCTCTCTCCAACCTTGGACTTAAGTCCAACTCGGTAAAAGTCCACCTCAGTGCTCTTTCTGTGCATCACATGCCGGTGGATGGTAGACCTCTTTCCAGCCACCCTCTGGTGGCTCGGTTTCTCAGAGGCCTCCTTCTCCTTAAGCCACCTTTGCGCCCGCCAGCCCCGGACTGGGATCTTAATGTGGTGTTGCAGCGGATTACCTGTCCGCCTTTGGAGCCTATGGCTACCTGTCCGCTACGTTTTCTTTCGTGGAAAACCTTGTTCTTGGTAGCCCTCACTTCAGCTAGACGCGTTAGTGAGCTGCAGGCCCTGGTTTCTGATCCTCCTTACACTAGGTTCTACAAGAACCGGGTAGTCCTACGGACTCACCCTAAATTTCTTCCCAAAGTGGTTTCCCCTTTTCACATCAACCAGGAGGTGGTACTTCCGACCTACTTTCCCAGGCCACACTCCAGCCGAGCTGAAATGGTCCTGCATACCCTGGACTGTAGAAGGGCGTTGACCTTCTACCTTGACCGTACGCGGGAGCACCGAAAGGCTGTTCAGCTCTTCGTGTCTTATGACCCCAACAAGTTGGGGCTCCCTGTCTCCAAGCGTACTCTGTCCATCTGGATTGCGGACTGTATCGCTTGGGTTTACGAGGCTGCTGGCCTCGTGCTGGAAGGTAGAGTCACAGCTCATCGTGTTCGGGCGAAGGCTACGTCGGTAGCTTACCTCCGCTCTGTTCCATTGGCAGACATCTGCCGGGCCGCTACTTGGTCTTCAAGCCAGACTTTTGCAGCCCATTACTGCCTGGAGAGGGAGTCCCGCAGGGACAGTGCTTTCGGACAGGCAGTCCTCCGTAACCTCTTCGAGGCATAGGCAACTCCTACCCTCCGTCCCGGATGTTGGGCTACTGGTTGGAGACATATTCAGAGAAGATTCCTTCCTTCTGTGCTACTGACCTCGAGGGAGCTCATTTTTGTGCTTAGGGTCTCCGGTAGCCTTAAGCTTGGGAGTCCCATATGTGAGGACTGACTTCCTGCTTGGTCCTGGAGAAAGCGTAGTTACTCACCTGTAACAGGTGATCTCCAGGAGCAGCAGGAATCAGTCCTCACAACCCTCCCTCCTCCCCTTGGAGTTGCAGTTATATGCTTTCGTTTTTGCTAATTTTTGCTGTCTTTTAGCTATGTCATCTGACTGAGCAAGATGGCACCCTTGGGCGGGAAGAGGACCGCGCATGCGCGCTGCAATTCCCAAAGGCTTTCTTTGAAAGCTGGGGAAAATTGCTCCGCGAGGGCTCCGTCGGCGCCAACGTCACCCATATGTGAGGACTGATTCCTGCTGCTCCTGGAGAACACCTGTTACAGGTGAGTAACTACGCTGACTGGAAGAATGTTTCTTATTGGACTGCGAGGGTGCATATAAGGTGGCTCTATTTTACCGGATTTGGCAACATTAACTCCCTCAGATAGAACTGATGGATTATGCAGATGGATGAGCTTGGGACTTCAGGATTCAACTGACAGGTGAGCAGTGTAAAGAAGTCGTGTGCAACTCCTTGTGTGACAGTTAATATAGGGTTGTAAAAATTTCTGTTGCAGGCCTGTCTCCCCTAGACAGGCCTTTAAGATAGATCTGTTTTGGGGCTGCAGATTGATACCGTAATACTAAGGCATCGGGTCACCTGCCCCCAGTACTGCTGTATGTGTGCAAGTGGAAATGAATGAGTAACTTCTTCTCTCCGATGACTTTTCAACCTCCCTGGGAAGACTGAAAAAATGGGAAAGGCAATTTTTGAGTACAGGGCTGTAATATTGGCTAGAAAGTGTATTTTGTTAAAATGGAGCCACCTATTTTTATGTAATGAAGGACTTTATTATCTGACTTAATGGTGATGGAGAGATTAGAGGTGAAAAGAGAAGTGGGAACAGAGTTCAGTCCATATGAGACTGTCCTGGCAGAACTTGTCCCAGCGGGCGTGAAGTCTTCTTTTGAATTTTTAATGGTGAGACTCCCCTAAGTAGGAAGTAGAGTGAGAGATTAGAGATATAGCAGCCATCGAGGGAGGGGGTCTTGGGGTTCAGGGAGGGTGGGTTTGGTATTTGCAATTCCCTGGGGTTGGTGGAAGGACAGCCACTGGCCTTGTGATGGAGATGTTCAGTGGGGTTTCAGAGGGGATTTGGTAGAGGGAACGGGATTGGGGGAGGTGGACGGTGTGCATTATTATATAAAATAAAAATGTTGGTTAATGTTCACCTGATGATACATGATCAATGACAAGCTTTTGTTCTGAGTAGTAGTCTGAACAATGTGTAATGTGTTGCCCTGAATTGTAGCATTTTCAATAAAGAATTTTTAAAAAAAGATAGAATGAGCTTCCATGATGAGCAGAGATGGATTTAACTGTCAGCCTCCATTAGCCGCTGTTGGTGTTGATTAGTTTAGGCTACTATGCTTGAAAAGCCACTGATCTAAAAGAAAAATTAAAAAAAACCCCACTGATATAAATTATACAATAAAGTAAATAAAATACAATAATAAAGAATTTACATAACCATTAAATCTTAAAAACATCAGTAAAACAAGATAATTACACCCACCATCCTTGCCTCCAGTTTGTTTATTTTTTAACCCACAGAGCTCTGGTTCTTCCCTGCCTCATCAGACCTCATGTTCCACTGTGATGGTTCCCTGCATGGCTCTGGTGATGAGGGAAGCAGATCTTTGACCCAACTGAAAACTGGAAAGAGCAGATCTGGAAAATCTTAAGTCCAGTGCATTAGTAACATGGTGTGGGACACATAGAAAAGGCAGCAACAACAACATATTTCAATTCCACACAGGCCACACTGGGAGAAGAAACAGACCAGAAATTTCATTCTTCAGTTTTGTGCAGGAAGCATAGCAAGCAGGCATGGCACAGCATCTTTCAGTCCCAATCGGTCACATTGGAAGAAGGGTAATGATTTTACTCTTCAGCCCTTGGAAGAATCACATTGGGAGAGAGAACAGTGCCTGCACTCTTCAGTTATGTACAGGCTACATTTGGGATGGAGGTTGGCAGTTTCATTCATTGACATAGCGTGAATCACATCAGGGGAGATAGAACACTTTGGGCCCGATATTTGAAGGTCCTTACACAGGTAACTTCCTTAGTTACCAGTGTAAGGGCCGTAACCGGGATATTTGAAGGGCACCTACATGGGTAGTGCCCTTCGAATATCCCGGCTAGGTCCCTAACGTGTCCAGATGCTATTCGCATAGCATCAGGAGGTATTAGGGCGTTCCGGGGTGGAGGGGGGGTGGATGAAGAGGCTCCATGGGTAGCAGCGATTTTCAATGCTACCCTTATAGCCCTCTGTGCCTTAAAGATAAGCGAGGAAAAATCTTGCTTATCTTTAAGGCGCAGAGGGCTATGCGGGTAACATTGAAAATTGCTGCTACCCGTGTAGCCTCTGCGGCTGCCAGGGCATGCAGGCTAACCCAGATTTTCACTTCCGCCAGCACGGAAGTGAAAATCTGGGTTAAGAAGGTTGGCAGGCAGGCTCTGCACAACCACAGCACATAGCCTGCACAACTTAGTATCGGGCCCTCTGTCTTTAGCTTCTGCAGAGCTTCAGTCCTCCCAGAGCAACAGAAAGTAACAAACCTTTAACTTTGCTTGCCACCTCCTGATTTTGCTGCTTTAGGTAGAAGCTGAGTTATCCTGTGCAGAAATATAGGCATAATATCGAATGCTTCAGAATGAAAGTAGCTTTGAGTTTAATGGGCTAAGGCTAGGGTCTCTGAAGAGAGAAACTATTGGTAAAGCAGGAATCAGGTAAAAACTAAGGTTCAGTTTCAAAGTAGCTAACTTAAATAGCCAGTAACAGTATAAATCGCAGAGTAAAAACAGACCAAACACTTTAATATGCTAGTGCAAGGTGGTATATTAAGTAAATAAATCAAATAAAGCACAAATTATTCTCATTCTGTCCTCTATAGGAAATTGGCCATATATCTGTGGATATCAGTGGGTCCCTAGAGGACCAGATGAATCACCTAAAACAGAATGAACAGAACATCATCAACTATAAATCCAACATTGATAAACTGGAAGGAGACCACCAACTTATCCAGGAAGCCTTAATCTTTGACAACAAACACACCAGTTACACCATGGAGGTGAGTCACTGCCCTTCACATACAGCCAAGTGGTCTCACTGGATGGCTCTCTCATTCACATATTCTCTTTCACCCTATAGCACATCCGTGTGGGCTGGGAGCAGCTTTTGACCACCATCGCCAGAACCATCAATGAGGTGGAGAACCAGATCCTGACCCGTGACGCCAAAGGCATCAGCCAAGAGCAAATGAACGAGTTCCGGGCCTCCTTTAACCACTTTGATAGGGTAAGATGCCCATGGGGCTAACACTTGCCCTTTCATGTTTGGTTTCATGGATGTAATAGTCTGTCTCACACAAACTAGGCCTATCAACATTTCATACAAAGCAGGGGAAGTTTGATTGAGCCAAAAATATGGGAAGATAGGGTGCAGAATTGTTTTAGAGAGGGCTCTCAGGATGAGTTCGTAAATGTTATGCAATATGAAAAATGCAATTTAAATGTTTTGGAAATGGTCACATTTCAAGTTCAATGGTACTTGCAACCATAGAAAGACTAGGACACAAAAGAGAGGGTTTTTTGGTAGGTGAGTGGATCAGGCAGGAATAGAGCGGGTTGCCTGGACAGCTCTGGTGGAGGCATCAGGAGAGATATGGGCTACCTAAGACAGTGGGAAGAGTGTGTGGTACCTGAGATGGCAGAAATGATGCAAGATAGCATGAATGGAATGGGATGCCTTGTATGCAAAAGCAATGTGGAGTACCTGGGATGAGAGGAACAACATGGGGCACCTGGAATGGTGGGAGCAGGGGTGGGGTGTCTGGGATGGCAGCCACAGTATGGAACAATGGGAGAAGTATGTGGTGCCTATGATGGTGGAAGTAGTGGGAAACACTTGGGATGGCAGGAGCACAGACTGAAGTAGCTCAGTTTAGAAAAGTGAAAGATTATTTGGACTGAAAAAAAGTGTAGCTCCTCTTCTGGGTAGTTATTGTTGACTACAGGTGTATATAGTTCTAAGTCCCAATTCCTTGGGCTGTCTGCTAGGTCTGGCATGGATTCTCTGACAGAGAAAGTGATTCTCTACTTTAAGCCCAAGGTATACATTACAAGTTTAAGGAGACAGTTTAGACAAGACTGGAGTATTCCAAAATAAAGTGTTCATGGGCTGATAAGCAGTCCATGGAATCGTGTTTTTTAAATGCTCATGAAAAGAGTAGTTACTCACCTGTAACAGGTGTTCTCCAGGAGCAGCAGGAATCAGTCCTCACTTATGGGTGTCATCGACGCCGATGAAGCCCCAGCGGGTGTCATCAACGCCGATGAAGCCCCAGCGGAGCATTTCCCCAGCTTTCCATGAAAGCCTTTGGGAATGCTGGCATGCATGCGCGGTTCCCTTCCCGCCTAAAGGTGCCATCTTACCTCAGTCAAATGAGATAGCTAAGAACAGCACACAAAAATGTAAAAATTAAACTATGTACAACTGCAACTCCAAGGGGAGGAGGGAGGGTAGTGAGGACTGATTCCTGCTGCTCCTGGAGAACACCTGTTACAGGTGAGTAACTACTCTTTCTCCAGGACCAAGCAGGAAGTCAGTCCTCACTTATGGGTGACTCCCCAGCTCTGGGCTACCAGGAACCCAGGCTGAACAAGAGAACTCCCTCTAGTCTCAGCAACACAGGAAAGGCTTTGCAAGGACACACCCTCCACAGGTAGCCCAACCAGAGGGCAGGAGGGCAGGAGTTCCCTAGACCTCAAAGAGATTCCGGAGTACTGCTTGCCCAAAAGCACTGTCCCTACGGGACTCCCTCTCCAGACAGTAGTGGGCTGCAAATGTCTGGCTTGAAGACCAAGTAGCAGCCCTGCAGATGTCTTGCAATGGGACAGAGCGGAGGTGAGCCACTGATGCAGCCATTGCCCTCACATGGTGGGCCATGACCCTACCCTGCAAAGGAAGGTCAGCCGCCTTGTAAGCCCAGGTAATACAGTCAGCCACCCAGATGGACAAGGTACGCTTGGACACAGGCCTCCCCAAGTTATTGGGGTCAAAAGAAAGGAAGAGCTGAGAAGCTTTCCTGTGACCCTGCGTACGCTCAAGGTAGAAGGATAAGGCCCTCCTACAGTCCAAGGTATGGAGAACTGTTTCAGCCTGACTTCCATGAGGCCTAGGGAAGAAAGTAGGAAGAACCACCTCCTGGTTGAGGTGGAAAGAGGAGACAACCTTAGGAAGGAACTTAGGGTGAGTCCTGAGGACCACCCTGTTTTTATAGAACCTGGTGTAAGGCCTATCACAGACCAAGGCCTGAAGCTCACTCACTCTTCTAGCCGAAGTAAGGGCTATCAGAAAGAGAGTCTTCCAGGAAAGGAAGCGTAGAGGGCAAGTAGCCATAGGCTCAAAAGGTGGGCGAGTCAGCTGCTGCAAGACCACATTCAGCTCCCACTCAGGAGCAGGAGGACGTATGGGAGGTTTGAGCAGGAGCAAGCCCCTGAGAAACCTAGACACCAAAGGGTGCACAGACAAGGAATGGCCCTCAACTAGGGAGTGGTGAGCTGCCAAAGCAGAGAGGTGGACTCGAACAGAGTTGGACTTGAGACCTTGATTGGACAAGTGCAGCAGGTACTGAAGCACCACTGACACAGTACAGGAGACAGGATCCTCAGCACGTAGCTGACACCACACAGAGAACCTTTTCCACTTGAGAGCATAGGTCTTCCTAGTGGATTGTTTCCTGGAGGCTAGGAGAACTTCCTCAACCTCGGGAGGCAGGCCCCAGGGAGCTAACACTACCCTTGCAGCCTCCATGCCATCAGATTGAGAGCTTTGAGATTGGGATGCAGTAAGGAGCCCTGATCCTGAGAGAGAAGGTCGGGTTGCAATCCCAGAGGCAGAGGCAGATCCACCGCCAGTTGAAGCAGGAGGGGGAACCAAGGCTGCCTTGGCCACCTGGGAGCTACCAGGAGGACAGAGGCCCTGTCTGGGGGGATCTTGAACAGTGTTCGGGCCACCAGAGGGGTTGGAGGAAATGCATAGAGTAGGCCCTGAGTCCAGGGAATCAGAAAAGCATCTGCTGCTACTCTCAAAGGATGCGGTTGCCTGGAGCAGAACCTTGGCAGCTGGTTGTTCAGTGGACTGGCAAACAGGTCTATGGAGGGAAGCCCCCATCTCAAGAAAATCTTCTGAACCACTAAAGGATGGAAATTTTGTTTATTAACACATGCAACAGAAAAACAAACAAAAAGCAAATACAATCACCCCAACCAAGTCCCACACCCCCCCCAAAAACCCCCACCCCCCCGACATAGCACAAAACAGGTATCACAAAAACCCCCCGTGACCCACCTCCCCAAACCCACCACCAACCCCAGCAATCAACACACGTGCCCCTCCTCCCAACAACAACCCCCAAAAAGTCCTTGACAATGTCCATGTCCCCTCCCCCCCCCTCAGTCCAATGTCCATACCCGACCCAACTTCCCCCTGCAAGAACACCCCAGCGTAGTCCACACATTGTTCGTCTTGCAATCCCTGAACCCCTGCCCCGCACAACACCCGCCACCAGTCCAATGTCCATTCTGTCTGACTCTCAGACTCCCTCCCCCCAACCATCCAGAAACAGAGCCCCCTATCCCCATCCCTCCCCCTTCAGATCCATCCCATCAAAACAAACACCTCAAAAACAAACCTCCCCACCCCCTCCCCCCAAACCAAATGTAAACATAAGGGCCCCTTTAGCCCATCCCCAACACAGTCCCACCAAAACAAATCATAACTAATCATACAAATCAAAAGCTAAATACAAAAGAAAAACATAACCCTTGTGCTGCCCTGCACTCCAGACAACGGAGCGGGATGCCCAGAACACAAAAAGAACAAATATAAACACTAATAACAAAAAATGGGGACGGCCACCCCTCTAAGGAGAAAGGGAAAGCGGACAACCGGTCAAACCCCTCATGGAGCACCAGCTCACCCCCCCCCTCCCCTCCCGGGAGAAAAACACCCCAAAATCATACCGAGACGTAAACCCCAGGGAAGGGAAACCAACCCCTCCTATCACACCCCTCCCCCCAGGGATACAAAACAAACCTCAAAGTCCTACAGGGACGAGAACCCCAGGGAACCCCTCCCCCTCACGGGGGGCGAAGGGTGAGGTGACGCCACAGACGCTCCCAACGATGAGCCTCCACCACCCGCCTTTCACGTTGCGCCATGCTGGACACTTCCTCTAGAATGTCCCGCACCACCTCGTCGAGGGGCAGGACCAACCCCGGGTCGAGACATGACAGCGCGCTTGCCACAGGTGGTAGCGCACTACGGCCGTGACGAGGTAGAGGGTCCCGGAGTCCTGCCTTAGAGGAAAGGACCAGGCCCCGTACACCCACTCCGCATACGTGAGGAGAGAAAGGTCGCGCAGGTGAAGAGCAGCGGACACCAACCGGCAGGCCTCCACGTTGAAGGGGCACTGCCGGAGGAAATGGTCCATGGTCTCCGTCTGCCCCTCACACCCGGCCCTCGGACAGACCCGCTCGGCCTGTGACCTGTACTTGAGGTTGTCCCTCACGTACAAACGCCCGTGGAAAGACAACCAGGCCACATCCCGAACCTTCTTCGGTAGCCGAGGGGAGTTCAACAGCCGAAGGCCCCGCTGCATCACATCCGCCGGACAGTCCCGCAGGGCCCACCGTGGTTGATAGTGAGAGGTGAGAACCATCCGGTATAAGCCTTTCCGCCCCAAGGACTGGGCGAGCGGGTCGGTTACCCCCCACCGCCGAATGAGCCCCACCATCGCAAATACGTACGATGGGGCCTGTTCCCCGCTCCGGCGCACACGTGGGACCGAGGACGCCCCCTCCCACTGCTCCCAGAAGCGGGAGAACCATTCCCGATAGGAGGCCACCAACCAGACCCCACCCCCTTCCCGCATCCTACCCAAGTGGAACGCCATAGACAAGACTGACAGGAAGACAAGGGGGTGCAACATACCCAAACCGCCCTCTGCCCGATCCAGGCAAACGATGTTGCGCTGGACGGGGTTCAGGCGGTTACCCCACAGGAAACAGAAAAAGACGGCACAGACAGACGCCTGACGGGACGACGGAAGGACGAAGACCGTGGCCACATGCAGAAAGAGAGGAAGCAGAAACGTCCCGAGGAGTTTGATCTTTCTCCTCGTACGTACACCTCCACCCCCTCCACCGCAGCACCCTACACCGTGCAGTCTCAAGACAACGGTCCCAATTGGCCTCCGCACAGTCCTCCGACCCGAAGACGAGGCCCAAAACGCGGACCTCCCCCACGGGAGGAGGAAAGGGGGCGCAGGAAGGCGGGGAGGCCTCCGAGGGGCCCAACCACAGCGTCTGGCACTTGCTGTGGTTGACAACAGAGTGGGCTACCTCCGAGTACTCCTCCACGGCCTCCCGCAGGGCCTCTACCCCTTCAGTGCCGTCCACGTAAACTGAGATGTCGTCAGCGTAGGCAACGACGGACACCGGGGGCGCACCAGGCGCCTCCAGACCCCGTAACCCACCTGAGGACAATCTCCAGAGGAAGGGGTCGAGGGAGAAGACATACAGCAGGGGGCTCAAAGGGCACCCCTGCCGCACCCTCGAGGCGACACCAAACGGCCGTCCGAGCCACCCGTTAATAAACGGGAAGCTCACCCCCCCTCGGTACAGCGCCTGCACGACGAAGAGGAAACCTGCGGGGAGGCCGAAGTGCTGGAGCACCACCCACAGGTACTGGTGACTGACTCGATCGAAGGCTTTGGACTGATCCAAGGAGACCAACCAGTGGTCCCGTTGGAGCGACCGGCCTCTCTCCACCACCTCCCGGACTGTGGCGACAGCGTCCAGAACCCCTCTCCCCCGAACGGAACAATACTGGGAAGGGACAGCAAAACGCCCGACACCTCCACCAGTCGGTTGGCCAAACACTTGGCCAGGATCTTCTGGTCCGCGTTCAGAAGAGAGAGCGGCCGCCAAAAGTCCAAGGAGCTATCGTCCTTCCCCTTGGAGAGCAGCAGCAGGACAGACTCGCGAAATGACCGCGGGAGAAACCCCGTGTCCATGATCTCCTGAAAACAGAGAGGTCAGGAAGGGGGCCAGCTGGGCGATGAAAGTGCGATAGAACTCCACAGGGAGCCCATCGCGCCCAGGCACCTTCCCAACGGCATGGCACGAATCGCCCTCTCCACCTCCACCTGCTGAATCGGAGCAGCGAGTGCAGCAACCTGTGCCTGAACCACAGCCAAATACACCGGGGGAAGGCCCAAATACTCTCGGATATGGGTGAGGTCCACGGGGCGATCCCCAAACAGGTCCGAGAAGTATTCCCCCACCATCCGCAAAAGGTCCTCCTGGGAGGTATGAATGGTACCGTCCTCGCCCCCGCAGGGCCATGACCTCCCGACGCCGAACCCTCTCCTTGCAAGTCAGAAAGGAAAGGGTCTGGAGTGCCGACCCCACCGGCCGCCCCCTCAAAGCAGAGGGAGGCATGGCGATCATAAGCAGGCCACGGAGCTGGACGCGTACCTCTTCCACCTCCTCCCGCGCTGCCCCTCGGGATACCAAACGATCCAGCGACCTCCGGAGGACAGTGTAGGTGAGGTAGCGGGATCGAGCCATGGAGGTACCCAGGGAATGGAAGAGTTGGCGGGCACGCGCCTTCACCTCGTCCCACCAGGCGCCACGGGAAGGAAAAAAAAACACCAGCAGGGTTTCCTGGTCTGCGAGAAAGGCCAAGAACTCCTGGACCACCTCTGATGTTGCCAACAACTGCACATTCAGTCTCCACAGGCCAGGACCCCTGCTGAGCTCCTCGTGGTTAGCCAGGAAGGACACGGAGAGGACGCAGTGGTCCGAAAAGTCAACCGCCTGCAACTGCGGAGGGGAACACTCTACCCAGGCACTCACATATATCCGATCGATACGACTCCTACAGGTCCCATGGTAGTAGGTGAACCCCGGCGACCGTGGAAAGGCCCGGTGGAAAACATCCACCAGGTCAGCCGT
Organism: Ichthyophis bannanicus; assembly: GCA_033557465.1. Classification (NCBI taxonomy): domain Eukaryota; kingdom Metazoa; phylum Chordata; class Amphibia; order Gymnophiona; family Ichthyophiidae; genus Ichthyophis; species Ichthyophis bannanicus. The sequence goes on along the minus strand of CM066039.1, from coordinate 79,329 downwards.
CTGGGTCATCTCGGCCAAAAAGAGGCCCTCGTAACTGGTGTGGGCGACGATCCCCCCATCGGTCCTGCAAAAAGGTGGTGGTGGTGTTGAAATCCCGGCGAGGACCACCAAACGGGAGGTGTGTAAGTAGGGGCAGATGACCCCAAACAGGGTCTTCCGCGCCAACTTAGACTGGGGGCCGTAGACCACCACGAAACGAAACCGATGAGGCCCGCAGTAGCCGTCTAAGAGCAAACACGGCCCTGCTCCAGTTCCCACACGTACTGCACCTGAAATCGGTTAGACGTGAACAAAACCGCCACTCCTGCGTAGGGCTGTGCCGCAAGCGACCAGTATGAAGGGCCCCACCTCCACTCCCGCTTTGCCCGATGAAGACTAGCGAGCGAGGTGAGCCTGGTCTCCTGCAAGAAAATGACATCCAGCCCACTCGTGGAAAGAAAATCATAGGCCGTAGCCCGCGCCTGGTCTGAGAAAATGCTGGCCACGTTGATGGTGGCGCACGAGAACGCAGGAGTGCACGCCATGCCTAGTTCGTGTGCAGTACCCTTTCCTCCTCTTCTCACCATACCCGGGATCCCCGGAATCCCGCTTGCAGGACAAGCCGTGAGCTGGAGCAACTCCTCACGGTCCACGTCGACCACCTCGAGGATCTCTTCCCCCTCCTGCTCGACCCTGTCACCCCACGAGGTGCTGGTGCCCCTGAGACCACCAGGCAAAGCTGTCGCAGGGGCTAACCCAGTTCCCATGGGGCGAGGGGGCACGGACAGGTCAGGGGTCGGAGGAATTGATCTCCTCCGTGGGGTTCCACCACCGGTGCCTCCCCCCCCTCCCTGGACAAAAGACTGAGACAACGTACCAGTGCCCACCCCCGCGGGGGAGGCCGGGACGGCCGGGTCAGCAGGGGGCTCCTGCGAAGGCCCATCACCCAACTGCGGGGGCAAAGACCCGTCCTCCCTCACCCGTCGGGCGCCAGTATCCCCCTTGTTTGGAGGACCCTGACCGCGGCGCGCCTTCGTTACCTTGGAAGGCCGCCGCTGAGGAAGAGGGGCCGCCCCCGCCGCTAACCGCTCCGAGCGCCGCACAGGAAGCCCTGCCTCCACAGGCAAGCCCTCATCCGCCTCAGCCGCATCAGCAGCCAAAAAGACGAAACGGTTGATGTCCAACACGGGCTCTGCATCCAGCAACGGGGATGTCTCCCGTTTCTTCCTTTTGGACTTGCCACCCTTGGAAGGGACCGTAGTCCATTCCTCAGGTTGCACCACCCGCAACCTACTATCCTGTCGTGAGACATTAACCTCCACCACATCAACCCTCTCCTCCTTCCTACCCGAATCCCCTCCCCCTGGTGGCTCCTCGGCTCGATGGACTCCTCCACCCTAGGGCCCTCGGACTCCTCCTGAGGGAGAGGGGCTTCCATGACCTCCTCTCGCACAGGAGCCCGAGGTGGAGTGACGGCATCCCCCCCCGGTCCATTGTGTGATGCGGAGGGGCAGCGGGCAAAGGGGTGACCCAACTCCCCGCAAAGGTTACACCGAATAAGCAAACACCCGGCCGAGGCGTGACCCCGTCCACCACAACGGGTGCAGACCTGCTCGGGACAGTTCATGCTCAAATGGCGGAATGAGCCACAGCGGTGACACTCGCGGGGTTGCCCGGGGTACTAGCACAAGATGCGATCCCGACCGAGGAAACCGGCCGAGGGCACGTGCTGCACCACGTTTCCCACCTCACGCAAACGGATCCTGCCCTTCCACGACCCGTCCCACACCCCTAGGGGCCCAGCGCCCTTAACCAGGGGTGCGAGGAGCACCGCATGGCGCGACAACCAAAACTGGATGTCCTGCCCTGGGAGCGACTCATTCCGGGATAGGATGGTCACAGGTACCGTCCCCTGGCGAGAGATAGGCACAACACGAAAGTCAGCCCACCCTCCCTGCCCCCTCTGCTGCTGGTATCGGTCCCAGAAAATCTCCAGCCCCCGTCTCAGCATGAAACTAACATCATTCTCAATGGTGTTGTTCATGTGGATAAAGGCATAGAGATCTCCCGGGAGAAACCCCAGCCCAAGGACCATCCTCAAGACCTGTTCCCTGGCTGGAGGGGGCCCCTCCCCAGCCCACCGGATCTGCGCCACGTTGCGCCGTCTGACCTCACCCCCTACCCCTCGGAAACCTCCCCCACCTCCTCCCCCTCCTGCGGGATCATTACCCTGGGAACCCCCCTCCCCCCACCTGACGTCCCTGGAGTGGTGCCCGACCCCCTCAGAGCCTCCGCAAAGGTACGGGGGGGGGGGAACCGACCCTCCAGCCCCCATCCCCTGCCCTCCTTGGTCTTCCCCTGTATCCACCTGCGGGGGACCCTGCTGCTGGTCTGCAGGATCCACAACCGCCTCACAGGGGACTACCTGGGGACTGGGTAAGGTCAGCTCCGCAAACACGGAATCAGGGATACTATCCCGTCCTGATCCCTGGGTGCCACCGAGAACCTCCGGAGCACCCCTTGCTGTTATTTCTGGCTGCTGCCGAAAGGCAGCAAAGGCCCCGGGAGGGCCCGTCGGGGTCTCTAAAGCCAATTGCAGGGCATCACGGACCTGGTTCTCGGTAACACCCAGGGGACCAGAAAAGCCACCCCAAACCTCCATCCCCGGTTCCCGACCCAGCGCAAGGCTCCTGGGTCTCGGCCACCACTACCGGGGACAGACCCCGCTCCCCTCCAATCCCGGGATCCAGGGGGACCACCCCATCCCCTAACCCCGCTGAACACGGACCCTTCCCCCTATCAGGACCAACCACTACCTCCTTCCCTACCACTAGGACCCGTCGTCCGCTCCCCCTTTCCCCCCGCTAGACCCTCCACCGACCCACCGTCCGCTACCCCCTGTATGGCTACCGGCAACAAGGCAGGACCATCCCGGGACAGTAGGGCAGGTTCCCCCATAACGAAATCCCCCAAACCTCCACCCCCCTGCCCCCCGTCACTCCCAGGTCCTACCTTATTGTCGGTGCCAGACATGGCACAGGGATCCAGGAGAGCTCGGCCGGTAGCCAGGGCTCCAGCAGGAAGGGCGAACGCCCCCTTGCGAGCCAGGCCCCCCTTGGCCACACTAGCTGGAACTGCAAGTGCCTGCTCATCCCGCTCCGCTGACACAGAGAAAGGAAACTCATTCTTTCCCTTCTTCCCTTGGCTCCCCCCAGAGACTGCAGAAAATGGAAGGCCGCCCCTACCCTGCTCCTTCCCCTTTCCTGTACCCTTCCGGCGCCAGACAGCCACCTCCGGGAACACTGGGCGGTCATCCTGCAGTTGTCTGGCAGCCGGAAGAACAGCTACACCAGGAGACAGCTGTCCCCCGACCTCCCTCTCCCCAAAAGCCCGCTCAGGAATCCTGGCAGCTACGCTGGGAGAAGGAGCTGGATACTGGGCAGATACAGAGTCCACAGACCCCTTACACTGCACAACCGGATTCCTAGTAGCAGGATCAGCCACCCGAGGATCCTCCATTGACACCGAAGGCTCAGAAGACTGGAGTTGGCCACTCTGCATCCTTCGGGGACCCCGGAGAGAAGACGCCGAACTCCCCAACATTCCTGGCGCAGTCAGAGGTTGTAGAATACCAGCGATCTCCTGGGCTGCAGCAGGCAGCCGACGAGCTCCAGCGACATCCATGGACCCCCGACGTCGGAAAACAGCCTCCAAGGATTGGGCATCCACATCATCAGCCCCTCCGATAGAGGGGTACTGGAAAACATCCCAGTCTGCCCCCGTTGATGTCCGCCGGTGCTCCCGCAGCCGAGCAGAGGAGGAATACTGGAACCCGGAAGTGACGGCACCCGATGCGCGGCGGCCATCTTGAGTCGGCGATCCGGCCGGGGAAAGCCCTGCAAGCAGCTGCAAGTTTCTCTTCGAAGGAGCGTTCTCAACAGGATGATCAGGCAGAACGCTGACGTCAGTGTGTGAACTCCAGCGGCCATCTTGAGCTTTCTCCGCAGCCCACGGAACCGCCGAGGAAACTGGGTGAAGAGTCAAAAACGCTGGTTTAGAGGACACATCACTACTTCTGGAGCCTTCATTCTCGGCGGGGCACGATTCCAGGATTTGTATACGGGGAACAGAAAGGGAGACCACTTCAGGATCCTGCCACCTCGCAGGAGCCAAAGATCCTCTGGAACCTTCCCAAGCACTGCAGGGAACCTCAGAAGCCGGAACACTGGTCACCACGGGCTCAGGATCCGGAGGATAAGCCACCAAACCACCAGCAACAGCTGTCACCGGAGCAGGTAAGGGTCTCCGGATCGGATCTGGATTGCACACATCGGGGTGGTATAGAGCACTCTGTATTCTTCACAGGGAACGGATGGGGGTAGGGCAGGGTATGAGAGAGATGGTAACTACCCTGTTTATGCACCCCCGGGGGCCCCCCCCGGACTGCACCTACACTACGATCCCACTTATCATAATTATAGTAGAGTTCCGTGAGGGACCCACAACCTTGTTGTTTGAGGTATACTATTTCCTGGGTTTTACCCTTCAAGGCCCGCTTCACCCCCTTCCGATAGGTTTGATAGGCCACCCATTCCTCCCCGGGAATGGTGGCCTGCAGGCTCTCCAGGTGGGAGAGCTGGGTTCGCAGCTGGGCCGCCTCCTCCTGGAGACCCCGAAGCCGCCTCACCGCCGCCACAATTGCATCAGGGGCCCTAGCTGGCTGCTGGTAGGAAGGCAGGCCCGACCCCCCATCCTCATCCTCACTGGAGGAGGTAGAGGCCTCCTCCAGGACCCGAGGCGGAGGGGGGAACCCGCCTCCTTCAGTACCATACTCCACGGTCCTCCAGGGTCTCCCCAGGGCCTCTCCCCGCTGCCACCCAGCCTCCACACCTTGCCTGGGGAGGAGACAGGAGCCTCCTCCCTGGGGTAGCGGGCCCATACCTCCATACCTGTGGGTCCCTCGGTCCTGGCCAGGTGCAGTCTTACCTGGGGAGCCCCCCTCCTGGGGCACCGGCTGAAGACAGGTCCCAGCATCCACAGTAGTCTGCACCGAAGGAGGCCTACCAGGCCTGGTAGGCCTCTGGGCCTGGGCCTCTCCCTCTGGAGGTGGCCCAGGACCCGACATCCGGACACAGTTAGTGAGCAGCAAACTCCTCCCTAGCAGGAGCTCTCCAGAGCAGGTCTGCTCACCACAACAGCTGAACAGGAAGTGGGTGGAGCTGCCACTTGTGGGGCTGCAGAATCCTGATCAATCTGTCCGCCAGGGAATTCTCCTGGCCTGGAAGATAGACTGCTTTGAGGAGCATGTTGTGTTTCAGGGCAAAAGAACAGAGGTCCTGGGCCTCCTGGCAAAGGGGCTGGGAACCAGTTCCGCCCTGTTTGTTTACATAGAACATGGCTACCTGGTTGTCTGTCTGGATCAAGACAGACTGTTGTGCCAGGGAAGCAGTAAAGGCCTTGAGGGCCAAGCGGATAGCTCTGAGTTCCAGTAGATTGATCTGCTGGAACGCCTCCCAATGAGACCACAGGCCCTGGGTGCACTTGTCTAGGCAGTGTGCTCCCCAACCCTGCAGAGAGGCATCGGTGGTCAGTACCACTGTATGAGGTGGGATCTGAAAGGGCACCCCCACCAGCAGATTGGGGGGGTGTAACCACCAGGTGAGGGAGGCCAGGAAATGGTGGGACACTCTGATCCTGTCTCTGAGACTGCCTGAGGCTTGTGACCACTGAGTCCGAAGGCACCACTGGGCAGGTCTCATATTGAGCCTGGCATTGGGGGTCACCTGTACTGTCGACGCCATGTGGCCCAGAGTCTGGCGGAGACCAGGGACCTGTGCAGAAACTTTCTGGCGAGGTCCATGAGCCTTTGTGCTCGGTCCACTGGTAAGAATGCTCTTGCCAGCTGAGAATCCAACCTTGCTCCTATGAACTCCAAGTTCTGGGAGGGGAGCAAAGTGGACTTTGCGAAGTTGATGACAAAGCCCACCTCTTGGAGCAGTTCTATGGTCCTGTTGGTGGCCTGTTGAACTTCTAGAGAAGTCTGGCCTCTGATGAGCCAGTCGTCTAGGTAAGGAAACACAAAGATGCCCTGATTTCTCAGGTAGGCTGCCACCACTGCCAGGCACTTGGTAAAGACCCTGGGAGCGGAGGTCAGCCCAAAAGGCAGCACTCTGTACTGATAATGGTTTCCTCCCACAACGAACCTGAGGTATTTTCTGTGGTCTGGATGAATAAATGTAAGCATCCTTTAGATCTAAAGAGCATAGCCAATCTCCCTGCTGGAGGTAGGGCAGAAGAGTTCCAAGAGTAAGCATCTTGAACTTTTCTTTTACTAGAAACTTGTTTAGGTTTCTGAGATCCAAAATGGGTCGAAGACCACCGGTTCTTTTTGGCACCAAGAAATACCTGGAGTAAAATCTGTGACCTTGGAAGTTGGGAGGCACAGGCTCCACCGCCTTGTCCAGCAACAGTCCTTTTAGCTCCTGGAGGAGAAGGGCTGTGTGCAGGGGAGGCCGGAAAGGTTCCCCTGGGAAGTGTGGCGGAGGTAGTTCGTGAAAATGCAGGGCATAGCCTCGACGGACTATGTCCAGAACCCAACTGTCCTGGGTTATTAAGGGCCACTGGTGGGCGAACAAGGCCAGGTGGCCTCCTGTGCAGGGCTGGGTCTGCAAGGGAGCTATGGCTATACTCAAGGAGTCAAAAAAACCCACCCTGCGGAGTGGGAGCAGGGGCCTGAGGCTTGGGGGCCCTCTGCCTATGGGGCCCATTACCCTGGCCCTTGGCTTGCTGACCCTGGGGGGCAGCTTGGGCAGCCTGATACTGAGGGTACTGTTTGTAGGCAGTGCCCTTCCTCAGGTAAAAGGACTTTTTACCTGAGCCCTTCTTCTTATGAGAAGGGGCAGAGGTCTTCCTCGACAGCCTAGTCCTCGTCAGGTGCTCTGTCTCGAGCTGGGCGGCCTTCTCGGCCACAGGCTTGCCAAAAAGGTTTTCACCTCGGCAAGGGACATCGACCAACTTGTTCTGAACCCATGGCTCGAGGTCCGATGACTGCAGCCATGCCTGGCGTCGAGCTGCGATGCCGGCTGCCGCTACTCGGGCCGAAGCCTCGAAGCCATCGTAGGCGGCGCGGGACATGAACTTAGAGCATTCCCGGATCCTCGAAGACAAGGACTTAAAACTCTGCAAGGGTTCCCCGGAGAGACCAGCAGAGAATCCGGCCAACTCCTTGGCCAGGTCTCGTAAATACATGCCCATGTACAGCTGGTAAGTCTGGACACGGCAAGCAAGCATCGAGCCCTGAAAGCACTTTCTACCGACGCCATCAAGGCTTCGGGCCTCCCTACCAGGAGGCACCGCGGAGTGCATCTTCTGACTCTTCAGACGATGCATGGCCGATTCCACAACCATGGAATGGTGTGGTAGCTGTACTTTCTGGAAGCCAGGACTCTTCCGGAGCCGATAGATGGAATCGACTCGCTTGCTCAAAACCGGCACCGAGGCCGGTGCCTCCCACATTCCGTTCCAGCATCGGAGGAACCGTGACAGTAAAGGCCTCTTTCGGAGGAGAGTCATACTGCAGAGCATCGAGCTCTTCGGCTCGAGGCTCTTCCTCGGGGTCAGCTGAGATAGACAAGGTAGCGGCCATATCCCAGACAAACTCCGAGAACCTAGTATCCTCCGGAGGGGATCTACTCCGGGGCTCAGACTCGGGTGAGTCCAAAGGGACACACCGAGTCTTGAAGGTGTCAGGAGACTCCTCATCTTCGGTCTCCCAAGCAGACTCGTCTGATGTCGAGTCGAGGTCCGACCCCGCGGGGCCTCTAGGCACCCGCCCCGACGCCGGTGGCACCGGCGTCGAGACCCTCAGTCCCGAACGGGAGGTCAAGGGAGACCTCGACCGAGGATGACCTCGAGCCGCAAGGGACTCGAGTATCGGCTCGGTCTCCGGGGTCGACTTCGAAGTCGATGTCCCGGTGGTCGAGGCAGATGCGCCAGACAGGCTGGCCATCAGCGCCCACTGCTGATCCATGAAGGCAGACATTCTGCTGTCCAAGGCTGTCAACCTGAGACTCAGCTCGGGTGACGCAGCAGCCCCCGACTCGGGCCCCGGCGGCGCCGGGCCCGACGTCGGTACTCGGGGAGGCGAGTCCACGAGGACAACAGGACTTACATGTCCAGCAGACTCCAGCTCCATGCGAGGAACTTTAGTTGGCTTCTCCTGGTCCACGGGCCCGGGACAACAGTCGGGGGTCTTAGACCTGGTCCTCGAGGGCTCAGGGACCTCCTCCGACACCGCCCTCGCGAGCCGCTTCTTCCTCTTCTTCCTCTTACGTTCCCGGTCGGGGGACCCCCCCTGTCCGAGGAGCTCTGACGCTTCTCGGGATTGGAATCCCGAGATGTCGAGGCCTCAGACGAGGTCCGGGCCCGGGCAGAGGCCGAGACCGAGAAAAGCCTTTCACTTTGTTGCTGACGACTTCGGAGGGCCTTGGAAGACATCTTTCCACATGGCCCGCACATTTTAGAATCGTGATCCGGGCCAAGGCACAGAAGGCAGCAGTCGTGTGTGTCGGTGAGACACATCTTTTTACACCGATCACACTTTTTGAAACTGCTGGAAGACATCGGGGAGAAAAGGGTCCCCGCGAGGTCAAAGGACCGGCCTTCCAGGGAAAAAGAAAAAGATTTGGCGCGAGCGCCTAGCCACTAAGGGCAAAAACCGAAAAGGAAAAAAGGGGATTCGATACCGGTGTACCGAACCCGGCGGGAGGGGAACCGACGTCGAATCTGAGGAAAAAAGCGAAATAACGCCAAGAAAAAAACTTCTCTTTTCCGGGAAAAAAGGACACACGTCCGATGGGCTTCACTTATGACACCCATAAGTGAGGACTGACTTCCTGCTTGGTCCTGGAGAACAATGAGATCATTTCCAGAGTGAAGCGGATAACGCCAACATTCAAACAAGATCCACTCTACTATGTTGCAGACTTCAAAATCAAGTTTTGTTCATTTATATCACTTGAAAGGAGAAAAAGGGTCTCAGAACCATATGAGGTAGGAGTATGGCCACTTGGTAAGTTTCACACAAGCCCCAACTCATCCACAGCACATCAACGACCCGAAAAAAAACTCCTTCCAGTTATATTCAATCATTCCTCCAATTCAATTATTACTCAATTGTTACTCCAATTCTATACCATTTTATTCTCAAACCTGAAATCCCTCAGAACATGTATAACATGGGGGTTGTGAGTCACCCTCCAAAGAGACACTACTTAGCTTTATACTTCTGTGCAGCTTTACTGTCCGACTCCCCAACGCCACTTCCAATGAAGGCTGAGCGTTTCGCCTGTCACTTCCTCAGGGAGTGCACAATTAAATATACAAAATATGCTGAGAAGGAAAAACAGGATACTGTATCAATACAAACTTAACATGCTAGTACCATACAGAAGCAAGAAATATTCCCTATAACCATGTCTGAGGACCTTCCCTAGGCACTCCCCAAGCCAATCCATTCCCATCACCTTTTCTTTTACTTATCAGACACACCTTTAGTAATGAACCATCCAGCACAAGCCATATGCCATACATACCATCACAACTTTATGTCTCCCATTTTGAAGTATGCTACAGATCCAACAGGCTAAACCCCAAAAAACACCACACATGTGTCGCATTAAATATCAAACCGGGAACCTCCTTCCGGCCGGAAATGCCGCCCACCAATCAGAACCAAGCTAAAACCCCCTGAGACTCCACTAGCCTATCAAAAATCTGATAATATTTTGTACTCATGGTAGGTTTTAAAGTAAATTGATTCACAGCACAAGGGTAAAAAGTGCATGTACGTTTTGTCTCAATGCGGAAAATCTGAAATTTTGTTTCCCCTGTATTTCCATCACTGTGCACTAAATCATATGTGTATATAAGCAATGATCTGACTCTCCCTGTAGATCCCATACAACACTGAGAGGTGTTTCTTACCGAATGTCTCTGGAAGGTCTTTGCTTGGACTCTGCCTAAGGGTCATAGTTTCTTCCCAACTATTTGTTTATCCTTCAGGATGGTAGACAGCCTAGAGCATGGTCAGGTGTATATAAGAAATGTCATACTGGGTCAGACCAAATGCTCATCAAGTCCAGCATCTTATCTCCAACAGTGACCCATCCAACTCACTAGATCCTGGAAGAAATGTCCATAAATTATGATTATTGAGATAGACTTGGGAAACCACTCCTTATCCCTGAGCATAAGCAACAAGGGATCTGCTCTTTGGGATTCTATGTTGCCTTTATAAAACAGGCATAAAATAAGCACCTTTTTAGACTTCTCACATGGGCATCCTGTTATAAAATAAGATCCGTAAGTATCAAAATTGCAGCTTATTTGTGTACCTCACTCTAATTCCACATGCAAGGCCTTGCATAATGCTGTTCTTTTTTTGAAATTGTTCTTTCATGAAACAGCGTCTTCTCATGTACATCTGGCAAAATATTTGTGCTTGTTTTGGTGTTGGTAAACATATTTTTAAAAAATGCATTCAGCTTAATGTCTGCTTTTCTACCTAGATATCCTATTGTGGGGGCCCCTAGCTCAGGCCACGGCCTATAGGTATAGGGGTGCCACTGTTTAGTCTTTGAATAAAGAATTATTTGTCCTCGTCCAGAGCTTGGGGCTGCTGGGACTTGTAGTTGTGCTACCACTGAAAAACAGTAGTATTGAGAACCGAGGGTTTTTTTTCAAAAGACACACAGGAATTTATTTCCTTCTTTTCACAAGCATATAGCTCAAACAAAACAACAGGATTCTTCTCCAAAACAAATGATCTTCAGGAAAATCACACAAAACCCAACAGTGAAATTGCTTTAGCTGGCCTTCACAACATACGTAGCTGTTTCTCAAACATACAGCAACAAACACAGTTTCTTTTCTTCACATCAAAGTAAATGTCTTTTCTTCTTTCAACAGGGTACTTAGCAATTCAGGCTAGAATCATTCTCCCTGTCTTACTCACTGCTTTTGGTGGTTTTCAGGTTACAGACTTTTTCCTTTAACCAGCAGCTTCTATTCTGCCTTTTTGCACCATGAACAGTCCATTAATAAAATCCTCTGCGTCAGAATCAGGTTCAACAGATTCTACCTGCATTTCCTCTGGGTTTTCAACCGGTATGTCTGGCTCTAAGCCTTCATGCAATGCTTCTTGCTTGAAACTCTCTAAGAGCTCCTGAATTCTCCTCCACTGGGGCTTCTTACTAGGAAAAGGGTTTTCACCTGGAGTGAGAAGGTTCTTCTCCTGAATCAAATGCCAGAGTGCCTCTAACTGGCTTAGGTCACTCTTAGATATATTTTTATCCACCCATCTTCTAGGAACTTGAATCTTTTTAGCTGGTCCATGTACTGGAGGAACTGCACCTTGCCCCTTGTCTGCAATTCTTTCAGCTACAGCTCTACTGGCTTCATAACCAATTGCAGTTTCCCTGCAAGCCTGGCTCTCTTTCTGGGTGCTGCTTTCACCTCTGAAATCCCCCTGGAAATCTCCACCATTCTCCTCTTCGGTGAGTTCTCTGGGTCTTTCCCTGGTGCTTCTCCCTCCATGGAAGTCTGCAGTGTTCTCTCTAGTCAGCTCTCTCGTGTGCTGCTCTCTCCCTGAGTACTGCTCTCTCGTGGAATCCTCTCTCCAGCCGGTGCTGGTCCTGGTGCTGGTGCTGGCTCTCGTGCTGGCCCTCTCTCCACTGGTGCTACTCTCACCTGTTTCTCTGGGTTTATAAGGCTGCCTTTTCCCTAACTTGCACTGTCCCTTACCCAGGTGTCTCTCATTATCCTCCAAGCCTGCCCTTAGATCAGCAGAGCTTGGGTGTGGCTTAGCTTCAGCAAGTGTGTGTTTTTTCCCTTTGCCTGCACCCTGAAAGCCACAGATACCTTGTCTGTCTCCTTCCTTAAAGGTAGATTTATAATTTTCCTCTGTTTGCATGGGCTCAGCCATGCTCTCCTCATCACACTATACAAAGTTACTTTCATTGTGGACAATACATTGAAGTCCTTTGCTCAGTGTGTTGTGACAGTCAAAAAACAAAGAGAATATTAGGTATTAATAGGAAAAGAAATGGAAAATAAGACAGTGAATGTTATAATGCCTCTGTATCGGTTCATAGTATGACCCGATAGAGTTCTGACCACCTTATCTCAGAAAAGATATGGCAGAACTAGGAAGGGTCCAGAGAAGAGTATAAAAATGATAAAGGAGATGGCTTGACTTTCCTGTGGCAAAGGGCTGAAGAAGTAAAGGCTCTACAGTTTGAAGAATCAATAGTTGAAAGAAGATATGATAAAGATGTATAAAATCACAAGAGGGATGGAATAGGTGAATAGGGAACAGTTGTTTACCCTTTCAAATAGTATCAAAACTGGGGGACACCCCAAGCAACTAATTGTTAGCACTTTGAAAAGAAATTGTAAGAAGAATTTTTCACTCAGTATGCAAGCTGTGGAATTTGTTATCACAAGAAATGGTGAAAGCATTGGTGATAGCTGGATTTAAAAAGGGTTCAGATAGACAAGTATCTTGCAGATTAAGGTTACCAAATATCCCCAATTTTCAGGGATTGTCCCTGGATTTGCATGCATGTCACCTATTGGTCCTCAATTTATCAGCAGTTATCCTTGAATTTAAGCAAGACAGCCTATGCATGCTCGACCTCACCACAACCATCCCAGCTCTCTTCACATTGCATGTGCAGCTGCAAGCAAAGAGAGCAGATCCAACTATGAGTAGCTTGCAGCGGTACATGCTGCTTCTAATCATCATGCCTGAACAATCTGTCCTGCTGCCTGTGGCCTCTGCCTGCACCCAGTGCTGTGAACCACCTTTCCTGCTTCAGCATTGCCATAAAAGTTCCTCTCAACTTTGACTCTAGTCTCCCAACCACAGTGGCCCAACCTTGCTAAAGTTAGTGCTGGGCTGTAGCCCTCCCATTTTGTCATAGGCTCAGCTATCTGCCTGTCTCTGGTGCACACCATAGCTACTGCTAAAATAAATAAACATCCTGCCTCACCAGCCACAGTACTTCTGCCCAGCATAGCTTGACCAAACTAACTACTGTACCACAGCTGTCATGAGGCTGCCTGCACCAGCATGGTTGTTGGCTGTGCCTTCACTCCCTCCCTCCCATATTAACACTAAAGCCTTCATACATGTGCCTCTATCAGTTCTGCTACCAACACTACTGACAGCTTGATGACGCTAAGGGACTCCAAGGGAGGGACTCCTCCATGGTTGCTGTAGTGATCAACATCTCTCATCCAGGACAGACACTAGGACCTGCCAGAGATTCAAGGGGAGGAGGAAGGGCTGGGGCAGGTTTCACTACAGGAAGGGAGAAAGCATATGGGGGAAGGACAGGGGCAGCATGACGAGAAGGCAGGAGAGCTAAAGCAGCCTCAGCATATTGCACAGGATTAAGGGCTGGGGTTGGAGAAGGAAGAAACAGCAGAACTTCAGGAAGAGAAGTTAGCACATGAAAGCAGAACTTAGAGCAGCACTAGAAAGAATATGGGAAGCAGCATGAAAAGGCAGGAAGAGGAGAGGTTGAGCTCAGGACAAGAGAAAAAGGCTTAGGGCAGAAAAGCACAGGAGAGAAAGAATGAAGGGAGGAGCAATTGGGAGAAAGTATGAGGAAAGGGCTAGAGTAGGAGAATTCAGAGAACATGTAAGAGAAGGGCTGAAGGCAAATTTAGCCATTATGGGAGGTGGGGGGGGGGGGGACGATATTCAGTGGTGGTGGCTAGTACTGATAAAGAGGATAGCCATTGCTGCTGAACTTTAAAAACATAGAAACATGATGGCAGAAAAAAAAACGCATGGCCTATCTAGTCTGCCCTTCCATATTAACCACTACAACAGTCCCCTTTTTTCCTTAAGAGATCCTCTGTGTTTGTCCCAAGCTTTTTTAATTCAGATACTGTCCTCATCTCTACCACATCCACTAGGAGACTATTCCACGCATCTACCACTCTTTCCGTAAAGAAATATTTCCGCATATTACTCCTGAGTCTATCCCCTTTCACCCTCATCCTATGTCCCCTCGTAGCAGAGCTTGCTTTCAATCGAAAGAGGCTCTCCTTCTGTGCATTTCTATCACAGAGATATTTAAACGTCTCAGTCATATCACCTCTATCCTGCCTTTCCTCTAAAGTATACATATTAAGCTCCTTAAGTCTGTCCTCTTATGCAGTGAATATTTCCTCCTCTTTTTGAATCTTTGCTTTCCTGCCTACTTTGCTAGCTTCTCTAAGTTTTTCCAAATATAGATGCCTGCCTTCCTCTCTCTGTGATCTATTTCCTGAAGGCCTCCCTCTTATTCTTCACCTTTTCAGCTCCTTCTTTTGAAAACCATAGCAGTCTCCTTTTCCTTTTACCTTTATTTACCATTTTTACAAAAAGGTTGGTTGCCCTTAAAATATCCCCTTTCAGTTTTGTCCACTGTTTTTCTACATCCCCCAGCTGTTCCCATCCCGCTAACGACTCCTTGAGGTATTGGGCAATCTTGGCAAAGTTAGTTTTCCTAAAGACCTTTGCTTTTGAATGGATTTTATCAGCCGTAGTCCTAACACTGAACAACACCTTCTGGTGATCACTGGATGGGAGATGATCTCTCACTATAACATCAAAAACTCTCTCATCATTGGTACGCACCAAGTCCAGTATGGCCCCTTCACATGTGGGTTCTGTTACCAGTTGCCTGAGTAGTTCTCACTGTAGAGAATCCAGGATCTCCTTACTTCTAGATGATATTGCAGTAGGGATGTGTCAATCCACATCCAGCATAATGAAATCCCCTATCAGTAGTACTTCCCCTTTCTTGGCAATGCTGAGTATGTCTTCTATTAAATCTCCATCCACCCCTCCCTGTGAAGGAGGTCTGTATATCATTTATTTATTTGTTTATGTGGTTTTATACCGCACTATTTATAATCAGCACAGTTTACAATAGAACAACTATTACATGGAACAGTTTACAATGAAGATGTGAACATGGTATAATACAATCAAACAAATTAACAAATTTACATTAAAATCATACAACAGTGGCATTTAAGAAAGGTGAACTATTTACAGTTAGACAGAATCCTGAGTATGATAAATGACAGATATACTTTAAGTTGTGTGGTCAAAAGAAAAATGGAATAGGTGTGTTTTGATTGCGTTGCGAAAGGTGGCCAAATCTGAGATGAGACAAATAGGAGCAGGTAGGGAGTTCCATGGTATAGGGGCGAAGAAGGAGAAGGCTCTGTTTGTGGCGAATTGGGAGCTTTTTCTAGCTATGGTTGGGATGGTAAGAGTCTTTGCCATATTTGTTCTTCTTGCTCTGTTGTCAGGAGTCCAATGTAAGAGATCTTCCAGTGAGGAAGCGGATAGGTGATGGAGAATTTTAAATGTTATTAGGAGAGTTTTGTACTTAAGTCGACTGCTTATTGGGAGCCAGTGAAGATCAGTTAGGAGCGGAGTTACATGTTCGTATCTGGAAGATCCGTAAATGGTTTGTGCAGCAGTATTTAATGCCAATTGTAAAGGATGGAGAGTATGCCAATGCAATAGATTTCTCTTTCCCTCTTATCCCTCAACATCTGGGATCTTATTTCCCATGCTATGGGCATTTAAACACACTGCTTTCAATATGTTGCCCCCTTTACCCGTTTTCATAAAGGTATTTAATGTTTCACTTACCTGGGGGCTTTCTTCACCCATCTCCAATGAATCTATTTTAAAGCCCTCTTCAGTAGGTTAGCCAGTCTGCTACTGAAGACATGACAACCCTTCTTGGACAGATGGACGCCATCTCTGCTCTGCAACCCTTGGAACAGCATCCCATGGTCCAGGAAACCAAAACACTCTCAATGACACCATCCACGCGGCCATGAATTTATCTCCAGGATGCAAGCTTCTCTGCCTTGGCCTTTACTTTCAACAGGGAGCATTGAAGAGAACACCACCTGCACACCAATCTGCTTCACCCTCTGTCCCAGAGCCATGAAGTCATTTTTGATACGCTCAGAGGGATACCTGGCAATATCATTTGTGCCAACATGTGAGCAACATCAGGTAATGGTCAGTGGGCTTGATGAGTCTCGGCAAACTCTCCATAACATCTTGGATTTCATCAGGTAATGGTCAGTGGGCTTGATGAGTCTCGGCAAACTCTCCGTAACATCTTGGATTTTGGCACCTGGCAGACAGCATACCTCTCTGGACATCAAGTCTGGTTGGCAGATGGATGCCTCAGTACCCCTCAAAAGAGAGTCACCAGCCACCACTACCCTTCGCTTCCTTATGGTCAATGATTCTGCAACTTTGGGGTGCTCAAGCTCTGGTTTGAACCCAGATATTCAATGCTGGTGCCATATCTAGCCAACAGCAGTGAATATCTGGGTTGGCTGGATAGAGCAATAGCTAATCAGTTAGCAATGATATTCAGCAGCTAGACAGCTAAAACAGTGAAAATTAGGAGAGCCTTCCGGGTGCCTAACTTTCATCATTTTGGGATAATTGGCAGCAGTTGAATATTACTGTTAGCTAAGGCTGTTAGCTGGTTATCCCTAAGGGCTGCTTCCACTCTGCCTCCAGAGCTCCCCGACCGGTAGACAGCTAGCATCAGGGCATTTAGTGGTGGTACCTAGGGATATTCAGCGGGGTATCCTGCTGAATATCCCTCTGCACATCTTTTAGACAGTTTTCAGATCTGAAAATAGCCTAAATGGCTTTGAATGTTCTCCCCTACAATTTTAAGAGTGGAGAGCTGACCAATGAAGGTCCCTACCTGCTCACTCCCACCCAGGTGTCCCAGATTTGCAAGCCAAAAATCTGGTAACCTTAACGTAGATGCCTATGTACCTTTCTAAAGTAGGATCTCAGACCAGCCCCTATGATGCACCAGTACCAGTGCATGCATTTACACCCGCTACAAATTTGGTAGAAATGTGTGAGTATAAATAAGTATATCTAAATGTGTATTCATGTATTTATAAAATACATATAACTCTGCCCCTGCTCCACCCGAACTCTGCCCACAGAAACACTTACACAGGGCACATGTATAAGCACGTGCCATCTTGTCGGCACATCTACTTATACAAATATATACAACTGTGCACTTTTATAAAAAGTTTTTTCCTTGTGTAAAACTGGGTTTATATGCAGAAAAACATTTATAAACTTGCTCTCCCCCTATATGTGGCAACGTATAAGTGATGGATTTTGAAAGTGATTTAAAAGCTGTCCTGCAACACTATTTATTGTCAGTTCAAGGTGATTTTGTACAATTCCCCACTCATGCAGTCCTCCAAATCCCATCCAAATCTAAATTAGAAGTTAGCCAATAGGTGCACCTACTCTTGCTGTCTTTCTGGGCAGACTAGATGGACCATACTGGTCTTTATCTGCATTCATATACTATGTTACTATGTTACATGACTTGAAGCAAATGCAAATGCCAACAGGGGGATTTTCTGGGATAGAAACATAGAAACATGATGACAGAAAAAGACCACAAGGCCCATCTAGTCTGTCCTTCCATAACAACTACAACAGTCCACTTTTTACCTTTAGAGATCCTCTGTGTTGGTCCCATGCTTTTTTGAATTCAGTTACTGTCCTCATCTCTACCACCTCCACTGGGAGACTATTCCACGGATCCACTACTCTTTCCGTAAAGAAATATTTCCGCATATCACTCCTGAATCTATCTCCCTTCACCCTCATCCCATGTCCCCTCGTAGCAGAACTTGCTTTCAATTGAAAGAGGCTCTCTCCCTGAACATTTATGCCACGGAGGTATTTAAACATCTCAATCATATCACCTCTATCCCACCTTTCCTCTAAGGTGTACATATTAAGATCCTTAAGTCTGTCCTCATATGCTTTATAATGAAGCCCATTAATCATTTTAGTAGCAACCCTCTGCACCGACTCCATCCTGTTCACATCCTTTTGAAGGTGCGGTCTCCAGAATTGCACACCATACTCCAAATGAGGTCGCACCAAAGACTTATACAGAGGCATTATCACCTCCTTTTTTCTGATAGCCATTCCTCTCCGTATGCACCCAAGCATCCTTCTAGCTTTTGCCGTCGCCTTTTCTACCTGTTTAGCTACTTTAAGATCATCAGACACAACCCACGCCTAGGTCCCGCTCTTCTTTAGTGGACAAAAGTACTTCACCTCCTATACTGTATTGCTCCCTTGGATTGCTGCAGCCCAAATGCATGACCTTACATTTTTTAACATTAAATCCCAGCTGCCAAATTCTAGACCATTCTTCAAGCTTAGCTAGATCCCTCCTCATGTTATCTACAACTTCCTGGGTGTCTTCTCTATTGCAGATTTTGGTATCATCCGCAAAGAGGCAAACCTTACCCGACAGCCCTTCCACTATATCACTAACAAAGATGTTAAAAAGAATCGGACCAAGGACAGATCCCTGGGGCACACCACTGGTAACATCCTTCTCCTCAGAGTGAGCTCCATTTACTTGTACTCTTTGTCGCCTCCCACCCAACCAATTTCTAACCCAAGCAGTAACTTTAGGGTCCATCCCTAGGGTGCTCAGTTTGTTTATAAGTCGCCTGTGAGGAACAGTGTCAAAGGCTTTACTGAAATCTAAATACACCACATCTAGAGCTCTCCCTCGGTCCAACTCCCTGGTCACCCAGTCAAAGAAATCAATCAGATTTGTCTGACAAGACCTGCCTCTGGTGAATCCATGCTGCCTCGGATCCTGCAATCCGCCGGACTCCAGAAACCTCACTATTTTCTCTTTCAGCAGCGTTTCCAATAATTTACTCACCACCGAAGTTAAACTAACCGGCCTGTAGTTTTCAACCACATCCTTACTTCCGCTTTTGTGTAAAGGCACCACATGAGCCTCTCTCCAGTCCTTTGGCACCACTCCCGACTCCACCGAGGCATTGAAAAGGTCAGTCAGTGGAGTTGCTAGAACGTCCCCAAGTTCCCTTAGTATTCTAGGGTGTATCCCATCCGGTCCCATCGCTTTGTCTACTTTAAGTTGAGCTAGTTTCTCACGAACACAGTCTTCTGAAAATTGTTCAAGATGTCCCTCGCTTCTGTTCTTATTTGTGGGTGTTTTCTGAGCTCCTGCTCCTGGTTCTTCATCTGTGAACACAGAACAAAAATATTTGTTAAGCAATTCCGCTTTATCCTTATCAGCTTCTACATATTCCCCCCCTGCACCCTTGAGTCTGACAATACCACTTTTGCCCTTTCTCTTCTCACTAATATATCTGAAAAATGTCTTATCCCCCCATTTTATTGCATTGGCTATTTCCTCCTCCTTTTGAATGTTTGCCTTCTTGACTACTTTGCTAGCTTCTCTAAGTTTTTCCAAATACAGATGCCTGTCTTCCTCTCTCTGTGATCTCTTGTATTTCATGAAGGCCTCCCTCTTTTTCTTCACTTTTTCAGCTACTTCCTGTTGAATGATATGAATGATATGTTTATCATTCAAAATGCAGAATATACATATATCTTAAATGTCCACCCAAACCACGCCCAGAACACACATCCTTCAAATCTTCACATGTCGCCTTTTCTAAAATCACTGCTTACATGTACATGCTGATTTACAAGTGTAAATTCTATTTTTACACTTGTAAACAAGGCACAATTCTTCAAAAATTGCCTCCAGTGACGCCAAGATTGTTTTCCTGGATGGTGACTTTATATGGAACTCGGCATCATGTACCTGTAATTTAGATTATTTTTCCCTGTTGGCATCACTTTGTACCTGTGTGCATTAAATTTATTTCATTTGCCATTTAGAGCCCAGTCCCCCTATCTTGTAAGGTCCTACTACAATTTCTCCAACTCCTCAATTAATCTAACAACTTGCAATAATTTTGTGCCATCCAAGAATCTGATCATTTCCAGATAATTTATAAATTAGTTAAAAAGCACTGCTCCTAGTAAGATCCCCAGGGCATAACACTATTTACCTGTGTATACTGAAGAAACTAACCATTTAGCTCTACTACAGTATTTGTTTTCTGTCTTTTAACTAGTTCAAAGTCCACAATAGGAAATATCCTCCTATCTTATGACTTTTTAATTTCCTCAGAAGTCTCTCATGAGGGACTTTATAAAATGCCTTCTGAGAATTCAGTACACTAAGGCCCTCGTTGTAGAACACGAATAAGGGCTGTCCACGTGCGACATGGATGTGTAAGTGGCATATTTGTCCCCCACCGTATTCCACAACAGCTCTGACATACACTTCTTGGGCACTAGCACAGGGAGTTAAGAACATGGCGGGAGAGGGAGGAATAAGTGCGTGGCTAGCCACCGCGACATAGAAAGCCTATCCCTGAGCAGGCCGTTTAAGTATGATGTGTAATCCCAGTAAATCCATGTCAGACCTGCTGAAACCAGGTATAAAGCTCTGACTTGGAAAAAATCCAGCTCTGCCCTGCAATATGTCCCATAAAGGTGAATGGATTTAACAGGTCGGGTCTGAAGCGGCGCCACTACAGACAGAACACAAGATTCATGCAGAAGGTACAGGGCGCTGAACTCAGTGACCATTGTCGGGCAAAGAAACATAATTAAATAGACGTTCAGCAATACAACTAAGAATACTAATGTATAATCATGCCATGCACATATGTGCTGTATGTGGCAAAGGAGCTTTTACTACATCCTCCGGTAACAAATTCCAGAGTTTGATTATGCGTTGAGTGAATAAATATTTTCTCTTATTAGTCTTAAATACGTTACCCTTTAGCTTCATTGCATGTCCCCTAGTCTTTTTATATTCTGATGATATAAACAATCGATCTAAATTTACCCTTCCACTCCATTCATTAATTTATAGACCTCTATCATATCTCCCCTCAACCATCTCTTTTCCAGGTTGAAGAGCCCTAACCTTTTTAGCCTCTCTTCATATGAGTATCCTTCCATCCCCTTTACCATTTTGGTAGCTCTTCTCTGTACCTTTTCTAATAACGCTATATCCTTTTTAAGATACGGCGACCAGAATTGCACACAATATTCAAGGTGTGGTCGCATCATGGAACTATACAGAGGCATTATAATATCCTTTGTTTTATTTTCCATTCCTTTCCTTATGATACCTAGTATTCTGTTTGCTCTCTTGGCTGCCGCTGCACACTGCGTGGAGGGTTTTAACATGTTATCCTCGATGGCATCTAAATCTTTTTCCTGGGTTGTGGTTCCCAATGTGGAACTTTGCATCGTGGAACCATAGTTTGGGTTGTTCTTTCCTAGGTGCATAACTTTGCAGTTGTCCACATTAAATTTCATCTGTCATTTGGATGCCCAATCTTCCAATTTATCAAGATCCTCTTGCAATTTTCCACAATCCTCTTGGGTTTTAACAACTTTATATAGTTTTGTGTCATCTGCAAATTTGATAACCTCACTCATTATTCCCTTTTCCAGGTCATTTATGAATATGTCAAAAAGCAGCAGACCCAGCACTATTCACTTTTTTCCATTGGGAAAATTGGCCATTTAGCCTTACCCTCTGCTTTCTATCTTTTAACCAGTTCCTGATCCCATGACTTTTTAGTTTTGCAAAAAGTCTCTCATGAGGGACCTTGTCAAAGGCTTTCTGAAAGTCCAGATACACTATATCAACCGACTCACCTTTGTCTACCTGTTTATTCACACCTTCAAAGAAACATAACAGATTAGTAAGACAAGATCTTCCTTGTCTAAAGCCATGTTGGCTGTCTCCCCTTAAGCCATGACTATCTACATGTTGAGTAGTTTTGTTCATTATGATGGTTTCTACCATTTTTCCCGGTACTGACATCAAGCTCACCGGTCTGTAGTTTCCCAGATCACCCCTGGAGCCCCTTTTAAAAATTGGCATTATATTGGCCATCCTCCAATCTTCAGGTATTACAGATGATTTTAATAATAGTTCACAGATTACTAATAGCAGGTCTGCAATTTCATATTTCAGTTCTTTCAACACCCTTTGATGTATACCATCCAGTCCAGGTGATTTGCTACTCTTCAGTTTATCAAATAGTTGTAATACATCTTCCCGATGTATCAATATTTCTTTCAATTCTTCCGCAGTATCACCTTTAAATACCATTTCAGTCATGGGTAACATCCCTACATCTTCCTCAGTAAAGACCAAAGTCCATGTTTGGACATGGGCACCCATGGCATTGCACCCATGGCTGATGCACCCAAGGTACACACATCACATGGTCCACCTGTCCCTTAGCCTTCCGGCACCCACACCTTGCCTGCTGCAGGTGGCGCTCACCTGTGGGCTACTATGGGGGGCACAGGACAGGTGTATGGTGTGCTACTTACACATGGTAACTCTGGCTTGACCCCCTCTATCCGCCCTCGCCTGCGCCATCCCTGTGGGACACTGGCTGTGCTGCTGCCACATGTTCGTGGCACCCCCACCCCTGTGGCCCTTCCCCAGTCCCCCTGGGTGTTTGCACCATCACCTGCTACTGTGGTGGCCAGTCTACCTTCCTATGTGACACAGACATGCATTGGCAACCATTTACATGTGGTGTAAAGCACAGCATACCCCCTGTGGCATGACATATATGTCCAGATCCGATGGTGACCACGGAGAAGCACACACCCTCACTTGCTAAAACCAGGAAAATACACAAGGGCGGGTAGGTAAAAATCCTTTCTTTCAATAAAGGACTTTTACCAGGTCCAATGGTGACCAGGGTCACTTTGGCCAATAGACACATAGGCACACTGGGCACACATGTTTAACTGCATAACACTTTATTTTCCCAGCCAACATGCATGGGACAAACAAAGAATATGGGTGAACAGTGCCCACACACAGTGGCCAACAGGTGTACCCCCCCCCCCCCACGGCAACCAGCCCCACCCTTCACACACCTATATGGCCATGAACACTGGTGGCCAGTCCACTCTGGTGGCTTTCACTACACCAGTGCCACCGGTGCTGAACATGCCACTTGGTGCTACCGCTGCCCTTGGGCACCTCCCAGGTGGCATAGATGGATGACGGGGATGAGCATTCCCGCTGGGCTACTTGGAGGTGATGTATGGGGCTGCAGATGGACCTCCATCACCTTCCCATGCCATGCCAGGGAGGGGGGAAGCAGCAGCTGGTCATTGCATTTGATGTACATGCACAGGGGCATGTTCCCTCACCACTGGGGGCTTGTGAATACTGACAGCTTAGCCTGTTGGTTCTGGCTCTGAATTACAATGCCCTGGATTCGCCTCCCCCCTGGACTGCTTCATTTTGCACCTCTCTCATTCACACTGGCCCTCCCCTCTGACTTGCCATGCTCTCTCTATTCCTAAATCCTGAGAGTACTGACAGCTGTAGCCTGATGGTTCTGGCCCTGAACCACAATGCTTTGGGTCCTGGGTTTGCCTCTCACTTAAGGTCCTCTACAGGGCCCTTTTATTATGCCCCCTCAGGGGGCATCTGTGTGACCTGGGGATGTGGCTGACATTCTGGGACTGCTCTCTGCTATATGTGTCCCTTCCATCTGTCTCTGTATCCCCCTGTGCCTTCACTGTGGGCCTGCATGCATCCTGTTCTCCCTTGTTTCATGGGCCACTGCTGTCAAGCTGCTCTGTCTGTTCTGTGCTATTCTGTCACTGTGCAGTCTGCCAGCTTTCTGTTTGTGCCAGATCCTTACATCCCCTCCCCTTCCTCTCCACCTTGGTGCATGCCTGCCTCTGTGCCAACTTGGGTGCTGCTGCAGCCTTCCACTTCTCTCTACTTCCAGGTTTGTCTGCCTCTGTTGTGCTGTACTTACTGGGCAAGAGTGGTCCTGATATGTTCCCAGCCCCTGTGCACTGCTGTGTGGGCTGGCTACCTCCTGCTCAATGATCATAGTCACCAGCAGGCTCGTCTCTGCCTCGCTGAAGTTCCGCTGCCTGGTAGCCATGTTGATGTGTACATTATGTTGTGGGAAAGCCTTCTTACTGGATCTGGGTGCATGAGGACTGCAGGTCATGGGGTTGGGGATGTTTCAGGGTTACAGGTGCATGGAGCGGCTGGGCAGTGTGTGCATAGCCTACACATGCTGTGGTGCACAGCGGGCCGATAGGCCGACAGTTGGACGTGCTTTGCCGGCCACACCTGCATGCAGATTCTAACACACCCTGTATGTGTCTACACATGGTTGCAGAATAGCATCTGTACATGCTCGTGCTATCTGGGGACATGCACGGGGCCCAGACATGCCCTTTTCAGAATCGGGCTCTAAGGCAAATTTTAGATAGTACATAGAAATTGAAATTTAGATATCCAGGACAGGATGTAAACAATTCCACTGGCCTTTTAGAAAAGCCATAAATAATGCCTACAGTGCTTGAGGTCTGATCATGAGCTCTCTTCTTCTGTTTTGTGTTCATAGATGAGAAGAAGAGGGCTTCAGGGTTGAGAGATGCAGTTCAAAAGTGTTTTTGGTATTGAGAAGACCAATCCATCATCTTCAGCAATGGTGGCATTAGTCTCTATGGCTTCTAGAACTGCATATGATGCTGGTGGTGCATTGACATTGAGGGGCCCTAGGATCTTTTTTTTCCTCTGTTCCCTGCTGCCTCATTGTTTCTCAGTTACCCACGATAGAAAAAAAAGGGGACAAAAAACAAAGTTCTGTTCTTGGTGTCTGCCAGTTACAACACTTAGAGGGGAATTTTAGAAGATCCATCCAAGTGCAATTTAGCTTTGTTGTCTGGCCATTTTATTTTTCTAATGGTGTCGGTTGCACAAAGCTACCAATTGCCAAGCCCTTGCTGTCCCTTCCAAATTCCCACTTAATGTCTTCCATACCCAGTTCCCTCCTCCGCTTCTGCCTCCTCTCCCCATGCAGTCAACATGTTCCTATTCTTTCTAGAGTCCCCAGAGTGCTGTCCTGCTGTGTCTCGCCTAAGTCACTGTTCTTCTTTCATCCCCTCCCCCCATTTCTCTTTCTTGACCCAATAGTGTACCTGTAAGCTGCTGAAGCTGGGGCTGCAGTTCTGTCCAACCATGGGTGCCTTCTGTCTCCCTCCCATTGCTGCTAGTGCTGGGAACCACATGATTGAAGCCTGTGCTGACTGAATCACATAGCTCCATACTTAACCGTAACCTACATGGTTCAAACATTTTCAGACAGTGCATCATGCGGCTCAGCAATAACTGCAATGACATGTAGGCAGAAGGTGCCCATGCCTGCATGGAACCCTAGCCCCAGCCCCATCAGTTTAGGCAGGAGCAGCAGCATGTCATTACAGTCAGGGGCGGCCCAAGGGGGGTGCGGGGCCATGTGCGGAGACTCGGTGCGGGGCCTCATTTGCATAAGGGTCCTCATTTGCATAAATATTTGCATAATGTTACCATACACGAACTTTTAGTAAACATGCCTCTTAATGAGTGTATGAATAAAGAAAGACTAAAAGACTTCTACATTACTATAATCCAGTGCCAACCGCCAGACACATTAGGAACTACTACAAACACTGCCCATTTAGAACCCTATAGCAAACCCGCCGTATCCTAACAGGCACTACCAGGACTCATAAAGCACCATACCCTAACTATCAAAAGGAAACGCTGCAAATATTAAACCAATACATTTCAGAGAACAACAATACATGACCTACTGGGGAAAGAGAACAAGTTTGCAATGTCAAATAGGAATTACATAAACAGAATACCTCAGCTCAGTTACACATGAACAGAACATAACCATCACCAAACAAGGAATCACAATTTAGAAACAGGAAGACAATAATTAAACTGGGAATCCCAAAAGCCAAACTTGGAATGTACAACACTGTAGAAATAAAACCTATACATTAATTTGCTCTTGTACTAAACAAAGCGCAGACGTTAATGATGCACATTTCCCAGAGCTGACATATTCCAATTAATAAATTCAAAATAAAGAGATATTTTTCTACCTTTTGTGCATTTTTTTTCAGCTGCAATTGCTCCAGCCACTGTCTTCTGGTTTCTTTCTTCGTGTCTTCCGCTAATTCTTCATCGTCTGCTGTCCATTTGTCTTTTCTTCTCTCTTCTAGTTTTTTTCCATTCTCGCTCTACATCTGCTTTAACATACTAATCTTTCTCCTTTTCCTCTTTCCTCATTCCTATTTCATCCACTCAAATTTTACCCCTCCATCCTCAATCCCCACTTACTCTCCCAATATCCGGACAATTGTAGATTTGTCTTCCCTCCCACACACAAAATTTTTTCCCTCTCCATTTCACTCTCCCAGCTCCATCCCATTCTAATCCTCCCCCAACATCAGCTCCATTCTAGTTCCAGTCCCAACCAGCATCCGCTCCCTTCTAGTCCCCGCATCAGCCCATTTCCAGTCCTAGCCCCCCATAAGCCCATTTCCAGTCCTAGCTCCCCCATCTATTTGCAGTCCCATCCAAGTCCCTCCAGCAGCTCATTTCCAATCCCAGCCCCCCATGAGCCCATTTCTAGTCCTTTCCTAGCCCCACCATCAGCCCATGTCACATCCTAGCGCCCCGCCACGCAGCCCCTGGCCAATCCAAGCCCCCCCGGAGCCTACTTCCAGTTTCTAGCCCCTTCATGAGTCCATTTCAATCCAAACCCCCACCACTGCCCTTGTCCAATCTTAGCACCCCCAACAGCCAATTTCCAGTCCTATTCTAGCCCTCCATCAGCCCATTTCCTGTCCTACCCCCCACTCACCCATTTCCAGTCCTAGCTCCCTCCCCCTCACAACCCATTTCCCTTCCAAGCCCCCGTCCCCATCAGCTAGTTGCAGTTCAAGCCCACCTTCCACTCAGCCCATGTCCAGTCCTAGCCTCCTCATAGCCCAGTTACTAGTCCTAACCCCCCATCAATCCCATTACGTCCTAAACCCCCCATCACCCTATTTCCAGTCCTAGCCCCCCATCAGCCTATTTCCAGTCTTAGCCCCCCTCCCATAGCCAATTACCAGTCCTACCCCCCCATCAGCCCATTTCCAGTCTTAGCCCCCCATAGCCCATTACCAGTCCTAACCCCCCCATCACCCTATTTCCAGTCCTAGCCCCCCCATCAGCCTATTTCCAGTCTTAGCCCCCCCCATAGCCAATTACCAGTCCTACCCCCCCCCATCAGCACACTTCCAGTCTTAGCCTCCCCCCCCCCATGGCCCATTACCAGTCCTAACCCCCCCCCCATGGCCCATTACCAAAGTCTCTAACCCTCGCCCCCCGACTCAGCCCATTACCCAGTCCTAACCCCCCCGGCCCATTACTCAGTCCTAACCCCCCCCCCATGGGCCCATGGTACCAGTCCTAACCACCCCCCCCATCAAGGCCCAATTCCAGTCTGTTAGCCCCCCCATAGCCCATGTAACCAGTCCTAACCCCCCCCATCAGCCCATTTCCTCCAGTCCTACCCCCCCCCCCATCGGCCCATTTAAGCAGTCCTAACCACCCACCCCCCCATCAGACCCACTTCCAGTCTTAGCCCCCCCATAGCCCATTTACCAGTCCTAACCCCCCATCAGCCCATTTCCAGTCCTACCCCCACCGGCCCCCACTTTCCAGCCTTAGCCCCCTCCCACATAGTCCAATTACCAGTCCTACCCCACCCATCAGCCATTTCCAGTCCTTCAGCCCCCCCATCACGCCCATTTCCAGTCCTACCCCCCCCACTTCCCAGCCTTAAGCCCCCTCCCCATAGCCCATTTACCAGTCCTAACCCAAACCCCCCCCCCCATCAGCCCACTTAAGGACCACCCCACATCAGCCCCATTACCAGTTCCCTAACCCCCCCCCATCAGCAACCACCACCCCCCCCCCCAAAATTTTACCCTATTACCAGACTAGCCTCCCCCCCCCCCCATGGCCCACTATACCAGTCCTAACCCCCCCCAGCCCACTTAGCCCCCCCCATGGCCCCTTACCAGTCCTAGCCTCCACCCCCCATCGCCCATTTTCAGTCCTAACCCCCCCCATCAGCCCACTTAGCCCCCCCCCATAGCCCATTACCAGTCTAAACTCCCCCCCCCCATCAGCCCACTTCCAGTCTTAGCCTCCCCCCCATGGCCCATTACCAGTCCTACCACCCCCCCCCCCCTGGCCCATTACCACGTCCTAACCAGCCCCCCCCCGGCCCCATTACCGAGTCCTCACCACCCCCCCCCCCATCAGCCCACTTCCAGTTTAGCCTCCCCTCCCATAGCCCC
>CM066039.1:0-50640 GCA_033557465.1 Ichthyophis bannanicus | reverse complement strand
GCACCAATATCTGATGACCCAATGCAGTGGCAGGATGTTGGGCCCTGTGTGCCCCTCCAATAACTAGCCATGTGCAGACATTACCACGATCACACACTACACATGGCGCAGACCTCACCCCACGCATATCGGAAGCCTGGTATGAGCAGTGACTGTTAGAAATGTCTATGCGAAGCACAAAAGCAGATCATTCGAGCTGTAACATACCAAAGTCTCAGATTGTATGTACAATGTGTGTAAGGTCAGGTGACCTCCAGAGATTGTCCGCCTGGAAAATATCACAACAAATGTACCCCAAACGTTGCCATACCACCAGTGTGCCCATTACTGTTGCGTGGGTCTCTGCGATAAATAAACTGGTTTACATCGTCTCAACTGAGTCCTAGCGGTGTCGGGAGTGTGTGTCTGTTGATACAGGGTGTGCTGGATGCCAACACTCCCACAGCCCACATATGATAGCACCGTTGCCAGTATTGGTCTGCAAATACTGAATTTTCCCCAATCTGTAATCTGTAAATATGTATTTAAATGTTAAATGTAAAGGGAATGTAAATAAGTTTACCCCCAAACCAGCCCTAACCATGTGTGCAGTGGACATTACCATTCCTCTATGTATATACTCCCCACTTGGCTGATCGACTTATCCCAAAAGGAGAATCAAACCGCTACTGATCGCTGGAAGCAGAGGTTATATAAATGTGTTCAAAAATAATAAAATACAAATAAAAACTGTGCATAATGAGGAGCAAAGTACTCTGGGTAGAGAAAAAACAGGGGTGGGCAGGAGGCAGGATGCAGCTACACAGGGCAAATGTGCATGCTAGGACCATGTTGTGCCTTGCATATCACCTCCACAACATGGGGCCCTAGCATTTTGTACGGTGAGAAGGCAACCCTCACCACGACAATGATCAGTGATCACGCCCTGGCTAGGATTACAAACATGATTGCCATACAGTAGTTCTCCTCTGTGATTTGTATGGGTTGTGGTGTATATATAGGGGGCCCAATCACTGAGTCAACTTGCATGGGGGTTGTGCAAACATCCCAGTAATGGATGCACAGAGTGTCACTGGTAGCATGCAGTATGGAACGAAAAGCGGCAAGAAAGAAGTTACCATGTCATTTGATGGAACACCATGCAGGGGAAGTCGCTGGCCACACACTGTGGCATCTGCTGCAAAATGTCAGCGGGTGTTGTTGGGGTGGGTGGCTCTGGCTCAGCTGTTTGTCTGCCTGATCTAGACATGGGAGATGTTCAAAATTGCAGAGAGAGTGACCTGTAGCGTACTGGGTACGACAGGCAGAATGAGGTTGCTGGCAAACTGCTAGCACTGTCGTTGGGCTACAGAATGTGCATAGTGTAATAGGTGCAAAGTTGTGTTGACAGGAAAGTGCAGGTGGTCAGACACATATAGCCAATGTGGCCAAGAATCTCCCGTACCCCGTCACATATATTATGAAGAGCAGGGCTCTCACAAAGGAGGATGACCCGTGGGTGAGCCATTGTAGCCCACAAGGCCCAGATGGGTCAGGGAAAAACAGATGCCTGAAGGAGGACTGATAAAACCTATCAGACATCGTCTGACAAGCTGATATGATGTCTTGGCCTCTCAGCCAGGACAGGTGCTGTGTGCTCCCTCCACACTCAGGGTGATTAAAAAAGGCCACACACACTGTGAGGTCTGTACCCCACCGGTACCTGCAACACAGAAGGTTCTGTCCACAAAACTATTTTCAGGTGCTGTGTGGTTGCACCCCTACTGGAAATTAGTAGACTGCTGCTTTGCATGTGCAGTGCATCATGGGGGTGAGTGGGGGACTGACGTTACCCGTTAACTGCAGCACAAAGTCGCCTAGGTCACTATTGCAGACAGCCAGATAGTCTCCTCACAACCCCAGAGCTGTAGTCCAGTGGGGACTGCAAATGCCTCAGGAGCAAAAGGTTGTTAGCACCCCCCACTTCAAATTCTAAATTGGTTTACAAAGAAAGTATTTATATATCACTGAACATTTGGCCCATAGACTCCACCATTCAGCCAGGAGTGTGCGGAAACGTTCTGAAAATAAAACCGTTACATTGAACAAGGCAGTGTCCCATTAGTTAATTTGTTTTTACAAGGTCCATGGGGGCTCTCAGGTGTGGGAACAGTGGGTAATGTCCTCAAGTACTGGCCAAACTTAAACACAAATAACAGGCATTAAACGGTAGACCCTATAAGGTGGTCTGTGGGGGTACCTGCTGCGGACAGCCCTGTGGAGGATCTCACAACAACCACCAGTACTCCACAGTCAGGGACATGTCATTGGCTGCACACACAATAACCATACGGTACTATGGACGTATGCAAAACTCTGGTCACCCATGCAAAGCAAGGTTAGGTGGTGGGACACGCTAGATTGATCAGAAAAGATGCTGCTGGCTGGCCAAAAGAGGCAATCATGCAGACAGTGGGTTGTTGATTACCAGGGTTGTGGTGCTCCATCAGTGAGAATGGTGTATGACAATAGTGTCTGCAGCAGAGTGTGAGGTATTGCACCAGCAGCACCTCTGTAATGTAGAAAGGGCTCTGGGGAAAGTAATAATGTTGCAAAGTATAGCAACATATATGTGGCTCGCCACAGCAATAGATGTAGATGGAACAACATGGCCAATGGTGTTACAAACGTCTGATAATGTGAGCTGCCTGAGACAGGCACTCCAGAGCGCAAAAGGGAAGATGGTAAAGCCATGATGACTCGGTAAGCAGGCCAATGTACCACCAGTGAGCTATATCCTCAGCCCCCAGGACTGTATGCCAGCAGTATTTACCAAATTGTAATGTGGATTGTGGTGACATGCTGGCCACATTGCCCCCTAATGTCTAACACGCAACCTATTTTCCTGTGTTAATGCCCACATATGAACCCCCGCAAAAACACCTAGGCAACCACCAAATTCATTGAGGTCGTGTACATGGTGATGTCAAAACAGAACAGCGCCAAACTAACACACATCATTGCCATAATCACCCAGGTTGCTTGAACCTGACGCTGATGGTTTGTCTTGAACCCAATTGCTATCAGGGGCAGAGCACTATAGGCTATGTGACCACACATAGCAAACCTCATCTGACAGGCTTGAATCAGTGCATATGTGTCCAGAGGTTCAAGACCCAATTGTTCGTGAACAAGTAAAGTAGAATCATTAAATTATGTTATAGGGAGATGAGAGATACCTTGTAGCTTATGTGAGCATGCAAACAACATGGAAACCTTTTGTATTAATAAATGTAAACCTGTGTATGAATGATGCGTGCGTAATATTGCACTTTTCAGGAGCGCAGCACAGGCGGGAAACGCATGGGCAAGCAGTTAGGTTTTTTTTGGCCGCAGCCATGCGGCGCGAAGTGCTTTTATCGGATACGCGCAAATGCGGAAAGTGGCGTCGTTAGGTCGCGCGTCTACACGCCCAAAAAAAAATGGCGGCAAAGCAGCAGGAAGCCCGCCTTCAGCTACAGGGAGATGTGAATCCTGGCCTCCCTTATGGCCCGAAAAAAACAACCGTTTCCCAGGGCCCTCAAGGATGTAAAACATGGGGAAAGGTGATGAGGGCCTGGGACGGAGGTGCCAGGCGCTTAACCGTGAGGCAGACCCACCCACGTGAGTAAGTGAATGGCCACAGGGTCACAAAACCAATACACAGACAGGGTTGATGGCAGCTGTCATGCTGGGTGGTAAGTAGCATAGATAACTACGGTAGTAGGGAAACACATGTGCCAGATGCATGTGTACAACATCTGAGTGGTGTGCCCATGTAGCCATGTGAAGATCCATGTGCCCACATAGGCATGATGACCCCATGGCGTATGAACAGCTGTGGCATGATGTTACTACCAGACACTGTAACCGAGCTAGGCCAACCATCAGGCCTAGGAAGTGTCTCGAATCACCTGTGATGATGGAGGTAATCTGCATCATGGAGGGTTAAACACATAGGGGCAACTATCAGGGTCGTGGACTTTCAGCACAAAGGCCCTGACGCACACAGGTGCCAGGGGTGTTAACAAAATGTGGATAAACATTCCCCTCCCATCAGGGTACAGAGAGCCATCCAAAGTGTGCCCTGGCAAACTGGAATTATAGATTCTGCGCCCCAGTACTAATGAAACATACCCATATCTCCAGGAGTGCACGAGAGCCCATCCAATGGGGTCCCCTATCACCCTGGGGCCTATGGTTGTGTGTCCCAATGTAGGTTTGAAACCTCCATCCCTAAACTCCAAGGAGTGAAGAGGAGGCTCATCCAAGTGGGGGCTCTCTCGATCAACCTGGAGCTATGGATCGGTGGTCCTAATGTAGTTTGAAACCCTCCACCCTTAAATCCAGGAGTGCAGAAGAGGCCCATACAAGTGGGTCCCTATCACCCTGGGCACTATGGTTGTGTGGTTCCCTAAGTAGTGAAACCCTCCTCCCTAACTCCAGAGTGCAGAGGGCCATCAAGTGGGGCTCTCTATCACCGGAGCTATGGATCTGTGTCCCTAATGTAGCTGAACCCCCCACCCTAACTCCAGGAGTGGCAGAGAGCGACATCCAAGTGGGGTCTCCCTATCACCTGGCCCTATGGATCTGTTGTCCTGTTAATGTAGTTTGAACCCTCCTCCCTAATCTCCAGGAGTGCAGAGAGGCCATCCAAGTGGGCTCTCTATCACCCTGGAGCTAGGGAATCTGTGTCCTAATGTAGTTTGAACCCCCCTCCGCTAACTCCAGGAGTTGCAGAGAGGCCATCCAAGTGGGGTCCCTCTATCACACTGGAGCTATGGATCTGTGTCCTAATGTAGGTTGAACCCTCCTCCCTAACTCCAGGAGTGCAGAGAGGCCATCCAAGTGGCGCTTCTCTATCACCCTGGAGCTAATGGATCTGTGTCCTAATGTAAGTTTGAACCCCTCCACCCCTAACTCCAGGAGTGCAGAGAGGCCATCCAAGTGGGTGGTCCCCTATCACCCTGGGCTATGGTTTGTGTTGTCCTAATGTAGTTTTGAACCCTCCTCCCTAAACTCCAGGAGTTGCAGAGAGGCCATCCAAGTGGGGATCTCTATCCCACCCTGGAGCTATGGATCGTGTTTTTTTCCTAATGTAGTTTAAAAGAACCCTCCATCCTAACTCCCCCCCCAGGAGTGCAGAGAGGCCCATCCAAGTGGGTCCCCTCATCACCTGGGCCTATGGATTTGTTGTCCTAATGTAGTTTGAACCCTCCTCCTAACTCCAGGAGTGCAGAGAGGCCATCCAAGTGGGCTCTCTATCACCCTGGAGCTATGGTTCTGTTGTCCTAATGTAGTTTTGAACCCTCCACCCTATCTCCAGGAGTGCAGAGAGGCCATCCAAGTGGGGTCGCCATCACCCTGGAGCTATGGTTCTGTGTCCTAATGTAGTTTGAACCCTCCTCCCTAACTCCAGGAGTGCAGAGAGGCCATCCAAGTGGGCTCTCTATCACCCGGGAGCTATGGATCTGTGTCCTAATGTAGTTTGAACCCTCCTCCCTAACTCCAGGAGTGCAGAGAGGCCATCCAAGTGGGCTCTCTATCACCCTGGAGCTATGGATCTGTGTCCTAATGTAGTTTGAACCCTCCTCCCTAACTCCAGGAGTGCAGAGAGGCCATCCAAGTGGGCTCTCTATCACCCTGGAGCTATGGATCTGTGTCCTAATGTAGTTTGAACCCTCCACCCTAACTCCAGGAGTGCAGAGAGGCCATCCAAGTGGGCTCTCTAACACCCTGGAGCTATGGATCTGTGTCCTAATGTAGTTTGAAACCTCCTCCCTAACTCCAGGAGTGCAGAGAGGCCATCCAAGTGGGCTCTCTATCACCCTGGAGCTATGGATCTGTGTCCTAATGTAGTTTGAACCCTCCTCCTAACTCCAGGAGTGCAGAGAGGCCATCCAAGTGGGCTCTCTATCACCCTGGAGCTATGGATCTGTGTCCTAATGTAGTTTGAACCCTCCTCCCTAACTCCAGGAGTGCAGAGAGGCCATCCAAGTGGGCTCTCTATCACCCTGGAGCTAGGGTACTGTGTCCTACTGTTGTTTGAACCCTCCTCCCTAACTCCAGGAGTGCAGAGAGGCCATCCAAGTGGGCTCTCTATCACCCTGGAGCTATGGATCTGTGTCCTAATGTAGATTGAACCCCCCTCCCTAACTCCAGGAGTGCAGAGAGGCCATCAAAGTGGGCTCTCTATCACCCTGGAGCTATGGATCTGTGTCCTAATGTAGTTTGAACCCTCCTCCCTAACTCCAGGAGTGCAGAGAGGCCATCCAAGTGGGCTCTCTATCACCCTGGAGCTATGGATCTGTGTCCTAATGTAGTTTGAACCCTCCTCCCTAACTCCAGGAGTGCAGAGAGGCCATCCAAGTGGGCTCTCTATCACCCTGGAGCTATGGATCTGTGTCCTAATGTAGTTTGAACCCTCCTCCCTAACTCCAGGAGTGCAGAGAGGCCATCCAAGTGGGCTCTCTATCACCCTGGAGCTATGGATCTGTGTCCTAATGTAGTTTGAACCCTCCTCCCTAACTCCAGGAGTGCAGAGAGGCCATCCAAGTGGGCACACAATCACCCTGGAGCTATGGATCTGTGTCCGAATGTAGTTTGAACCCTCCTCCCTAACTCCAGGAGTGCAGAGAGGCCATCCAAGTGGGCTCTCTATCACCCTGGAGCTATGGATCTGTGTCCTAATGTAGTTTGAACCCTCCTCCCTAACTCCAGGAGTGCAGAGAGGCCATCCAAGTGGGCTCTCTATCACCCTGGAGCTATGGATCTGTGTCCTAATGTAGTTTGAACCCTCCACCCTAACTCCAGGAGTGCAGAGAGGCCATCCAAGTGGGTCCCCCATCACCCTGGGCCTATGGTTGTGTGTCCTAATGTAGTTTGAACCCTCCTCCCTAACTCCAGGAGTGCAGAGAGGCCATCCAAGTGGGCTCTCTATCACCCTGGAGCTATGGATCTGTGTCCTAATGTAGTTTGAACCCTCCTCCCTAACTCCAGGAGTGCAGAGAGGCCATCCAAGTGGGCTCTCTATCACCCTGGAGCTATGGATCTGTGTCCTAATGTAGTTTGAACCCTCCTCCCTAACTCCAGGAGTGCAGAGAGGCCATCCAAGTGGGTCCCCTATCACCCTGGGCCTATGGTTGTGTGTCCTAATGTAGTTTGAACCCTCCTCCCTAACTCCAGGAGTGCAGAGAGGCCATCCAAGTGGGCTCTCTATCACCCTGGAGCTATGGATCTGTGTCCTAATGTAGTTTGAACCCTCCTCCCTAACTCCAGGAGTGCAGAGAGGCCATCCAAGTGGGCTCTCTATCACCCTGGAGCTATGGATCTGTGTCCTAATGTAGTTTGAACCCTCCTCCCTAACTCCAGGAGTGCAGAGAGGCCATCCAAGTGGGTCCCCTATCACCCTGGAGCTATGGATCTGTGTCCTAATGTAGTTTGAACCCTCCTCCCTAACTCCAGGAGTGCAGAGAGGCCATCCAAGTGGGCCCCCCATCACCCTGGAGCTATGGATCTGTGTCCTAATGTAGTTTGAACCCTCCTCCCTAACTCCAGGAGTGCAGAGAGGCCATCCAAGTGGGCTCTCTATCACCCTGGAGCTATGGATCTGTGTCCTAATGTAGTTTGAACCCTCCTCCCTAACTCCAGGAGTGCAGAGAGGCCATCCAAGTGGGCTCTCTATCACCCTGGAGCTATGGTTGTGTGTCCTAATGTAGTTTGAACCCTCCTCCCTAACTCCAGGAGTGCAGAGAGGCCATCCAAGTGGGCTCTCTATCACCCTGGAGCTATGGATCTGTGTCCTAATGTAGTTTGAACCCTCCTCCCTAACTCCAGGAGTGCAGAGAGGCCATCCAAGTGGGCTCTCTATCACCCTGGAGCTATGGATCTGTGTCCTAATGTAGTTTGAACCCTCCTCCCTAACTCCAGGAGTGCAGAGAGGCCATCCAAGTGGGCTCTCTATCACCCTGGAGCTATGGATCTGTGTCCTAATGTAGTTTGAACCCTCCTCCCTAACTCCAGGAGTGCAGAGAGGCCATCCAAGTGGGCTCCCTATCACCCTGGAGCTATGGATCTGTGTCCTAATGTAGTTTGAACCCTCCTCCCTAACTCCAGGAGTGCAGAGAGGCCATCCAAGTGGGCTCTCTATCACCCTGGAGCTATGGATCTGTGTCCTAATGTAGTTTGAACCCTCCACCCTAACTCCAGGAGTGCAGAGAGGCCATCCAAGTGGGTCCCCTATCACCCTGGGCCTATGGTTGTGTGTCCTAATGTAGTTTGAACCCTCCTCCCTAACTCCAGGAGTGCAGAGAGGCCATCCAAGTGGGCTCTCTATCACCCTGGAGCTATGGATCTGTGTCCTAATGTAGTTTGAACCCTCCACCCTAACTCCAGGAGTGCAGAGAGGCCATCCAAGTGGGCCCCCTATCACCCTGGTCCTATGGTTGTGTGTCCTAATGTAGTTTGAACCCTCCTCCCTAACTCCAGGAGTGCAGAGAGGCCATCCAAGTGGGCTCTCTATCACCCTGGAGCTATGGATCTGTGTCCTAATGTAGTTTGAACCCTCCTCCCTAACTCCAGGAGTGCAGAGAGGCCATCCAAGTGGGCTCTCTATCACCCTGGAGCTATGGATCTGTGTCCTAATGTAGTTTGAACCCTCCTCCCTAACTCCAGGAGTGCAGAGAGGCCATCCAAGTGGGCTCTCTATCACCCTGGAGCTATGGATCTGTGTCCTAATGTAGTTTGAACCCTCCTCCCTAACTCCAGGAGTGCAGAGAGGCCATCCAAGTGGGCTCTCTATCACCCTGGAGCTATGGATCTGTGTCCTAATGTAGTTTGAACCCTCCTCCCTAACTCCAGGAGTGCAGAGAGGCCATCCAAGTGGGGCCACTATCACCCT
Source organism: Ichthyophis bannanicus (assembly GCA_033557465.1). Taxonomy (NCBI): domain Eukaryota; kingdom Metazoa; phylum Chordata; class Amphibia; order Gymnophiona; family Ichthyophiidae; genus Ichthyophis; species Ichthyophis bannanicus. Next base: position 41,723 of record CM066039.1, on the reverse strand, counting down.
GGGCCTATGGATCTGTGTCCTAATGTAGTTTGAACCCTCCTCCCTAACTCCAGGAGTGCAGAGAGGCCATCCAAGTGGGCTCTCTATCACCCTGGAGCTATGGATCTGTGTCCTAATGTAGTTTGAACCCTCCTCCCTAACTCCAGGAGTGCAGAGAGGCCATCCAAGTGGGCTCTCTATCACCCTGGAGCTATGGATCTGTGTCCTAATGTAGTTTGAACCCTCCTCCCTAACTCCAGGAGTGCAGAGAGGCCATCCAAGTGGGCTCTCTATCACCCTGGAGCTATGGATCTGTGTCCTAATGTAGTTTGAACCCTCCTCCCTAACTCCAGGAGTGCAGAGAGGCCATCCAAGTGGGCTCTCTATCACCCTGGAGCTATGGATCTGTGTCCTAATGTAGTTTGAACCCTCCTCCCTAACTCCAGGAGTGCAGAGAGGCCATCCAAGTGGGTCCCCTATCACCCTGGAGCTATGGATCTGTGTCCTAATGTAGTTTGAACCCTCCTCCCTAACTCCAGGAGTGCAGAGAGGCCATCCAAGTGGGCTCTCTATCACCCTGGAGCTATGGATCTGTGTCCTAATGTAGTTTGAACCCTCCTCCCTAACTCCAGGAGTGCAGAGAGGCCATCCAAGTGGGCTCTCTATCACCCTGGAGCTATGGATCTGTGTCCTAATGTAGTTTGAACCCTCCTCCCTAACTCCAGGAGTGCAGAGAGGCCATCCAAGTGGGCTCTCTATCACCCTGGAGCTATGGATCTGTGTCCTAATGTAGTTTGAACCCTCCTCCCTAACTCCAGGAGTGCAGAGAGGCCATCCAAGTGGGCTCTCTATCACCCTGGAGCTATGGATCTGTGTCCTAATGTAGTTTGAACCCTCCTCCCTAACTCCAGGAGTGCAGAGAGGCCATCCAAGTGGGTTGTCTGCCACCATGGAGATAGGTATGCATGTGACAGTGTAGGCTAACACATCCACCAATCCCCAGTTGTCTGTCCAGCCCATCACAGTATGCCACAGTCACCCTGGTGATATGGTGCAGTGTGAGGTTGGTGTTCAGTCAATTATCTGTACCACATGCAGGCCTGATACATGCATCTGGCGTCCAGGGTGTCACCATGTTGCAATGCTGTATCTTGCTGATGATATGCCGTAGGACACCCAATACCGTGGTGGCTAATAGCTTATTGTAACGGAGGTTATCTCAGTCCCATATGTCACCTAGGGTATAGTGGTCTGGTTGCAACTCACACCTGCCCTATGTGGCACATAGTCCAACACACGCACTGTACATGTATGGACATGTTATGGTAGATGCTGATATGGTTGTGCGTTCACAAAAGCTATCACACAGTAGCCTCGAGATGGAAGCCCAAACCCTTGCGAGAGGGACATGAGCACAGCTATGTATGCAGAATTGATGTTTACCTACACAAATGCCTACAGGCACAATGACCCTTTGTCTACATGTACCTCACAGCTGCCTCTGGGGGGTTCCAGACACACATCCAGGTTGCACACTACAGCCTATCATCCACAAATGTACAGGGGCCGAAACAGCACATATCCGTGTAATGTGTCATTGTCCGTAGTGTGTGCACGCACATCTCATAGAACCCTCAGGGACACAGGTCAGAGGAACATAAAACCACCCGAGAAGCTGGAAGGTGACAGATGCATGTCCACCATCGCCAGTATGCTGTGTCTCACAGTCGTCAAGGTACGTCTGATGTAGCTATCAGTAGCCCTATGACATACAGGACACACAACTCATGTGTTGGGTCAGGTAATTACATCCATGGCCATCTAGATATCCATGTGTCATGGACCTGCCCCCTGCCACGGTGCTTAGGGCAAACCACTCAATGTCACATGTATGTGAACACAAACATGTTTACCGTTACATCTGGGTGCCATTGCGTTTGGATTGCATGACATGTACAGTTAATGTGACCCCACATGTATCTAATGTAATACCTACTGGGCTAAAGGCCTCCCCATGGACATCCACATTGGCCAAACAAATGTGCCATGCCAATGCCATGTCTGTCAAGGGTGCCAAAGGGAGACGTCCCCATGCATTTAGGGAGACATGGACATTGCTCATAGGTGTCGCTGCACACATGTCCACACCCACATTGAGGCATGTATGTGGCACTGGGGACAGATATTCACCTGGAATAGGCATGAGGGCACTGACCCATATCTGTCTGTGATGCAGTGAGCAAGACAGTATGCGACTGCTCCCCCCCATCCACCATAAAAGCCTATGGGAGTACCCCACAGCTCATGTGGCCTGCCCTGTTGAAAAGCCCAATTGCTGCTCCCCAGTGCATAATGTCACGGAAAAATGTCATCTCTGTGTCCGTCTAAGTGCAATACACCTGTATGGGAAAGCAACCCCTGTGTGTGTCACTGCTGAGGGCCCCACTAACTGTGACACTGGTGTATCTGATATCCCAGCACTAGTAGCTGTGTTGACATGATTCAAAGACAACACCAGGGGAACACTGAGAATTACCCAAATACGTTGCTCTTCTATGTATGCATAGGCCCAAACCATGCCATTAGCATGGAGAACACACCATGTGCGGGAGGACATGCTCCAGGAGTGCCAAACACTCATTGGTCACTGTCAGCCATGCCTAGTGTGCTGACTGCCAAGGCCCCACATGTGACCTGTCACCATGATTGACCAGTGGGATGGCATCCAGGGGTGTGGTTTGGCCGAGACGTCCAGCCATGCGCAAACACCCCCCACCCCCCACAATGTGGCTGTGTTGGTAGCCATTTCCCCAGTGTTTCACCATGTGTCGTGTGGATCACATCTAGACCAACATATTGTGGCATGTTCCCAGAGGGACATAAACCCCACAACATAGGGATGCCCTGGCAGTGGCACTGACAAATGCAGTTGGTGACAACAGCTCTGGTGTTACCACCAGGCCCAACAAAGGGAGTCAATAACCACTATACCAGTGGGGAGTCGGCACATGCGTCATAACACCACGTGTTTAGCATTGGGGCATGGGATGTGTCCATGACAACTGCAAAGGCATAGCAGGTGTCACTAGCACACAGATTGATGTGGCAAAGACACGGGCCTGCAGCCATCCCTAGTACACCAGGGTACCAGACAACCCCCCAGGACACACATATTGTGTCATTGGCACACACAATGTTTTGGCGCACAGCATGGGCATATGGACCCTCAATGCAGATGTCTATTGTGTGGGACACATTGGTACCATGTAAATGCAGACACTACGCGCCTGTGTTCCAACACTGCATGCTCCCAAAAACCACAGGGACAACATATGTGCAATCCCCCTAGGTGCCTAGAGAATGGGACGGCTCAGAGTCCAGTAATGTGAATTGCAAGGGGGTGCCAGCATGTCCAAAATGGAAAGTAGTCACACCCTAAGTTCAGACCCACTGGGGGCTGGCCTGGCCTGTGGACATGTTCCACTCAGTTGCAGTCGAAAATGAGATGCAACACAGGGGACATGAGGCTGATATCCATCCATAGCCACATACGCCAGGGGAGGGTCCCACCCTGGCTGGACATCAAGACATACAGGATAACACCCTGAACAGGAGGGGATATCCCCCCCCAAACCCTACCCACATGGCACAGTTTGTGAGAATAACTAGGCAGCGTTAGACGTTAGCAGTGGTGCAAAATGGAAAGCCCCCTGTGCACCCCATTGTGGTGTAGTCGGTTATGTTCACAACACAATGTCACAGATGACATGTTGTCAGACACTCTGTTACTGGTGTATGAACACAGCTTGTGTGGCTGCTGTGTGTGCCATGGATCCCTGCCCTCACACAGGATACTGTCCCAAACAAGGTTGCAGGGGATGTATTGGAATGGCGTCTCATGAACATGTAGAGCACCTAGATGTGGCCCTCCCATATGACATGGGGAAGGTATGGTACGTGCCTGACAGTCATGGTTGTAGCGAGGGCAAATGATGGCAAAAGGTTATCATTGGGCTGGTGTGGACACATGGGGTGAGTCCCTGCCCCTGACATTGTGGCATATGCCTCCAAAAGTGACATGTCTGTCACACGATAATGTCTGATACACCCACTGTATGTGTGTCTGACTGTCATGGACAATGTGACAGCAAGGATCTATGAGGTGGATGCTGACACGTCTGGCTTGTGCAGGGTGGTCAAACAGTACTACACAGCAAATGCAAGGACAACAATGACTACACACTGTGCATGTCTAATGTAGCCCATCGGTCATATGGCCATCATGGACCACACCCAGCTCTACATGACAGAAATGTACATGTTCCACACACCAACATATCTGGGAAACAACCAGGCGTAACTTGTACAGTCGCAATACCAAATAGAGGACATCCCACCACCTGGTCAGGTACATCCCCACCGCCCTGCAAACCACTGACAGAGATATGGGACAGCTCATGATCACCATGTACCCCCATGCATGTGTGTTGCTACACACCATAGGGGGACTGGACACTGTCAACCATGGGAGGTGGCCCATGCAAAACACCCAAACACACCCACCCTTCACAACACAATGTGAGGACATATCTCATACTATCACCCCTGCATGCCGTGTGGGAGCTGGCCACACTAGCTTACAAGGGGTACAAGTAGGGGCATCGCAGCAGGCGGGTTGTGTATGACACATCCCCAATATGCGCCTAAGCAACACTACATGAGGGCACACACACATAGGGATGCGATGTGTTATGGTGCTGCTGTGACAGACCAGGTACACACATGGCTGTCCATGAGGCAACACCCATAGAGGGGGACACAGAAGCCAACTGTGTAGGTGAGCTGCCCCACAGGGGATACACACTATGGGTATCATACAGTGGCAAACGCTCAGAGTTGGTCACCTCCAGCGTTCACCATGTCCTGCCCCTTCCGGGATACATCAAACACACACACCTTTGACAGCTGCTGTCATTGCACAGCAGGGATGTGACCTACAATGCACACCATGTGCCCTAGGTGATCTTCCCTCCCTCATCCCCTCTGTCTCTGTGACGTCCCACCTATGGCCACTCGTCTACACCCCTGTCTCTCACAGTCACCCCCACCAGTCCACCGTTCTGACAGGTTGTTGTGGGGATATGGGTGAGGAGCAGCATGCAGTCACTTTGTGATGCTGATGTGTGATGCCCTACATGACAGTGCAGGTGGATGTAAGCTATGCTCATGTCATACGGCAGTGACACCTATGTGCTAACCTATTTGCACATGTGGGAGGGACTGACTGCTGGAGGTCGGTTACTATGCTCTATATGCCCCAAACAGCAGGGGTGGGGGAGAAGCATGGTGTGGGCCAGACAAGTCAACGTATGTTCACCCATAGCCCCAGTGACAGGTGGTATGTGTTGACACCTGACAACCTTTGCATATCCACAGGTGGAGGACCTGAGGAAGAAGGGGCGCGAACTTCGCAAATTCCACCCGGAGTTCCTCACACGTGCCTGCAGGGAGCGCCAGCACCACCACGATGGTGAGTATTGGAATGGGCAACTCACAGGTTCAGGTGTGCCATAGGGCCACCAGCCTGTCTCCCACCTGCATCTGCATATTTGGTATGTGACACACATGGACATCACCTGATGTATGTCATCCTTCACAGACAGTGATGCCAGCGACGCCTCGCCACACACCTCTGCCCACAGTCTCCGGAGGCCCACCACCCGGCACACAACCGAGGAGGAGGAGGAGGAGGTGGAGGAGGAGGACGACCAGCCTGGTGGGATGGAGCAGCCACATTCTGGACCAGAGAGGGCAGATGTGGTGGTGGTTTCCTCCAGTGATGTGGGAGAGGACGAGGAAGATGGCAGCAGGCACACCCCTAACCAGGGGCAGCATGGGGATGGGACAGAGGGGGGTGCAGGACAGAGGGGCAACGTGGGCAGGGGTGCAGGCAGGGAGGGGGGAGTTGGGGTGATTGTGTGGGCAGGGAGGGTGGGGGGTGGGTATGGAAGGAGCGGGGAGGGGTTGGGGTTGGTTGGGGGGGAACACAGCCCAGCAGAGGGCCACCGGGGCACCAGTCCGGCATTGCAGGCGTCTGCACGGCACGGACGTGAGCACGATCGTGCGTCACCCAGGGCCACTGGTACACCTCATGCTCATGCCAGCACACAGACCACAGACAATGTGTGTCTGTGTGCTGGCAGGTGTATCGACGATGTGTGCATGGCCCTGGATGACGTACGACACGACATCCGTGTCGTGTTCCACGCCCTGCAGTGTTTGACTGGGGCTGTTCGGCAGGTGGCCAGTGATGTGGTGCATCTGGCATCCCGATGGCCACCTGCCGAACAGCATTACAGGTACCACGGCTGGCACCTGTGATGCCCCTATGTGCCCTCTGCTGCGCTGTGTTTCCCCCGCCCCCACCTCATGCGTGTGTTTATGTTGGGCATGTTGGCCATTGTGTGACAGTTTGTTATAATAAACATGTTTTGAACCTGCCTCACTGGTCACGTGTGTACCTTCACCACACAACATGTAGGCAAGCATGGGAAGGTCCATACACCTGGTTGGACATGTAGCGTGGCCATGGCCATCATAATGTTACCTGCACCACATGCGTAGCTGTGTGATGAACATCTGTGCATAGGAATGGGACATGGGTAACCACAGGTCATGTTGCTGTTAATATCTCCCGCCTAAACAGTCATGTCACAGGGATGTGTCTGTCCCCACAACAATTGCTGGTGCAGAGCAGCATCGCACACACGCATGACACCCATGTGTCCCTCTGACACATGTGTGCCATGGAGGGGCGGGACACGCATGTCACCCCTGCCAATGACAGGGCCAATGGCCACAGAGCCTCACCCAATGTGCACAGTATCAGGGGGTGTGACCGTGGAATGGCCACGATAGTGTTGTTGTAACCCTGCAGCTGCCCACAATGTGGCATTGGGCCTATGTGAACATTGGTGTATTGCAGCCAAGGGCCAATGCACAGATCGTATGCAGTTATGAAATTTATTTATTTTAGTTATTTATTTATTTAACATTTGCTTCTATACCGCGCTATTAAAATCAGCGCGGTGTACATCAAACAGGCATACTATGTGCAATGCCATGTGTGCAGTAATACAAGACAGTATGGACACCCCGGCAATACCGGGCCAGATCTGAACCCCTCAGGTAATGGTCAGGGCATGCATGTGCACACAAACTATGCTATAAAAAGGAGAGAAACATTGGACGGAGACTTTATATGTATGCAATGTTACAGTAATAGGTATTGCACTATTGGCGACGGCGCTGCCTCTCACGTCTGGCACGCTGCAAAATACGTTCCCCTGCAGCTGGCCCCACACGGTCATCTTGTGCCTGTGGCGGGGGTGTGGGTGGTGGTGGTGGTGGCGGTGTGGGCGGCAGGGGCGGTGGTGCCATCCTTTCCAGGGCAGCTTGGATGCACTCCATGGCCACACACATCCTCCCATAAGGCATATCTTGGATGTGTTGGCGCAGAAGCACCACCTCCTGTATGAGGCTTTCTCCATTGTGCCGTATAGCTGCAAGTTCCTGACGAATGCCTGTGTGGGGAAGAGATGGTGGTCATTGAGTTACCTGTGGCGGGTACAATTGTCAAGCAGATCTAGGCAAAACATATCACACAAATACCCTTTGCATGGTACAAACTGTACTACTGAGATGCATATTTTGATGTATAGAAACATTACACACAGGACATACACCATGTACGTTTTGCTAAGGAAGCCTATCATGGCTCAGGTAGGAGTTATAGAAAGGGTGATGTGACTCTGAACAAGACTCCTGTCAGTCCTGGTAGAGGTAATAACACATAGCTCACACATAAAAGACTACCAGTCCCAGAATGCACCAGGTGTCCAGCATCCATGAGGGGGGCTGAAGTGAGAATACATGTGTTCAATCAAGAGAGCTATGAGGTAATCCCTAGGCACTCATCTCAAAGGGCAGGGCCTGATTCAGCACAGCTGCGCTGTGATAGGGAGGAGCACACATCAAGACAGCATAACAATAGAGCTGATTCTACAGATAGCAGCTACAGCAAGACCTACAAGCTCCAGTCCAGCTACAAGCTACAGCCCAGCTACAAGCTCCAGCCCAGCTACAGCAAGGGCTACAGGTTCCAATATCACCTGTAGAAGCAGAGGCCAAGCAAAACGGATAGAGAAGGAAGGAAACCCTCTGGAAGGAAGAGCAGAAAGGCCATTGAGAGATCTAGGAGAGTCCAAGGCAGTACCTATACTGGGAGGTATTCCAAGTGCCAGCAGAGACCATTGGACTGGGGTCACCCAGAGGAATGGAGTGGCAGAGATAGGAATCACCCGTGGCTACTGGTGAGAGAGAAGACTGCACGTGGAAGGGACCATAGGACCTATGCCAGAAGGTATGTGAGAGGAGATCCAGTGTCCAGGGATAACGATTGGAAGGCTGGACATAAGAACTGGAGTACATACTGGCCAGGCTATACAGAGATGAACCATGGCAGCAAGGGCGGTTCAGGTATGAACACTGATCCCGACCCTATCTCTAATAGTGAATGGCAGCAGGGCAATGAGCATTCTCTTGATAGTTCCCTACTGAAAGACTCATCTGTGCTATTTTATGATAGTCACCCTATGCTTATTGATGAGGGGGAAATCACAGCAGATGAAACTATTGTTTACATGGAGTGTTCTCTATCAAAGTGCGATTGCTAGCTCTCTGTGAGGAAACACATCAGCCATCACAAAGAAACCTAACCTTGTTCTTTATTGCACTACGAACAGTTCCTAAAGCAGGATATGGCCTCACACAGTATCAGCCAGCCAGCTCAGGGTTTTCAGCTGGGGAATTGATATTAATGAAAGCTGCACCTAATTGTGTGTGTGAGCAAGGAGAGAATCACTGCAGGATCTGTGTGGGACATAAGCAGAGGTTAACCTAAGCAGCAAGGTGTATTCATTATTTGTGACCTTTCATTTGGTATTCTTTGCTAGGAAAACATTAGCTAATTGCCTGACAGGGTGAAGGTTGTTTTCATGAGTTGATTTGTGACTTTATGTTATCAATTTAAATACTGCACGCAAGTAACCTCATTTATATGCTACCAAGCATACTTGTGCTGGGTGAATTAAACCCCATCAATATAAGACGTTGGTTATTGGCTTTACCACTGGTTCCACAACAAAGGTATTGTCTCCGGCTGTGTTTGTGGTAAATGAACTACATTACCCACAATACCTTTCATGTATCATATGAATATATGCATCATCATGATTGGGTAGGTTCACACACTAGGCAGCCGTCTGAGAACGTGCTGTGAGACACAGGCACACGGATACACTGTGTGTGCAAGAACTAGACAACGTCCATCAGATGTACCAGTACTATTAGAGACAGACAGCAGATAAGTGTACATTGTGTGGGTGGCTGGAGGGTGTGCGACTGACTGCAACAACACCAGGGGATACACAATGAGTAGGAGATATGGGATGCATACAGGCAGGGAACGTTGGGGTCGAGCAGATGGACACACACACACCGGCCATGTGACCAGTGCAGTGCTCATGACAATGTGCGATGGGGTGTGAACAGCGGTTCCCAGAACATACCCAGGGCTGACCCAACACTCCCACATGTGGGTGACAGCTAAGGTTCTCTCACAACACCAACCCCTCCCGGGGGTGACCCCAGTGGGCAGAAAACAGTGCATGTACACCTTGGGGCCCATGTTGTGTGCCCTCAAGGGCCACGGTGATGTAGTCCTGCTGCTGCACAGGGTCCCAGACTCCAGACGTACATGTACAGGGGTATGCTAGGCATGCAAATGCTAGTGACAGGCCTCAGATAAGTGTGTTCAGCCCTGGATATAGGAGAGTGGGCCATCCCTGATTGTGCCTGGCAGCAGGCAAGGCAGGGGTGAGGTGTGAAGCGGGTCACATCACATCACGGGCCCTATTGACATGTGTTGTTCCACGGTGCAATATTAGCATCCATCCAAATGCAGACAGCAGTGTTGCATATTGCATTGCTCCTGCTGACACACAGCCCTGGGTAGGAAAGAGGACACACGGTGTACCCGTACATGGGGGATGGCTCACCTAAGCATACATCCCAAGGGAAACATAGCTCACAAACAAACACATCCAATGCTAGCCTACAGGCACACCCAGTCGCCACAAACACGGGAGGGTGACAGAAGGTGTACATGTGAGGGCGGCAACATGGCAGGCATCTCAACTGTGGCAGTCGACAGGTGAGGGTAGCCCAGGGCATACACCAACCACGAGACAATGTGCTGTGGAGGCAAGAGCCTGGTGAGCACTATGACACAGGGATGCTGCGTAGTCCAGTAGTGGATACAGCAATGCAGGGCTCAGACATCTTGGTATCCCGAGGTGGATAACCCAAACCTACAGTGCAAGTACCAGGGTCAGAGGGGGGAATGAAATGTGTGAGGATCCCAGGTACTACAGCTGTCACTTGGAGACCAACCGTCCAAACCACGGGCATGGGGCAAAACATTTTCCACGGCCTAGGAATGGAATGATGTGAGGACTCACGTTACAACACACGTCACCTATGTATGATCCCTCCGGGGAAAGAGGGCATGTGTCTGTGAGATATGTCAAGAGGGAGGACGGAATCCCTAGTGGGCGAATGAGCAGTCTGCTCACACCAAGCCACAGGCCAGATGTCCCTGGGTGTATACCAGCCCCTGCGTCGCACAGCACAGAGGGTGAGCTAGCAGTTGCATTTGGCACACGAACGTACGTATCACCTGGTCATGTCATGGAATGTGCCTTTGCCAGGGCCAATGTATAGCATCTGTAGTGGGTGTGGTGGGTCAAAATATGGAATGTGTGTCTGCCGTCTATAGGCTATTGTGGACGCCAGGGGAAGGTGAGCACAACCTGACCTGTCCATACAGCCATTGCTCACATGCTGGACCTGTATGAGACTGCTGTTCATCGACCTGACTACCATGCCACATGGCATCACAAGGTATTCCCCAGCGGATGAGCGCAACTGTACATACATGTTTGAATGGGCATGTTACCGTGAGTGCGAACTGTTTTTTTCACGTGAACTGTCTGGATCTGCAATGTCAGGAGGGTGCTGAATAGTCTGTTGCTGTCGCAGCTTAACGTTTCCTTTTGGGGATGTAGGTTTGGGATTTGGGATATTGTGTCTGTTTGGGGTCAGGGGAACCTATACCGGGTCTGCCTGTGTAGCTGCTGACCCCAAAACGCAACTTGGCCTCATCACAGGTTACCTGTGTGATGCCATACAGTTTGGACTCCACTTTATGTCCCCCCCAGCCACATCACCTGATGGCCTCATCCACAATGCTGATGCAAGGACACGTAATGTGGCGTATAGACCCTAATGGCCATCCGCCTCAGACGACTGTACATTAGGAATATACATGTGCGGGACAGCGTCGCCACTCTGGCTGTATGTCACACAGCCAACCCTAGTTGTGGGCATTCAGGTGACCGCAGGGGCGTGTTGCCCCCCAAAAACAGGGGAAAGGAACATCTGATTCTGTCCAGTGTGCATATAGTGCTCTCTGTGTGTATGAGGCACTGTACACGATAATGTCGTCTATGATGCTGTGTGGACACCTGTTGATAAAGCCTATGTGGGATGGGGCCATTATCACGTTGCATATCACACATATGTCCCGCCTGTGTATGTGAACCCTGATTTGCGCTGCTGCACGGTACAGTTGTCACAATGTAGCAATGGCACATGGGTGTGCTACAGTCAGGGGGCCTAGACCTTCCTGTTATATGTTCACCATTTTGTGTACCCTCACAAACAGAGGCACCTGACGCATCAGTACTGTTACATCTGCATCTGTAGCTGTACACACTCTCTTGGCTGTCAGGCTGTGTGTAACAGTGTCATTGGGCAACAAAGGCACAAAGATTAGGTAACTCAAATGTGTAATGTGTAATGTGGACACGCATATCACAGCTGTAGAGGGTATGCTGTCACATACACCACATACACACCCCTGAGATGGATTAGAGGTGTGTGTGTTTGTGTGTGGTGGCCACGCCCCCTCCACATCTCCCTCTTAGCTGTGCACAGGTGTGTGGGCAAACACACTGCACAGTATACATAGGGGATGTATACCCTGTGGCACAGTGCTTGCTTGCTGGTACTGGTCTGGCACAGCAATTGTGTGTCATGATATATAGGATGCTGTGCATGTGTGGCTCACACTTTGATTCCCATGCCAGCACTGTGTTGCACATAGTGCACGCTGATGTGTGTCACAAAGATAGCTTCTGTAACAACAAGTGTCTTTGTGTGGCATCTTAAACCTTGACAGGCCTGCCCCAGGGTGCACATCTGTGAGCCTATGTACACACAGCATAGTGATGGTTAATGGAAGGAATGTTAATTACCCACCTTCATTGTCGCGTTGCGATGCAGCACCACGGGCACGCAGCTCATGTAGTAGCACATCCTCGCCAGTTTCGTTGCGCCTTGGTGCTGCTGCAGCATATCCTGCTGCAGACAACATTGGTGGTGTGGGGCTCCGTGGAGGTCCCATGTGACCCTCCCGGGGACCAGGCCTCTCCCCCTGGCGACTACTCCCCACATCAACCACCGTATCAGGGCTCTCTGTTCCAGGTGCGTGCCACACCTCCTCTTCCCCCTCCTCCTGCTCCAGCTCCTCCTCCTCCTCTTCCTCCTCCTGCTCCACATGTGTCGGCAATGTACTATAGTCACCTGTATTGTGTGCACACACAGATAAATACATATGTGTAAGCTGTACAGCAACATCTACGTGTGTGATCCAGACCACCCATATGTGATATTCAGAGTACCCTGAATGTGTGGTACATACAGAGCCCCCACATACCTATCGCCCACAACCATGTACCTGTGTCATTAAAACTGGTCTGGGAGTCAGCCGTGCATGCCCTGTGTGGCCTCCAGGTTTGACTATATCCTCATATGGCCATCTATTCAGCAGTCGATCCCACACCCCATGTGTGTAATGTATGTGCTGACAGGGCTACACAGCACCAACAGGTACTCCATCCTTGACAGTCTAGGTTTGGGTGTGCATGCCATTGCTCACGGCATATTCACATGGGACATACTGTCTCCCCAGTGCTACATGTACCTTCCACGAACCTACAATGTAGGACGATACCACTGCAGAGGATCCTGAGACAATTGACAGGCACATGTAGCAGTGTGCGTAGAGTATGTCAGATAAACAGGAAACAGTCACACACAAATGCACAGTGACAGATGAGATGACATAGGGCAGTGATGGTGCAGTTGTTTAGGGGCTTCTACTCCATGACATGTCTGGAACAGTGTCACACACTGCTGGGATGTGTACCACATGTTGGATGTCTCCCTGTACCCTAGGTGGGGGCCATGGATAAACACGCCAATACAGGGCTAGCTGCAACTGAGAGGGTACACAACATGTCTCATGGTGGACATATGTCATCATCAGAGCACAGGTCATGTGTTACTGCAGCCACAGGGTCAGGGGAAGGGTGACACATCTGCCCTTCGGTCATGTTAGTACGTGTATTGACACACCTGGCCAGGACATTTCCCATAACATGTGTCAGGGAATATCTATGCCCGCACTGCTGTACTGTCTGCCTGCTGTACTGGCAGGTGTGGATACTAGGCTACCCATGGTGCACCACCACCCATACTCTGTGCTGTCCCCGTCCCCCCCAACAGTCACATGTCACCACATTTGACTGGCCATGTACATGTGTGAGTGTGACGTAGGGGAGGGTGATAGCACTGAGCCAGACTGCAAGTGAATGGGTATGTGCATTACCTCTACACATGCCACAGATACATGATCCCCACGATCCCTAGTCCTGTTAAACCTACCCGCTCAGAAGTTGTATGGGATGTGTGTTAAGGATGTACTATCCCTGATACGTTGGGGGGGGGGGCCCCGTCAGGATAGTCATTGGCCATGGGGCTGGCAGCAAATCAAAGCCTATGTAGGGTACATGACAGCTGTGTATCACACAGCTACATATTTGTCCCTCTGTGTATTGCATCTTGTGGTGTTTTTGTGGTGTGACATGGGGGGGGGGGGGAATTGTGACATGATTGCACACACAACGTCCATGTGGACAGATGTCGTCCAGGTGTAAGGTTCTGTTCATGCAGGTGCATGCACCCTTTTATATAGTTACAACACGGAACACATGTCCAATCAGCTAACACGCATCACCTTGTGAGAGGGGGATGACTGGGACACTGATGGACCACAGCACATCAGGGGGCTGACTGCCCGATGCAGGGGCAGCTTGCTAAACACAGAGAGACAGAGTGACAGAGGGTGGGTGGCAGGGAGCCAGGGGAGCTGAAGATGGGGATGTGAAACAATGTGAAGGCCAGGGACATGCACATTTTGCTGTAACATTTGGCTGTTTAGGGCAAGCAATGGCTAGCAGATGTCATATGGCACGGTCTTTGCAAACACACCAGCAGTTTTGCAGGGTGATCCTGTGACTGGCAAGACCATTCCGGAAAACGTGAGGTGTGTGTGCAGTGAGAGACACAGGAATGGTGTCCGGCCCTCTGGGGGGAACAGCTGACCCATGGGGGGGTGGACAGAGTGGGCACAAATATGCGTGGACTCCCCAGGACATGGTACATGGTGTCCCTCATCCCAGTGACAGTTTCTAGTAGCAGCACGGTTGGCTGACCACTGTCTTTCACCTAATTACAGGCAGACATTGAGAGGGCGGGTGCATGCAGGCTGACGTGGGTTGGGACATACCCAGAATATATCCACACACATCTGTGAGATGTACCATGTACTCTTGTGTACGTTAAACAACATATCTCTATGGAGGGGATATGATCCAGGGGGAATCTGAGTGTCGTACGTGTGAGACACGGTTCACGGACACGCCACATAATATTAACTAGTGTCATCCACTACTTGCATACACACACAGGTGTGAGAGGGGTACCAACAATGCATGACAGAGATGTGTAGACACAGATAACATCATGTGTCATCCACATCTGACATCTGCCAGCAATACCCTTGTCAAAGTGGGGTGAGCCCTGCAAACAGTCCAGCTGTACTGACGCCATAGTTACCCTGTAATGAGCTGTGAGATCCCATAGATGCGGATGACAGACATGGCCAGAGGTTTGTGCAATCATGGGGAACCCTCGTGGTTGCTATACCCTTGGCTTCCCAATGGTCAATGATTGTGTTGCATGACAAAGGGTTTGCAGAACGTGTCAGACTGACAGGGATTGTTACGGCAAGGCCTGGATGTTCCTCCACTATCCTCATACATCTGCTGTGTGTGTACCAGCCGTCAGTGATCCTGACAAGGGTCACATGACGCGGCTGGGTAACTGGGTTACAGTACAGGTACATTATAGTGTGTTTCCCATGTTTACAATACTCTGTAAAACATGAACAAATGACGGATTGTTAAATACAGTGTGGATGTATATTTCCGTATACTGCATTTGTGGTGACCATTCCCCTTCGCCCATACCCTGGCAAATACACATTCCATTACAACTGTTCCATGCCACCATGTGTTGGCAGACAGTAATCACCATCTACATATGATTACACGGGCCGCTTTATCATTCCACCCTCAGGGAAACAACCCCAGACACATTGCGCAAAACATCTCTGACCCTCACGTCTACCGACATAGTGTTCGCACTGTGTCTATGTGTTGGCCACCATAGGGTATGATGGGGTGTGCACACAGCCTCAGACACAAGGCTAACGACATCCTTGGAATGGGGAGATAGGTATGTGTGTGCATCTGCAAATGTCAGCTGTATACACATTGATCATCTCAGGGAGGTTATGCGATGTGATGGATATGCATGACATACTTACCTGCATGTGGATCTGCAGTATCCAGCAGCGCAGGCAGACCATAGGTGTAGACCGGACCGAGGCGTTCGGCCAGCTGTTGCTCCAGGGGCGTCAGCATGGCTGGCAGGGGGCCCCCTCCTCCTGTACCCCTAGCATGTTTTTTTTCGGCACAGAGGTGCTGCCGTACACCTCTTTTGATGTCGGAATATCTTTTCTTCAGGCTATCTATGTCCCGTGGGGGGGCCCCTGCCTCTGCGACCCCTCGCTGGACCGCCTCCCACACCGCGTTACGCCCTGCTGTGCCTGTCCTTGTGCTCTGTCGGCCAAACAGAACCTCGTAATTTTCAAGGACCATGGAGAGGAGGTTGTGGTTCTCAGCGTCTGTGAATTTTAATGCCCTCCTCCTGAGAGCCTCAGACACAGGGACACGCTTCCTCTTCCCTGTGTGCCTGCTGGGAGCAGGCTGTGCAGGTACTGATGGCCCTGGCACTGCCCCCACCTCCACAGGTCCCTCAGTCCCCGCAGGCCCTGCCTTTAGTGGTACTGGCGGCACCACCTCACCCGCAAATACACCAGGCTCAGCCTCCCCCACCCTCAGCCTCCCTCTGCCCCTCTCTCTGTCCCTCTCTGTCTGTGTCCCTCCCTGCCTATCCCTATCCCTCTCTCTATCCCTCTCTGTCTCTGTCCCTGGCTCCCTATCTCTCTCTGTACCCCTGTGTGTCTCCCTGTCACTCCCCCTCCCCCGCTGGCTTCGGGTCTGTCTCTCCATCGGCCTCCTCCCTCCTCTCTGCTCCCCACTCACCTCACCACTCGCCTCCCCACTGCACCTCACCCCCTCCGCCCCTCCCACAACAGGCACGGGACAGACACCGCAACCACGACCCCACCACAAGGCACGCAGCACAGGAACAGAACAGTCACTAACACAATACACAGACAAGGTAACACACACAATGACAGACTACAGATATGGGTACTTATCAAACACCACGGGAAAATGTGGCTACCCAAATGACACTGACCCACCTCTCACTACACCACCTCTCACGTACATCAACTCTGTATACACTCGCTCTGACTCCTCAACCAACCCTCAACATTTTGCTTCCGTTTGGGTGCATTTGTAGTTTTGTGGATGGTGCATACGTTGCGCATGCGCCACTGTGTGACGTCACTGCTTGTGCGACGCGCCTGTGTTTCATTGTGCATGCTCATGCGTCTCGCTCTATGGTTGTGTGCGTTATGCGCAGGCGCAACTCTTAACGCGTGGGCGTTTGTTTGCAGCAGGACGTCGGCGACGGCGCTGCTTGTGCGACGCGCCTGTGTTGAATTGCGCATGCTCATGCGCTGGCCTTTTAAGGTGCTTGCGCGACACGCAAGCGCCACTCTTAGCGCATGACCGTTTGTGTTTGCATCATGACTTTGGTGAAACGCATACGCCCATGCGTAACGGGGTTCACATGGGCTCCGCGCACACCCAAACGCACATGCGCCCCAATTGGCACATGCGCGTCGCAGTCATACACACGCACACGTGACAACGCTTGCACATGCGCGGCACGCACAGACAGGCGGCGATGCGTGACCTCCTGCGCATGCGCACTGCGCACACGGGGCGCGGTACCGACAAAACGGAAAATAACTGTACACTGTATAAAAAGAGGGTGCTCAGTCAGCAACATTGAGGGTGTTTTGGTAGGCGCCGCGTGTGTTTGTTTGGAGAATCTGGGAGCAACTGTAGTGAGCCATATTGTGGGAGTTGTCTGTTGTCTTTGATGTTTGTGGTGGTTTGCCATTTGTGCAGTGTTTGGGCAAGTGTGTGTGTCTGTGTGTCTGTGTGTCTGTGTTTGTCTGTGTGTTTGTGCTTGTGTAGTCACAGAGGGCTTTACATGGAGGACATAATAGTTGTTGCATGTGCCCAAAGACGTGGGCAGATGCTACGGTTGCTGGACAGGGGAGATGATGTCCATGGGGCTGTGGCACAGGGCATGGGTGTAGACCCGCAGCAACTCAGACCTGCTGCTGCGGCGGCTGGCCAGAGAGGTGCTGTGCGGCGACGGCACAGACGGCGTACTGAGGTGCAGGCTCGGCAGCTGCGGCTCTATAGGCCCAGGGCCCAGCTCCAGGGCATGCGTGAGGACCAGGTCATCTCCCTGTACCGACTGAGCACAAGGGCTATTAGGGGGCTGTATGAGGATCTGCGACCTGACCTTGAGCCCCTGACTAGCCGGTCCCATGCCATACCAGGTGTAGTCAAGCTCCTTGCTGCCTTACATTTCTTTGCCTCTGGCTGTTTCCAGTCATCTGTGGCCGCAGTGGGTGGCATGAGCCGCCCCACCTTCTCACGCTGTCTCCACCAGGTACTGCGTGCTATGGTCAGCCGGGTGGGGACGTACATAGCCCTTCCCCACAGTAGGCAACATTGGGAGACCCTGGACCAGGCCTTTGAGGCGTTAGCCGGGATACCACACGTGATGGGAGCTATTGATTGCACACATGTTGCCCTGGTCCCGCCCAGAGACAGGGAGGTGGTGTTCCGCAACCGCAAACACTACCATTCCCTGAATGTTCAGGTTGTATGTGATGCTAATCTGCATATTCTGAATGTGGTCCCAAGGTTTCCAGGGTCCACCCATGACTCCTATATCCTGCATCGCTCAGCACTATTTAGGGAATTTGAGGATGGACATTACGGTGACTGTATATTGCTGGGTGAGTATCTCCATATATATCTTCGATGATTAGTCATATATGTATGTGTTTACGTAACATTACCCATGTGTTGCAGATATTGGCCACTGTGCTATAGCTACATGAACTCCCATTCAGCAAACCGACAACTGTTGTGACTTTACATAATTACAGGACTGTAGACGTTGTTTAACAGGGGACATGATTAGCCATGTCACATCCGTTTCACAGCCATATGTGATGTGGAGATGCTGGTGTTGTTACGGAACATATGCAACTGTTCAGATGTGTGTGTCGGGTGTGTATTGGCACCTGTGTCTGTATACCTTCTGCACACAGGGATGGGGGGGGGCATTTCCACCCACCTGTGTATGCATGGGTTTAGATTGTATCTGTGTTAGGTCATGTCAGACGTGTGTTATTTACAATCCATGCTCCTAATGCGTGTCCTGTGCGTGTGAGGGCCACACACTCAATCATTCATGGGTCTGTCAGCTGTTGTTTGCTGGACAGGGGGGGGTTGCCAACATATGATGCATGTTGCTTGCCTTTGCTATTGGGTGTACATTTTTGCATAGCTGTGCAAATGCTTTTGTCCTCTGCCATTACAGGGGTGGGGCCGGACTGGGGTTAGCATTACCTTTGCGCACTGCACATGTGCAGTGCTGAGGCGTCATTGTCCGTGATTCTCCTGATGTGACTCATCATTTGGGAGATTTGACTGCAAAGACGTGGGCCTATGTTTTTGGCCAGACGTAGGGGTATTGGTGGGACATACACAGGAACGTTGTCATACTCAGTAGCTGTGATGTTTTACAAATCATGTGGCCTACAATGTCATATTCTGTGGAGCACAACTTAACAAGGATGGAACGGTGAGGGTACAGTAGACATGGTGTCTACTGAGATGGTTTGTTGACAGCGGTCAACAGCATTTTAAGTTATACTGCTATATGTAGATATGGAGACCTTTGACGACATGGGGTGTCATGGTGATATTGTGTTCATCCTGGCTGACATCACAGTCAAACATGTTGTGTGTGTGCGCCTACATTGGCCCAGCAAACATTATTGTGTTCTTTACTTTGCAAACATATATTGTTTGTATGTGTCATGTGTGTTTTTATTGCGTACTCTACCATTGGTGGTGATGGTGTCGGTGATGAGAACATGAGCCACATAACATGGGACGTGTGCTCAACATAGGACTCATTTGGGGGGACAAGGTGGGATTGTGTTGTTCTCGGACATGTCTCTACAGACCTGACAGGGCATTTGTTGTGTTTCTATCAGAATAGTTGTTAGGTCTGATGGATAATTGTGATGTAAAATATGTCTGTCCTGATGTGTTGTGGGTTATGTCTCTCGTCTATACATCTGTGAATTTATGGTGTCATGCGCTCAGTCATTCACATGCAACATTCTTCTCTGCAGGTGATGCAGGGTATGGGTGTCGGCCCTGGCTCCTGACACCTGTGCGTCAACCACGGACACGTGCAGAGCGGAGGTACAATGAGGCCCACGCATCCAGCCGCTCAGTCATAGAACGCACCTTTGGCGTTTTGAAAAGTCGCTTCAGGTGTCTGGATAGATCAGGTGGGGCCTTACAATATTCGCCAATGACTGTTGCAGAGATTATCGTAGCTTGTTGCATACTGCACAACATTGCTCTCAGGCATGGTATCCCTGCAGAGATTAATGAGGATGTGGAGGAGGATCCACCGTGCCCCCCTGTACGTGCCTGTGGTGACACACAGGCAGGCACATCGGTCAGGCGTCGATTGATTGCAGACAGATTCACTGGTATGTATTGCACATCTACCCACATATATGTGCTGTTGTATGCGTGTGAGGTTTACAAAGGGTGATGTTTGGACCATTTACCATTCAGATGCAACACTGCATTGTCCTTTTCTTAAACATCCATCATAACATGTCGTCAGAGGTGTGTGATGGACAATGTGGACAGAGCACAGTAGCAGCTGTTGGTGTTGTGGGTCAGAGGGTGTTGCTACACCTTTCAGAGCTTTTGGGGGTCACAGTACCATTTAGTGGTTTTTTGTGCTAGCAACTGCTGGCCAGACACAGTTATTTGGTGTTATTGTGTGTGAGGAGCCCTGGGTCAGGCAGATGGTTAGGGGTTTGGTGTGATAGAGGTGTCCATGTTTGTGGTGAGCTTTCATGCGGGACCTTTGTTTGTGTACTGCAATCTGTGGGTGTTTGTGTGTGTGTGTGTTCTGCTCCTGTCAGCTTGCTATGTTTGTATGTTGGATATTTTCAATGCCATATGTCAGACATATCACAGTACACATGCACCTGATAACGTTCCTATGGTGTTTCTGACAAGGTGTCACGTGTATTGCTGCAGCAGCAGCGCAGTGTGTGGTAAGGTATGCCTCATCAGGTGTCACAGGCATGGATATGGTGAATTATGTGGACATGTGCAGTGGGCAGCCAGGGGGCCATATGATTGCTACAGTCCATTTGTGGTGGAGTAATGCATAGCAGTATATTACATGTACACACATACAGATGTGCAGTGGGTTAGATGCTGAATGGGTGTATTTCGTTAGGCAAATGTGACGCTAGATGTGTTTGCCCTTCCGATTTTATGGGGTCTTCCATTTTAGTGGTGGCATATGTATTTGATAGTATCTCTACATCTGCCTCATGCGTGTGGGACGTGCTGTGTGTATGGCAGGATAGCACGGTACAGACACACAGATACCTTGAGGACACTATCAAGGGATGTTATATGCACATACACACACAGACCTATGTGGGGGTTATTTGGGGCATTGAGACAGCAAACCTATCCTTGGTTGAACTTTCTCACAGTTACACAATGGGTTAACATGCAACAATCACGGTAAGGTGACATGCAGACATGGTGGTTATTGTGGAGAGCCATGGTGCTGCCCTTGCCATGTATTTCATCACATGATAAACACACAACTGTCATTATTCTTTGCTGGGGGAGATGTACAATACATAATATGCATCTACACAGTGTATACAGGTGGTATTGAGGCATATTTCCAGGTGACACAGGTACTTACACTGTGCTTCAAAACAAAATTGGAGGGTACTGCACACAGAGAGGGGGTGTTTGTCTGAACAAGGGAGGCACAGACATATAGTGTGAACCTTGGGATGCGTCACCAACATGGTGTGTCCATCCAGCTGTTTTGGCACGTGTGTGGCACAGCAGGAGGGTGGGGAGGCATATGATGGATGTGGGGGGCCTTGGTATTTGCATCACACATGTACATGATGCCTCTCCCATGTACAAGATCTGTGCAGTGTGAGGGTGCACAGTCCGTTGTTGGTTCATGTTTTGGTGTATTACAGCTGGGGACAGTACGTTGCAGTGTGGCGTTCAGCGCTGGAACCTGACAAGGTTGTTTCTTCTTTCCACTACACAGGACATACGTGATGACAGTGCTGTCGGTGTGTGTCATTAGCACATGGCAGAACATCAGCAGAAATGCTGGGGTCCAGGGTATGTAGAACTACCGATACATTGTATGTGTGTGATGTCAGGTGCACAACATCTAGCCTGTTATGTATCATATTTGGCAGCTGGTGTTGTTCACGTATATTCTGTGTGCTGGTCTTACCCATATTTGCCTGTTGTCACACATCTCCACGTGCGGTTGTGACCAGTATTTTTCCTGTGATGGGTTTTCTGGTAGATTTTCCACAGATCCACATGTGGGCCTTGATGGGCTAGCTTTGCGGAAGCAACACCTGCTGCCTCCACCATTTTAGTTACATAGGCCATCATCAGGGTGTCCTTGCATGTCACTCGACCGTTATGTGCACAAATTAGCACTTGGGCACCGACAGGCCACGTATGTCAGCTGTCACATTGTACTACGCATATTGTGCTGGTGGCTGTTTATTGGTTTGCTTATGTGGTGCTGCATTGTACATGCATGATACATTGTCATATGCTTTGATGGGTGCGGGCACCTGGGGGGCATTGTGGGGTTTGTTACCTCTACAGTAGTGCTGTTCACCTATTCATCATCACCCACATTTCTGGTGAGCAGAGTTGTGTCCTGTGTTATGTGGGACTGGTGTTGAGCAACATTTGTTTTCTGTCTGACATAGGCATGATGTGAAGATCCCTGATGTGTGACTTTACATGTTGGTTCTACTGGTTGACCTGATATCGTCTCCGTTCGCTGTGACCTGGTGTACATATGCAGCAGTTGATGGGATTGATGAGGGACACATCATGGACACATAGGTTAGATTCCACCTTTGTTTAATTGTTATTACATCTGGCTGTACCTTTTGTGGGGTATCATTTGATCTCATGGACATGTAATGTTGCATCTCTGTACACAAAAAGGGATGCATATAGTGTGTAGCTGTGAGATGCCTGTGTGACATGGTATTTAACATACCCATCTCCATGTGACACCCGTGTCTGCAGCAACATGTACTGTTCCTTTCACATCTGTGTTTTATTTGATGTGCATATCCTGTCATGTTTGCATTTCCATCACTTCAATCTTTCATTAGTGCAGTGTGCATTGTGGCAATTTGTGGTGTTGTTGCAGGGTTACTAACATTGGCCACACCTATCCTTTCTTTGCACAGGGCAGTGGACATTATGGACACATTTCCTCCAGTGCATCTCGTCTCCTCATCCAACAGCTGTTGTGGGACAGTGCACCATGTTATTGTTTAATGGGAAATATCCTATTTGATGTTTGACTTCTGTGAGTGGAACACAGGCCTGTGCTGGACGTTATTGCTCTTGGACTGCTTGTTTGACCATGACAGACATGTACAGCACACAGTTTGTGCCATGCTGTAGCTGACAGTCCTGCTGATTGCAGGGACACAGATGAACCTCCTCGGACTGTGCCATATTGGCATGTGACACTTTACTATGCACGCCCATGTTTGCCTGGGAATTTTGTAAGTGATATTTTGGATGTCAGGAAGCCTTTGCTTTTGGTACAGTTTGCGCATCAGGGACTGACATCATCTGTGTCGTTTGGACATTCCTCACATGTTGTTTACTGCAGAGCTTTGGCCCATGTGTGTGACATGGCACTCAGGATACCCTGATCTGTTTATTTCAACTGTAGCATACAGCCATGATTGTTGCAGGGGGGAACAGTTTCAGCATTGCAATTGTCTATGTCCACCTGCCACACACCTGGACATGCTACATGTTTTCCTATAACACACGGTCATGCCCACCAACATCCTTGATTGATGTGTGTAGGCGGCAATGTGGTTTACATTCATGTGTGGCATCACAGTACCATGTTAGTGTCCGGCTGGTGGCTGTGCATCAGAGTGACTCTGTTTGTGAGCCACAACATGTGGAGCTATGACCTCGGTGTGTTGCAGTGTGAGATTATGTGCCATTCTTTGCATATTCACATGCTAATTATTGTGTTTGTTTGATGTTCAGACATGACACTCTGCATGTATGGCCACGCCTTGCATTGCACGTCTGCACAGTCCTGTGTTACCCCCTGCATTTACCACACTCTCATTGGGACATTGTATTTGGGGTGTGTTATTGTGGGTGACCATTTTCGTGCTACACATCTGCATTCCATGTAACCTGCTATATGTGGCCAGCGACTGTGTAACCAACAGACAATGCAAGGGGGCCTCCTGTATGGTGTTATGTGTACACATTTCTGCCTGTTTTGTGGTTTGTATTCACTCTGTGTTCATGTGTCCCTGCTACCTGTTAGCATATAGTCAGTCAGTTTGAGATAATATTTGGGGTGTACATTGACACATTGCTGATGTGGTGATCTGCCATTATGTGGGAGTTATGACATTCGCTTGCAGATGTGTTTGTCACATTACAACATATTGGCAGCATATGTATTTTTAATTTGGTGACCTCCTCTGTTGCATGAGGGCTATGTTTGGGGGGACATGTTATGTGTTTTGGTTTCTCATTCTGCCACACCTGTTGTCTACATGCACGCATATGTGTGTGACACATTGTGGGCATGCAGCATCTGCTGTGTTGTGTGGCCCTGCTACACAGTGCATATCATGCACCTGATGAACATTTATTCTCGTGCCATTATGTTTTGCTCTTGAGTTGACCTTTGCATGGCATGTGCATTTTGACATTGCTGACTGTGTTCCCATCATTTGCCAGGGTGGGACACACCTTGCAATTCTGTTTACACTGTGTATGGTATGTATGAGACGTGTTAGAAAAAATAAATATGTTCATTGTTCAGACATGTGTCTCTTTCTGTACTTTATCTCTGTGACATACATGCATTACAATGTTTAACATTCCATCACACATGACTCCTTGGGACCATGGGAATCCTGGCTTTTCTTGCACATGTACCTCCACTGATTTGCCCCAGGGCGCATGGTGTGCTGTTGTGATATGGTGCGTGTTTGCCTTGTGTGCAAGACATTTATGTGAACACTAGACTGCTCCTCCACTCATGGACCACATTTACACGTTTGTCTACGGATTTGATGGTAATTTCCATGGACCCCTGTGCTCACATTGGTGTTTGATGACAGCTGTGTATGTGTCTGCAATTTGGCACATCACTGAGTGCGGCACATCCCCATACAGGCCCTCCCTTTGGAATGTAATGTTTGGCTTGCCCTCAGTGTGTTGTTTGTGTGTATGGTTGGGGGCATGTTTGTTCACACAGTGCTTAGCAGTTTGCCTCACAACATCGTATTTTTTTATGGAATATCTGGAAACGGAAACATTATTTTACAGCTGCTTCATCACCTCTACACACACCCTTGTCTGTCGTCAGTGTACAGCAAGGTGTTCACTCTGTGTTGACAAGGCAGCACATATTCGCTGTTGCATGGGTCTCTTTCTTAATGTTGTTTGCACAGCACTACACCTGGGGGTGTGGTAATATTGAGGTTGAGCAGGTGTGTGCTGCACCTTTTCTCATGTTGAATTGGCTCCTATCCTGTCCGCAATTGCTGGGCAGCTCAACCACACAGCAAGCACTGCCCTTGTTGGTTATTTACTTTCCTCTGGGTGTTTTTTGTTTTTATTCATTTATGTAGGTGTATGTTGATGCAACATTTCTGCGGGTCATATCTGCATTACATTACAAGGGGTGGGGTTTACAGGTAGGGCAGGGCCATCCCCAGGGAGGCTACATTAAGGGTGACCACAGGGCACATAGGACATGCTATGGACATTGACAGATTGTGAACAGTGTCTGATTCGTCTAGGGTTGATTATGTGTGGGGGTTTGGGGGATTTCTGGTAATGCTTTTTTTCAAGCTATATTCTAGAAGATATTTGGCCTGTCTTATTTCCGGGGCTGCTTGGTAGGGTTTTGCGTAAAGAGGAGGCATACAGTTAGGACGCTAGATGTCACGTCCATTACAGGCATTAGTTAATTTTCAGAGGTACATTGAAGCCTTTGGAAGCGTCTGGTCTGGTAGTTCTTCCATGTGCGTTTCATTACTGTTGGGTTGTGATTTGGTGTTTCTGTGTTTGATTGGTGGGTGGGTGGGTTGGCTTTGCATTTAGTCAGTGTTTCAAGTAGGGGTATGTGTGGGTCCTTTACAATTGGGGTGATGTGTTCTGTTCCTTTTGCATGCTGTATCCACTGCATAACATATCCTTGTGTGTGTGTGCATGTGTCGCTGGTACCATATACAATATGTGATGTGATCTGATCACAGCAGATCACCAGGTGCATTTATTCCCGCTTTCTCCTGTGGGTTTGCCTGTCCTTACAACCAGCACGCGTGCTGTGTGGGTGGCTTGACTGCTTGTGAATGCAGCCTTTGCTATGACGTGGAAGTTGTTGTTCTGTGCTACCTTTGGTTGCTTTTTGTTTTTTGGGAGTGGTCCTCGGTGTGATTAATCTCTGTTCTGTTGGCTGTGTCTGCTTGTCGTGCAGATGTCGTTTCCATTTCTTTGGCGGCCAGATGTTGGCAGGTTTGTGATGTAAGCACATTGTACCCTCATCTGAGTTTTGACCCATGGTTCTGTCCATCTTCTGACTCCCAGCTCTTGTGTCATCCTGCCCTGATGTGCATGCTGCTACAAGCCATCCTGCACTCCTACACCTTCCTGCATTTCATCTCTCCATGGTTGGCTCGTGTGTGTGTGCTCTGCCTATAACCGCTGGTCCACTATCATCATGAGATTTCACCTGTTGTGCTATTTCAGGCGCATCTGCTGGACACATCTTCACGTTGTCTGTCGCACACGATCATGATTGGATGTTACATTTGCATCACTCTGTACATAGCTCCAGCTAGACCCAATTTGTGTGTGTATTTATGTAGATGCCACATGTCCTGGATGTCATTATTGTACTGCAGCACATGTGATGTCTGTGGTTCTTGTCGTTCTGCTTGACGTTTCCTTTCAGCTCTGTGCAGTGTTTGGGTTATATGTGAACTCGCCATCACTGAAATGGTGGTTTATGATGTGCATTCAGTGACACCCTAAAGGGTGACATACTCCTGTGCACTGGGGTGGGCTTGTGTTTAGCTGGCAACACAGATCGCTGTCCAATTGCATGCTGTACGCAGATGTAGGTAA
Organism: Ichthyophis bannanicus; assembly: GCA_033557465.1. Taxonomy (NCBI): domain Eukaryota; kingdom Metazoa; phylum Chordata; class Amphibia; order Gymnophiona; family Ichthyophiidae; genus Ichthyophis; species Ichthyophis bannanicus. The sequence goes on along the minus strand of CM066039.1, from coordinate 14,607 downwards.
CCCAGGCTTAGTCACTGCTCAATTTGACACATGACCCCTTCACGTTCAGTCAGTGCCATGACCATTCTGCTACACTGCTGTTCCATCTTGCATGTCTGCTCACCTACTTTGGATTTCCATACATTACAATACACAATGGTACTAGCACTGACTGTGTTTGGTCAATGCCCTGCCTCCTACGGCACACAAAACGCACCCTATACACATCATTGTGTGTTTCGTTTGTGGAGAGTGTACGCTACAATTTGACCTCTGAGGTACCTTGATGGGCACCTTATGCATTACCTGCTATTACAGTACTTCCATAGTTCATTTGCTATCAGTAGTACATACAATTGAGGGTTACATGGCTCCTAGTTCATGACAGGTGATGGCTCAACCAGCCTTATTCATTGAACACAGCAGGGGATTGGACCCATGATGCCAGCACCATTGGGCAGTGTGCTAACCCTTCTGCTGTGGCTCTGTTCATTTGGCTCTGATATAAGCACAGCGCCTTTTGCCTCTTACACATTATGTGGGCAATAACTTCATGCCCCTCATCTGGCAATATTACCTAGGACAGGTGATGCATCACCCAGCCTTTTTCTATTTCTGCACAGCCGTGTATACAACCCCTGATCAATGCACCATTGGTCAGTGTCATCATCATTGTGCTGTGGGTCTGTTCCTGTGCATACCCATCAATGCGCCACTTCTGCAGGCTACTATTACAGTGCCTCCAAAAGGATATTTTTCACCGCCTCATGCCCATCAACGCAACGCCTTATGCTGAACATTGGTTCTCTCACCCCTAAACATATGCCTCGTTGTGGACTAACACTGTGGGTGATTGGGGACATGCTCCCTACACTATTGGTTAATGTCTTCGCCATTGTGCTATGGCTCAGTTCCTGTGTATGGACATGTGCGCACAGCCTTATGCCGTTCACAATTAACAGCGCGACGCCTACTGCTGCCAGACCCGCACAAGAGTAACAGCGCGACGCCTGATGCCGCCCACATTTCCACCGCATCAACTCACGACCCCCACATCTGCCAGCGAGACGCATAATGCGGATCAATATTAGTTACTGCCGCAAAAACGTACCCGCGCGACGCCCAAAATTAGTGTGCCTCCATCAACTTTCTTGTCCAGCAGTACTAGTTATGCCTCGGCCAGCCTTTCTGTATTGCACAAAATGGGGTATTGAACCCGTGGGCCCTGCACCATTGGTTGGTGTCTTCCCCATTGTGCTACGTCTCGAGTCCTGTGTTTAGATATTTTCCCAACGCTTCATGCCGTCAACAACTCACACAGCACCACCTACTGCCTCACAATACGCAAAAGATGTCCCGCGCACAGCCTAACGACGCACGAAACGCAAGCGACGTACAGCGCGCCGCCTAATGCACCACAGATTTTACAGCGAAATTCATAACGCAACATATTAATTACTGGCGCAACAACGTAACACCGACAGCCGCCCTAATGTGGTATGCCTCCTAAATATATTTTTTAAAACATTACTAGGCATGGTTCAGCCAGAATTGTTGGCTTGCACACACTGGGTGATTGCACCCATAGCCCCTGCACCATTGGTTAATGTCTTCGCCATTGTGCTACGGCTCAGTTCCTGTGTATGGACATTTGCGCACAGCCTTATGCCGTTCACAACTAACAGCGCAACGCCTACTGCTGCCAGACCCGCACAAGCGTAACAGCGTGACGCCCGATGCCGCCCACATTTCCAGCGCATCAACTCACGACCCCCACATCTGCCAGCGAGACGCATAATGCGGATCAATATTAGTTACTGCCGCAAAAACTTACCCGCGCGACGCCCAAAATTAGTGTGCCTCCATCAACTTTCTTGTCCAGCAGTACTAGTTATGCCTCGGCCAGCCTTTCTGTATTGCACAAAATGGGGTATTGAACCCGTGGGCCCTGCACCATTGGTTGGTGTCTTCCCCATTGTGCAACGTCTCGAGTCCTGTGTTTAGATATTTTCCCAACGCTTCATGCCGTCAACAACTCACACAGCACCACCTACTGCCTCACAATACGCAAAAGATGTCCCGCGCACAGCCTAACGACGCACGAAACGCAAGCGACGTACAGCGCGCCGCCTAATGCACCACAGATTTTACAGCGAAATTCATAACGCAACATATTAATTACTGGCGCAACAACGTAACACCGACAGCCGCCCTAAGGTGGTATGCCTCCGAAATATATTTTTAAAACATTACTAGGCATGGTTCAGCCAGAATTGTTGGCTTGCACACACTGGGTGATTGCACCCATAGCCCCTGCACCATTGGTTAATGTCTTCGCCATTGTGCTACGGCTCAGTTCCTGTGTATGGACATTTGCGCACAGCCTTATGCCGTTCACAACTAACAGCGCGACGCCTACTGCTGCCAGACCCGCACAAGCGTAACGGCGCGACGCCCGATGCCGCCCACATTTCCAGCGCATCAACTCACGACCCCCACATCTGCCGGCGAGACGCATAATGTGGATCAATATTAGTTACTGCCGCAAAAACTTACCCGCGCGATGCCTGGTGACGGCCAAAATTAGTGTGCCTCCAGCAACTTTCTTGTCCAGCAGTACTAGTTATGCCATGGCCAGCCTTTCTGTATTGCACACAATGGGGTATTGAACCCGTGGGCCCTGCACCATTGGTTGGTGTCTTCCCCATTGTGCTACGTCTCGGGTCCTGTGTTTGGATATTTTCCCACCGCTTCATGCCGTCAACAACTCACACAGCACCACCTACTGCCTCACAATACGCAAAAGATGTCCCGCGCACAGCCTAACGACGCACGTAACGCAAGCGACGTACAGCGCGCCGCCTAATGCACCACAGATTTTACAGCGAAATTCATAACGCAACATATTAATTACTGCCGCAAAAACGTAACAGCGCAACACCGACAGCCGCCCTAATGTGGTATACCTCCTAAAATGATATTTTACCATTAATATTCATGCCTCACCCTGCCTTCTTTGGTTGCGCACACTGGGGGATTGAACCCATGGCCCCTGCACCATTGATTTTTGTCTTCAACATTGTGCTACGGCTGTATTCTTCTATGTGCCTGGCAGCGCCCCGCTTAGCCTTCCCACGCGCTAATGTGGGACCCGCACATTAGCGCGATGCGCACAGGTACGGTCCGTTTTTTCCTTTTTTCTGGCTGGCCCGCCCACTCCTTATATGGCACCCGCACACTAACGGGAACCCGCACAGCAACGGTGTTTAGTAAACATGCCCCTAGGGGTTTCTAATTCACACAGCCAGTATGTTAAATGGTAAGGCATCTTTTGAGACTAGTTTGAACGTTCTAACTCAAAGTCAGATTTTTGGCTTTTCTGCATATGCTTTGAGATTTCATACACTTAGAACTACACTAGGGGTTTCTAATTCACACAGCCAGTATGTTAAATGGTAAGGCATCTTTTGAGACTAGTTTGAACGTTCTAACTCAAAGTCAGATTTTTGGCTTTTCTGCATATGCTTTGAGATTTCATACACTTAGAACTACACTAGGGGTTTCTAATTCACACAGCCAGTATGTTAAATGGTAAGGCATCTTTTGAGACTAGTTTGAACGTTCTAACTCAAAGTCAGATTTTTGCCTATTCTGCATATGCGTGAGATTTCATACACTTAGAACTACACTAGGGGTTTCTAATTCATACAGCCAGTATGTTAAATGGTAAGGCATTCTTTGAGACTAGTTTGAACGTTCTAACTCAAAGTCAGATTTTTGGCTTTTCTGCATAGGCGTGAGATTTCATACACTTAGAACTACACTAGGGGTTTCTAATTCACACAGCCAGTATGTTAAATGGTAAGGCATCTTTTGAGACTAGTTTGAACGTTCTAACTCAAAGTCAGATTTTTGGCTTTTCTGCATAGGCTTTGAGATTTCATACACTTAGAACTACACTAGGGGTTTCTAATTCACACAGCCAGTATGTTAAATTGTAAGGCATCTTTTGAGACTAGTTTGAACGTTCTAACTCAAAGTCAGATTTTTGGCTTTTCTGCATATGCTTTGAAATTTCATACACTTAGAACTACACTAGGGGTTTCTAATTCACACAGCCAGTATGTTAAATGGTAAGGCATCTTTTGAGACTAGTTTGAACGTTCTAACTCAAAGTCAGATTTTTGGCTTTTCTGCATATGCTTTGAGATTTCATACACTTAGAACTACACTAGGGGTTTCTAATTCACACAGCCAGTATGTTAAATGGTAAGGCATCTTTTGAGACTAGTTTGAACGTTCTAACTCAAAGTCAGATTTTTGGCTTTTCTGCATATGCGTGAGATTTCATACACTTAGAACTACACTAGGGGTTTCTAATTCACACAGCCAGTATGTTAAATGGTAAGGCATCTTTTGAGACTAGTTTGAACGTTCTAACTCAAAGTCAGATTTTTGGCTTTTCTGCATAGGCGTGAGATTTCATACACTTAGAACTACACTAGGGGTTTCTAATTCACACAGCCAGTATGTTAAATGGTAAGGCATCTTTTGAGACTAGTTTGAACGTTCTAACTCAAAGTCAGATTTTTGGCTTTTCTGCATATGGTTTGAGATTTCATACACTTAGAACTACACTAGGGGTTTCTAATTCACACAGCCAGTATGTTAAATTGTAAGGCATCTTTTGAGACTAGTTTGAACGTTCTAACTCAAAGTCAGATTTTTGGCTATTCTGCATATGCGTGAGATTTCATACACTTAGAACTACACTAGGGGTTTCTAATTCACACAGCCAGTATGTTAAATGGTAAGGCATCTTTTGAGACTAGTTTGAACGTTCTAACTCAAAGTCAGATTTTTGGCTTTTCTGCATATGCGTGAGATTTCATACACTTAGAACTACACTAGGGGTTTCTAATTCACACAGCCAGTATGTTAAATGGTAAGGCATCTTTTGAGACTAGTTTGAACGTTCTAACTCAAAGTCAGATTTTTGGCTTTTCTGCATATGCTTTGAGATTTCATACACTTAGAACTACACTAGGGGTTTCTAATTCACACAGCCAGTATGTTAAATGGTAAGGCATCCTTTGAGACTAGTTTGAACGTTCTAACTCAAAGTCAGATTTTTGGCTTTCTGCATATGCGTGAGATTTCATACACTTAGAACTACACTAGGGGTTTCTAATTCACACAGCCAGTATGTTAAATGGTAAGGCATCTTTTGAGACTAGTTTGAACGTTCTAACTCAAAGTCAGATTTTGGCTTTTCTGCATATGCTTTGAGATTTCATACACTTAGAACTACACTAGGGGTTTCTAATTCACACAGCCAGTATGTTAAATGGTAAGGCATCTTTTGAGACTAGTTTGAACGTTCTAACTCAAAGTCAGATTTTTGGCTTTTCTGCATATGCTTTGAGATTTCATACACTTAGAACTACACTAGGGGTTTCTAATTCACACAGCCAGTATGTTAAATGGTAAGGCATCTTTTGAGACTAGTTTGAACGTTCTAACTCAAAGTCAGATTTTTGGCTTTTCTGCATATGCTTTGAGATTTCATACACTTAGAACTACACTAGGGGTTTCTAATTCACACAGCCAGTATGTTAAATGGTAAGGCATCTTTTGAGACTAGTTTGAACGTTCTAACTCAAAGTCAGATTTTTGGCTTTTCTGCATATGCTGTGAGATTTCATACACTTAGAACTACACTAGGGGTTTCTAATTCACACAGCCAGTATGTTAAATGGTAAGGCATCTTTTGAGACTAGTTTGAACGTTCTAACTCAAAGTCAGATTTTTGGCTTTTCTGCATATGCTTGAGATTTCATACACTTAGAACTACACTAGGGGTTTCTAATTCACACAGCCAGTATGTTAAATGGTAAGGCATCTTTTGAGACTAGTTTGAACGTTCTAACTCAAAGTCAGATTTTTGGCTTTTCTGCATAGGCTTTGAGATTTCATACACTTAGAACTACACTAGGGGTTTCTAATTCACACAGCCAGTATGTTAAATGGTAAGGCATCTTTTGAGACTAGTTTGAACGTTCTAACTCAAAGTCAGATTTTTGGCTTTTCTGCATATGCTTTGAAATTTCATACACTTAGAACTACACTAGGGGTTTCTAATTCACACAGCCAGTATGTTAAATGGTAAGGCATCTTTTGAGACTAGTTTGAACGTTCTAACTCAAAGTCAGATTTTGGCTTTTCTGCATATGCTTTGAGATTTCATACACTTAGAACTACACTAGGGGTTTCTAATTCACACAGCCAGTATGTTAAATGGTAAGGCATCTTTTGAGACTAGTTTGAACGTTCTAACTCAAAGTCAGATTTTTGGCTTTTCTGCATATGCTTTGAGATTTCATACACTTAGAACTACACTAGGGGTTTCTAATTCACACAGCCAGTATGTTAAATGGTAAGGCATCTTTTGAGACTAGTTTGAACGTTCTAACTCAAAGTCAGATTTTTGGCTTTTCTGCATATGCGTGAGATTTCATACACTTAGAACTACACTAGGGGTTTCTAATTCACACAGCCAGTATGTTAAATGGTAAGGCATCTTTTGAGACTAGTTTGAACGTTCTAACTCAAAGTCAGATTTTTGGCTTTTCTGCATATGCGTGAGATTTCATACACTTAGAACTACACTAGGGGTTTCTAATTCACACAGCCAGTATGTTAAATGGTAAGGCATCTTTTGAGACTAGTTTGAACGTTCTAACTCAAAGTCAGATTTTTGGCTTTTCTGCATATGCGTGAGATTTCATACACTTAGAACTACACTAGGGGTTTCTAATTCACACAGCCAGTATGTTAAATGGTAAGGCATCTTTTGAGACTAGTTTGAACGTTCTAACTCAAAGTCAGATTTTTGGCTTTTCTGCATAGGCTTTGAGATTTCATACACTTAGAACTACACTAGGGGTTTCTAATTCACACAGCCAGTATGTTAAATGGTAAGGCATCTTTTGAGACTAGTTTGAACGTTCTAACTCAAAGTCAGATTTTTGGCTTTTCTGCATATGCTTTGAGATTTCATACACTTAGAACTACACTAGGGGTTTCTAATTCACACAGCCAGTATGTTAAATGGTAAGGCATCTTTTGAGACTAGTTTGAACGTTCTAACTCAAAGTCAGATTTTGGCTTTTCTGCATATGCTTTGAGATTTCATACACTTAGAACTACACTAGGGGTTTCTAATTCACACAGCCAGTATGTTAAATGGTAAGGCATCTTTTGAGACTAGTTTGAACGTTCTAACTCAAAGTCAGATTTTTGGCTTTTCTGCATATGCTTGAGATTTCATACACTTAGAACTACACTAGGGGTTTCTAATTCACACAGCCAGTATGTTAAATGGTAAGGCATCTTTTGAGACTAGTTTGAACGTTCTAACTCAAAGTCAGATTTTGGCTTTTCTGCATATGCTTTGAGATTTCATACACTTAGAACTACACTAGGGGTTTCTAATTCACACAGCCAGTATGTTAAATGGTAAGGCATCTTTTGAGACTAGTTTGAACGTTCTAACTCAAAGTCAGATTTTTGGCTTTTCTGCATATGCTTTGAGATTTCATACACTTAGAACTACACTAGGGGTTTCTAATTCACACAGCCAGTATGTTAAATGGTAAGGCATCTTTTGAGACTAGTTTGAACGTTCTAACTCAAAGTCAGATTTTTGGCTTTTCTGCATATGCGTGAGATTTCATACACTTAGAACTACACTAGGGGTTTCTAATTCACACAGCCAGTATGTTAAATGGTAAGGCATCTTTTGAGACTAGTTTGAACGTTCTAACTCAAAGTCAGATTTTTGGCTTTTCTGCATATGCGTGAGATTTCATACACTTAGAACTACACTAGGGGTTTCTAATTCACACAGCCAGTATGTTAAATGGTAAGGCATCTTGTGAGTCTAGTTTGAACGTTCTAACTCAAAGTCAGATTTTTGGCTTTTCTGCATATGCGTGAGATTTCATACACTTAGAACTACACTAGGGGTTTCTAATTCACACAGACAGTATGTTAAATGGTAAGGCATCTTTTGAGTCTAGTTTGAACGTTCTAACTCAAAGTCAGATTTTTGGCTTTTCTGCATATGCTTTGAGATTTCATACACTTAGAACTACACTAGGGGTTTCTAATTCACACAGCCAGTATGTTAAATGGTAAGGCATCTTTTGAGACTAGTTTGAACGTTCTAACTCAAAGTCAGATTTTGGCTTTTCTGCATAGGCTTTGAGATTTCATACACTTAGAACTACACTAGGGGTTTCTAATTCACACAGCCAGTATGTTAAATGGTAAGGCATCTTTTGAGACTAGTTTGAACGTTCTAACTCAAAGTCAGATTTTTGGCTTTTCTGCATATGCTTGAGATTTCATACACTTAGAACTACACTAGGGGTTTCTAATTCACACAGCCAGTATGTTAAATGGTAAGGCATCTTTTGAGACTAGTTTGAACGTTCTAACTCAAAGTCAGATTTTTGGCTTTTCTGCATATGCTTTGAGATTTCATACACTTAGAACTACACTAGGGGTTTCTAATTCACACAGCCAGTATGTTAAATGGTAAGGCATCTTTTGAGACTAGTTTGAACATTCTAACTCAAAGTCAGATTTTGGCTTTTCTGCATATGCGTGAGATTTCATACACTTAGAACTACACTAGGGGTTTCTAATTCACACAGCCAGTATGTTAAATGGTAAGGCATCTTTTGAGACTAGTTTGAACGTTCTAACTCAAAGTCAGATTTTTGGCTTTTCTGCATATGCTTTGAGATTTCATACACTTAGAACTACACTAGGGGTTTCTAATTCACACAGCCAGTATGTTAAATGGTAAGGCATCTTTTGAGACTAGTTTGAACGTTCTAACTCAAAGTCAGATTTTTGCCTTTTCTGCATATGCTTTGAGATTTCATACACTTAGAACTACACTAGGGGTTTCTAATTCACACAGCCAGTATGTTAAATGGTAAGGCATCTTTTGAGACTAGTTTGAACGTTCTAACTCAAAGTCAGATTTTTGGCTTTTCTGCATATGCTTTGAGATTTCATACACTTAGAACTACACTAGGGGTTTCTAATTCACACAGCCAGTATGTTAAATGGTAAGGCATCTTTTGAGACTAGTTTGAACGTTCTAACTCAAAGTCAGATTTTTGCCTTTTCTGCATATGCTTTGAGATTTCATACACTTAGAACTACACTAGGGGTTTCTAATTCACACAGCCAGTATGTTAAATGGTAAGGCATCTTTTGAGACTAGTTTGAACGTTCTAACTCAAAGTCAGATTTTTGGCTTTTCTGCATATGCTTTGAGATTTCATACACTTAGAACTACACTAGGGGTTTCTAATTCACACAGCCAGTATGTTAAATGGTAAGGCATCTTTTGAGACTAGTTTGAACGTTCTAACTCAAAGTCAGATTTTTGCCTATTCTGCATATGCTTTGAGATTTCATACACTTAGAACTACACTAGGGGTTTCTAATTCACACAGCCAGTATGTTAAATGGTAAGGCATCTTTTGAGACTAGTTTGAACGTTCTAACTCAAAGTCAGATTTTTGGCTTTTCTGCATATGCGTGAGATTTCATACACTTAGAACTACACTAGGGGTTTCTAATTCACACAGCCAGTATGTTAAATGGTAAGGCATCTTTTGAGACTAGTTTGAACGTTCTAACTCAAAGTCAGATTTTTGGCTTTTCTGCATATGCTTTGAGATTTCATACACTTAGAACTACACTAGGGGTTTCTAATTCACACAGCCAGTATGTTAAATGGTAAGGCATCTTTTGAGACTAGTTTGAACGTTCTAACTCAAAGTCAGATTTTTGGCTTTTCTGCATATGCTTTGAGATTTCATACACTTAGAACTACACTAGGGGTTTCTAATTCACACAGCCAGTATGTTAAATGGTAAGGCATCTTTTGAGACTAGTTTGAACGTTCTAACTCAAAGTCAGATTTTTGGCTATTCTGCATATGCGTGAGATTTCATACACTTAGAACTACACTAGGGGTTTCTAATTCACACAGCCAGTATGTTAAATGGTAAGGCATCTTTTGAGACTAGTTTGAACGTTCTAACTCAAAGTCAGATTTTTGGCTTTTCTGCATATGCGTGAGATTTCATACACTTAGAACTACACTAGGGGTTTCTAATTCACACAGCCAGTATGTTAAATGGTAAGGCATCTTTTGAGACTAGTTTGAACGTTCTAACTCAAAGTCAGATTTTTGGCTTTTCTGCATAGGCTTTGAGATTTCATACACTTAGAACTACACTAGGGGTTTCTAATTCACACAGCCAGTATGTTAAATGGTAAGGCATCTTTTGAGACTAGTTTGAACGTTCTAACTCAAAGTCAGATTTTTGGCTTTTCTGCATATGCTTTGAGATTTCATACACTTAGAACTACACTAGGGGTTTCTAATTCACACAGCCAGTATGTTAAATGGTAAGGCATCTTTTGAGACTAGTTTGAACGTTCTAACTCAAAGTCAGATTTTTGGCTATTCTGCATATGCTTTGAGATTTCATACACTTAGAACTACACTAGGGGTTTCTAATTCACACAGCCAGTATGTTAAATGGTAAGGCATCTTTTGAGACTAGTTTGAACGTTCTAACTCAAAGTCAGATTTTTGGCTTTTCTGCATATGCTTTGAGATTTCATACACTTAGAACTACACTAGGGGTTTCTAATTCACACAGCCAGTATGTTAAATGGTAAGGCATCTTTTGAGACTAGTTTGAACGTTCTAACTCAAAGTCAGATTTTTGGCTTTTCTGCATATGCTTTGAGATTTCATACACTTAGAACTACACTAGGGGTTTCTAATTCACACAGCCAGTATGTTTAATGGTAAGGCATCTTTTGAGACTAGTTTGAACGTTCTAACTCAAAGTCAGATTTTTGGCTTTTCTGCATATGCTTTGAGATTTCATACACTTAGAACTACACTAGGGGTTTCTAATTCACACAGCCAGTATGTTAAATGGTAAGGCATCTTTTGAGACTAGTTTGAACGTTCTAACTCAAAGTCAGATTTTTGGCTTTTCTGCATATGCTTTGAGATTTCATACACTTAGAACTACACTAGGGGTTTCTAATTCACACAGCCAGTATGTTAAATGGTAAGGCATCTTTTGAGACTAGTTTGAACGTTCTAACTCAAAGTCAGATTTTTGGCTTTTCTGCATAGGCTTTGAGATTTCATACACTTAGAACTACACTAGGGGTTTCTAATTCACACAGCCAGTATGTTAAATGGTAAGGCATCTTTTGAGACTAGTTTGAACGTTCTAACTCAAAGTCAGATTTTTGGCTTTTCTGCATAGGCTTTGAGATTTCATACACTTAGAACTACACTAGGGGTTTCTAATTCACACAGCCAGTATGTTAAATGGTAAGGCATCTTTTGAGACTAGTTTGAACGTTCTAACTCAAAGTCAGATTTTTGGCTTTTCTGCATATGCGTGAGATTTCATACACTTAGAACTACACTAGGGGTTTCTAATTCACACAGCCAGTATGTTAAATGGTAAGGCATCTTTTGAGACTAGTTTGAACGTTCTAACTCAAAGTCAGATTTTTGGCTTTTCTGCATATGCTTGAGATTTCATACACTTAGAACTACACTAGGGGTTTCTAATTCACACAGCCAGTATGTTAAATGGTAAGGCATCTTTTGAGACTAGTTTGAACGTTCTAACTCAAAGTCAGATTTTTGGCTTTTCTGCATATGCTTTGAGATTTCATACACTTAGAACTACACTAGGGGTTTCTAATTCACACAGCCAGTATGTTAAATGGTAAGGCATCTTTTGAGACTAGTTTGAACGTTCTAACTCAAAGTCAGATTTTTGCCTTTTCTGCATATGCTTTGAGATTTCATACACTTAGAACTACACTAGGGGTTTCTAATTCACACAGCCAGTATGTTAAATGGTAAGGCATCTTTTGAGACTAGTTTGAACGTTCTAACTCAAAGTCAGATTTTTGCCTTTTCTGCATATGCTTTGAGATTTCATACACTTAGAACTACACTAGGGGTTTCTAATTCACACAGCCAGTATGTTAAATGGTAAGGCATCTTTTGAGACTAGTTTGAACGTTCTAACTCAAAGTCAGATTTTTGCCTTTTCTGCATAGGTCTTGAGATTTCATACACTTAGAACTACACTAGGGGTTTCTAATTCACACAGCCAGTATGTTAAATGGTAAGGCATCTTTTGAGACTAGTTTGAACGTTCTAACTCAAAGTCAGATTTTTGCCTTTTCTGCATAGGCTTTGAGATTTCATACACTTAGAACAACACTAGGGGTTTCTAATTCACACAGCCAGTATGTCAAATGGTAAGGCATCTTTTGAGACTAGTTTGAACGTTCTAACTCAAAGTCAGATTTTTGGCTTTTCTGCATATGCTTTGAGATTTCATACACTTAGAACTACACTAGGGGTTTCTAATTCACACAGCCAGTATGTTAAATGGTAAGGCATCTTTTGAGACTAGTTTGAACGTTCTAACTCAAAGTCAGATTTTTGCTTTTCTGCATAGGCTTTGAGATTTCATACACTTAGAACTACACTAGGGGTTTCTAATTCACACAGCCAGTATGTTAAATGGTAAGGCATCTTTTGAGACTAGTTTGAACGTTCTAACTCAAAGTCAGATTTTTGGCTTTTCTGCATATGCTTTGAGATTTCATACACTTAGAACTACACTAGGGGTTTCTAATTCACACAGCCAGTATGTTAAATGGTAAGGCATCTTTTGAGACTAGTTTGAACGTTCTAACTCATAGTCAGATTTTTGGCTTTTCTGCATATGCTTTGAGATTTCATACACTTAGAACTACACTAGGGGTTTCTAATTCACACAGCCAGTATGTTAAATGGTAAGGCAACTTCTGAGAATAGCTTGAACGTTCTAACTCAAAGTCAGATTTTTGGCTTTTCTGCATATGCGTGAGATTTCATACACTTAGAACTACACTAGGGGTTTCTAATTCACACAGCCAGTATGTTAAATGGTAAGGCATCTTTTGAGACTAGTTTGAACGTTCTAACTCAAAGTCAGATTTTTGGCTTTTCTGCATAGGCTTGAGATTTCATACACTTAGAACTACACTAGGGGTTTCTAATTCACACAGCCAGTATGTTAAATGGTAAGGCATCTTTTGAGACTAGTTTGAACGTTCTAACTCAAAGTCAGATTTTTGGCTTTTCTGCATATGCTTTGAGATTTCATACACTTAGAACTACACTAGGGGTTTCTAATTCACACAGCCAGTATGTTAAATGGTAAGGCATCTTTTGAGACTAGTTTGAACGTTCTAACTCAAAGTCAGATTTTTGGCTTTTCTGCATATGCTTTGAGATTTCATACACTTAGAACTACACTAGGGGTTTCTAATTCACACAGCCAGTATGTTAAATGGTAAGGCATCTTTTGAGACTAGTTTGAACGTTCTAACTCAAAGTCAGATTTTTGGCTTTTCTGCATATGCGTGAGATTCCATACACTTAGAACTACACTAGGGGTTTCTAATTCACACAGCCAGTATGCTAAATGGTAAGGCATCTTGTGAGACTAGTTTGAACGTTCTAACTCAAAGTCAGATTTTTGGCTTTTCTGCATATGCGTGAGATTCCATACACTTAGAACTACACTAGGGGTTTCTAATTCACACAGCCAGTATGTTAAATGGTAAGGCATCTTTTGAGACTAGTTTGAACGTTCTAACTCAAAGTCAGATTTTTGACTTTACTGCATAGGCTTTGAGATTTCATACACTTAGAACTACACTAGGGGTTTCTAATTCACACAGCCAGTATGCTAAATGGTAAGGCATCTTTTGAGACTAGTTTGAACGTTCTAACTCAAAGTCAGATTTTTGCCTATTCTGCATAGGCTTTGAGATTTCATACACTTAGAACTACACTAAGGGTTTCTAATTCACACAGCCAGTATGTTAAATGGTAGGGCATCTTTTGAGACTAGTTTGAACGTTCTAACTCAAAGTCAGATTTTTGCCTTTTCTGCATAGGCTTTGAGATTTCATACACTTAGAACTACACTAGGGGGTTTCTAATTCACACAGCCAGTATGTTAAATGGTAAGGCATCTTTTGAGACTAGTTTGAACGTTCTAACTCAAAGTCAGATTTTTGCCTTTTCTGCATAGGCTTTGAGATTTCATACACTTAGAACTACACTAGGGGTTTCTAATTCACACAGCCAGTATGTTAAATGGTAAGGCATCTTTTGAGACTAGTTTGAACGTTCTAACTCAAAGTCAGATGTTTTGCCTTTTCTGCATAGGCTTTGAGATTTCATACACTTAGAACTACACTAGGGGTTTGTAATTACGACAGCCAGTATGGCTAAATGGTAAGGCATCTTTGAGACGTCGTTTGAACGTTTCTAAACTCAAAGTCAGACTTTTGGCTTTCTGCATAGGCTTGTGAGATTTCATACACTTAGAACTACACTAGGGGTTTCTAATTCACACAGCCGTATGTTAAATGGTTAAAGGCATCTGTGAGATCGTTTGAACGTTCTAATCTCAAAGTCAGATT
>CM066038.1:510077218-510186229 GCA_033557465.1 Ichthyophis bannanicus | reverse complement strand
CCTTTCTTCTTGGATCTTACTTGTATTCTCTAGCCCTTCTACCTAAAGTTCATTCCATCAATCACAACTGTCGATTGTCCGGCACTATGCTCCTCTTAATCCGGGGGAATCTCTGCTTTTGTGCGTCGCCCCTTCTTAACAGTCATCTCTGGCTGCCTCCTGTTTTTGTTTTACCTAGAGGCCTTTCTTCGCTAATCTCCCTTGTCCTTTTCTAAAGTTCTTGAGCATCTAGTCTGTTCCCAGCTCACAGACCATCTTGGAAAAAAAAGACCCTTCACCTTTTTTCATCTGGACTGCGTCCTTCCCATAGCACTGAAACTCGTCCTTACTTCCCTCCTCAGTGAAGGTTTCACCAGTCTTGCAACTGCAGCTGTTCTTTTCCAGCCTTTGATTATGGTCGGATCATCGCACTCTTCCTTCTAGTCGCTCTGAACTGGGTCGGCACAAGGACTGTTTCTCTGATGGTTTCACTCTTTTTCGACTGAATGTTCTTTTGTCGTCGTTTTCAACTCAACCCTCCTATTCTCACTCTCCGTTTTGGTGTCCCCCCAGGGTTCGGTGCTTGCCACACCGTTCCTCTCCTTTTTGTGGTGTCCCCCCACTTCCAACCCAACAGAGTTCTGTGCTTGCACCCTTTCCTCTCCAACATCTTTTTGGCCCCTCTCAACTCTTATGACTTTTCACAGTTTGGCATTCTTCTGCGTATTCCCTAGGCTGACGATATTTCTGCTCGCCCTTCATCTGAATCCGCTGGCCCCGTTTGTCTTTTCTCCCTATATGCCCAGTCGTCCACTTAGCTATTTTTCGATAAATATATCAGACTTCATATTTAATCAAAAACACTGCAAATTTGGCTAGAGCTCATCCTCCAGATTTCCAACAATTGCTCTTGTGTTCTGAGACCCCCATTGCCTTAACTTGACCACTCTCAAATACTTGGTCGCAAACTCTTACTCCATCTCTTGACTCTTTCCATGATGATATTCTCACCATTGTCACATGTTCCTTACTTTTTTAATTGTCTTCGCCAAATCCCATCCCTCCATTCTTTTCTTTTTCCCACTCTGCCTTTGCCATATTTCTCCTCAGTCCCCGATCTTGGTATTACAAGGTTTGGATTTACTGCACTACAGTCCTGTTCAGATCTTCCTGGATTATGAACATTCAGAGGAGATTTCGCATCTATATAAAGCATTTCCACAGTCCGTGTTCTCACTTATTTTTTCCCTTTTTTTCCAAGATTTGACCATATCTCCCCTCTCCCAAGCAGGCAGCATTGGTTTCATGTCCCCTCATTAGAATCCAATAAACGATTGTGATTCTGGCTCACAAAGCCATGCCTACTGGTTCTATCCCTCTTATCAGATTTCACTCATACCTTTTGCACACCGGTCTCCCCTCTTATCTCACTTACTCATCCTTTTGCACCACCATTCATAGGGTCTTTTCGGTAACTACACACTAAATGCCTTTCATCTCTTCCTTCTGCCATATAAGCAAGACTATACTCCATGAGACAATCAGATTTCTATTTTCTTGCAACCAAACTCTGGGGACAATCCTCCTCCTTGATTTACAACTGGACACCTTCTTATCACAGATATAAACTTTCCCTTAAATATGCACCTGGTTGTCTGAAAAGCATTTCCTTCTCGTTGGATTAGTAGGATGGCCTTGACTCTCTCCTTTTCTCTTTCCTTTTCTATCTTCTGGTTTGAGATGTTTGTTTTGTGCTGTTATGCATTAGAGTTCTTTCCCCCGTTTCATATACTTTCGTGTTTTATTGTACACCGCCTTGCTGTTTCCAAATGGCATGTATCTAGTGACCAGTTTACTTACCAGTTAATGTCCTTTCCTTGAGTCCGTCTAGACCATTCCAGACAAGTCGGTTGGGTGGTCCCCTACCAGTAGACGGTGGAGGATAAAGAACCAGTGAAAAGCCCAATGATTTTAATAACCTCACTCACCTGCCTCTATTTTGCCTCAGTCACCAGAATTCCCTCTCAGGTATTCGCCCCAAAGGATATGGTAGAAAAACATGCAAGACTCACACAACCTCAATCAATGGGCAACAAAGAGTAATTAACAGTAGAGAAACGAAGTAAAGGAAGACATCAACAGAAGGCTGTTAGTGGCAGATAAACCTACAGATGTCAAGTATAAAAGTACATAGTAGACCCAAGGGTACCGCAGCAGGAAGAAGAGAACAAAGACAGTTTTCAAGGGGCGAGCCCTGAACTGGTCTAGCATTACTCAAAAGAAAAGGACATTTAACACGTAAGTAAAATGTCCCCTTCCATATTGTTTTTGCTAGACCAGTCCAGACAAGGGGGATGTACCCAAGCTATCCACCATTGGGCGGAAGACGACACAGGGGGGGGGCAGCTCACAAAAACCCTGGCGCCTAAGGCCCCGCCACATGTGGACAATCGAAGTGGTAAGGCTTGTATAAAAGTGGAAAGTGATGCCCACGTTGCTGTCTGACCAAATGTCTTGCAGATGCTACCAGAGCTCCAATTCCGACTCCACCATGAGGATGCTTTGTGACGAGGGTAGAATGGGCGCCAAAACTCCTCTGGAACTGACCTGTTCTGTAATAGATATGCCAAGGCCATAGCCTCCTAATCCAGCACCCCAAAGTCAACTTGAACGCCACTTCACCCTTGCAAGGGCCTGCAAACAGTACAAAAAGATGGTCGGACTTATTGATTTGTAACCTCCAGGTACCGGAGGAAAGCCCTCTGGACATCCACTAGGTAAAGATCCTTATCCTTTCCCCAACACTGCTCTTCGAGAAGGAGGATAGGCAAACCACCTGGTTCACATGAAAGGAAGAAAGCACCTAAGGCAAGAAGGAAGGCAGAGGTGCGGATGGAAATGGCTTCCTTCGAAAAGAACAGATAAGGATCTCCGCAAGACAGATTCTGCAGCTTGGAAATCTGCCTTGCAACCAAGAAGACAGTCTTGAGTGTCAAATCCTTTAAGGTGGCGTGTTTCAACGGCTAAAAGGGCCGCCATCAGGACCCTGAGTACCAGACAAAGATCCAGGAAGAGATCACAGATCGAAGGGGAGGATGCAGACACCAAAACACCTGGAGAAAACTCGAGATGTCTGGGTGAAAGGCCAAGGACTTGCTCACCAATGGACCACGGAAACAGGCCAGTTAAGGGAAAGGCCCTTCTCTAGGCCATCCTGCAGAAAGGCCAACAGGAGGAAACTTTGGCTGTCTCAGGAAATCAAATGCCGCGCGCTGGCACCAGCACTTAAAAAGGCACCAGATCTATAGTATGCTAATTTGGTAAACCTCCTCTAAGCCACCGAGCAGAGTAGAGACCACTGCTGAAGAGCAGCCCTTATGCACTTGACATCTCTTTTCAAGAGCCATGCCATCAGTGAGAAGGAGCCGGATCATCCTGGACGATTGGTCTCGGCCACAACAGACTCTGAGATGGAGGCAGCGAAAAGAAGGAACCAGCAGGAGCCGCATCAGGTCTCCAAACCACACTCTCCTCAGCCAATCCACCACCACCAAAAACAAGCCTGCCCAGGCGACATTCTATATGCCAAATCACACACCCCACCAGAGGCCACGGAGGAAACATGTACGGCATCTGCTACCTTGGTCAAGGCTAGGTCTGGGCAACGATGCCCTTGGACCCCATCTCTGTGTGGCAACTGAACAAGTGGCAAACTTTGACATTGGAGCGGGTCACCATCAGATCCATTTCAGGGCAACCCCAGTGGTGAAGAATCAACTGAAATGCCGCCTAAATCAACTCTATTCTCCAGGATCCAGGACAGTGCTGGGCTGAGGAAGTCCGCTTCCATGTTGTTTACCCTGGAATGTTTTGGGCTGACAAGGCTAGGGATTCTTTTCCACCCAGGTAAACAGGAGAGCCATTTCTGGAGCTGCTCCTTGTGTTACCTGCCAATTGATATAAGCCACTGCTGTGGCATTGTCTGAAAACACTCAAACCACCTAGCCCTCAACCAGGGTCCAAAAATTTATTTATTTATTTTTTTTACATTCTCTTATATACCGCGCTATTCTGCATCAGTGCGGTTTACATAGAACAAACTGAAATTACATTGAACAAGGCATTATAACTTGGAGATAACTATTTTACAGGGAACATGGGCTATGGATGGTTAAGTGGCTTGCCCAAGACCACAAGGAACACCTGTGGGACTAGAAACCCCAGTCCTTCCGGCCCAAGGTTGCTGTCCTCTAGTGGGATTTGAACCCCCGACCTTCCGGCCTGAAGTACCTTGCCCCAACCACTAGGCCACTCCTCCACTCCATGCAGATGAACTAAACTGATGGCCCTCGTCTCGAGGCGGTTGATGGACCATACCACTTCCCTGCTGTTTCAATGGCCCTGGGCCATATTGTTTTGGCAATGGGCTCCCCAGCCCAAGAAACTGGCATATGTTGTCAGCAGGATCCTGGAGAAATCATCCAGCAGTATACCCTTACTCAGATGGCAGAGTTGCCACCACCACTGCAGGCTGGCCTTCACCATCAACAGGACTGGAAGCCTGCGCTCGAACTCCGAACCCGGGATCACAGAGTCAATAAGGCCTGCTGGAGCGGTCGAATGTGAGCACATGCCCCATGTTACCATCTCTATGGTCGACGCCATCAATCCGAGAAGCTGAGGATAATTCCAGACTCTGAAGGACTGCTGCGCACAGAACAGTGCCAGGCAATCAAAGTCTTTTGAATTTCTCCTCTAGCAGGAAATCTCTCCCCACTTGAATGTCAAAATGTGCTCCCTGAAATTCCAAGGATTGGGAAGGCAACAGCTGGCTATTTTTCTGATTAACACCCAGCCAGGGTTTCCAAAAAAAAACGGAGTTACTTACCTGTAAACAGGAGTTCTCTGTGGACAGCAGGATAAGTCAGACACACTTGTTGACGTCATCCGACGGCGCCATGACGGAAGTACTCTCCATAGCTCAGAAGGGCTTTTGCCCTTCTGAGCATGGGCCAATTGGCCCTGCCCCCCGGCCCGCCCCTAGCTAGCCAGTTGGTCACTAGCTGAGCCTTAGCCGCTAGGAGGCGGCACTGGTCAGAGGCTGAGCCCTTCTCAGGGGAGGTGGGCGGGTATGTATGGCTGACTTATCCTGCTGTCCACGGAGAACTCCTGTTACAGGTAAGTAACTCCATTTTCTCCTAGGACAAGCAGGATGAGTCAGCCACACTTGGTGATTCCCAAGCTGTGACTGCTGAAAGAGAAAATAGTAAGGTTTCTGGAGTCCAGTGGATTACAGGATCCGAAGCAGCATGGATTAACCAGAGGCAGGTCTTGTCAGACAAATCTGATTATTTCTTTGACTGGGTGACCAGGGAGTTGGACCGAGGGAAAGCCGTCCTCACAGGCAACTTATAAACAAACTGAGCACCCTAGGGATGGACCCTAAAGTTACTGTTTGGGTAAGAAATTGGTTGAGTGGGAGGCGACAAAGGGTACAGGTAAATGGAGCTCAATCCAAGGAGAAGGAAGTTACCAGTGGTATGCCCCGGGGATCTGTCCTTGGTCCGATTCTTTTTAACATCTTTGTTAGTGATATAGTGGAAAGGTTGTCAGGTAAGGTTTGCCTCTTTGCGGATGATACCAAAATCTGCAATAGAGTAAACACCCAGGAAGGGGTAGATAACATGAGGAGGGATTTAGCTAAGCTTGAAGAATGGTCTAGAATTTGGCAGCTGGGATTTAATGTTAAAAAATGCAAGGTCATGCATTTGGGCTGCAGCAATCCAAGGGAGCAATATAGTATATAGGAGGTGAAGTACTTTTGTCCACTAAAGAACAGCGGGACCTAGGTGTGGTTGTGTCTGATGATCTTAAAGTGGCAGAAAAAAGGAGGAGAGTGTGCCTCTGTATAAGTCTTTGGTGCGGCCTCATTTGGAGTACTGTGTGCAATTTTGGAGACTGCGCCTTCAAAAAGATATAAACAGGATGGAGTCAGTACAGAGGGTGGCTACTAAAATGGTTAGTGATCTTCATTATAAAGCATTTGTGGACAGACTTAAGGATCTTAATATGTACACCTTAGAGGAAAGGTGGGATAGAGGTGATATGATTGAGATGTTTAAATACCTCCGTGGCATAAATGCACAGGAGGAGAGCCTCTTTCGATTGAAAGCAAGTACTGCTACAAGGGGACATGGGATGAGGGTGAAAGGGGATAGATTCAGGAGAGATACGCGGAAATATTTCTTTACGGAAAGAGTGGTGGATCCGTGGAATAGTCTCCCAGTGGAGGTGGAAGAGATGAGGACAGTATCTGAATTCAAAAAAGCATGGGACAAACACAGAGGATCTCTAAAGGAAAAAAGGGGACTGTTGTAGTTGTTGATATGGAAGGACAGACTAGATAGGTCATGTGGTCTTTTTCTGTCATCATTTTTCTATGTTTCTATGTTATACCACTGGTGTTGTCACTGGAAGATTCTAGTTTTTTCTCCATATCATCTGCTGGCAGGAGAGCATAACCCACTTGTATGGACTAGTCTAGCAGGATGATCTGGAAATTAACATTTAGTTGAATCAATTCTTCCCCCCACCCGCACAATATGTCCTGTGCTACTGACTGCCACATAACCCCGCTTGGCCAGTAATGGTGTTCTTTTCTTTGAATAATCCACCTTTGTCCAAATGTATTTTGTGTGGCTGTGGCTGAAGATTTCAATTTTCATGTCACTGGTCCAAAGCACTTTGTTCCAAAATGTTTTAGGCTTATCAAGGTTTTCTTAGGCATACTTTATATAACGACCTTTGTGATATGATTGTAGAAAAGGTTTCCTTCTCATAACTTTCCATATAGATCACTGTTGCATAAGCAACACTGTACTATGGATGGCTACTACACTGTCTGTTTAAACTTTTCCTGAAATTTGTGGGTCCTGTTTTGGGGCAGTTCTATCAACACTTTTCTTGGTCTTCTAGATCTTGCATTGACTTCAATGAATCCATGCAACTTCCACTTCTTAACAATGATTTTGACAGGAAACATTCAGAGATTATTTAATAGCCTTCACATTTCAATATTCTCAGACAGCTACTTAGAGAAACCTATGGTTGTTGAAAGTATAAAAGTACAACAATCACAGCAATGAGGTTAGAAAATTCAGAGTATTTCTTCAATGGTGGAATTCCTTTCACCTGACTAATTGAAGGCCTAATAACTCACTAAACCTTTTGGGTCTTATTAACAACTGGAAGGGCAGCCACACCTTTGCCCTGTCATATTCACTTTTTTCAATCTGTTAAAACTGGCATATAAACAGTAGTTTTCATTAAGAGATGTAGAGATGTTGTACTTTACTTTGTGGTTCACAAATATCCAATAAAACTACCCCAATACCCCATAAAAAGTAAAAAATGTGTATGTCCAGTCCAGGACTACAAACATGGTTAATTCAAAAAGTATAATTTTTGTTTTTGAAATATACTAATTTTATGGGTCTCATATATAGTGCAAGCCAGTTCACCATTTAAACTATCCCCCTGGGGTAACCTGCACTGAGCGGAGGTCAGGGCTTGATTTAAGATTTTAGCGCCAATAGGCAAGACAGGCCAGCAGAACCAGAGACTGGGGCGTTGGGATGGTGCTTGTCCGAGATCAAAGCTTGGAGAGTCAGAAGAGCAGAATGTCATTTCTTTGGAGCAGCACATACACACAGCCTTAATGTAAGCAGGTGCAAGTTCTTTTTTGGCTCCTTCGTAAGCTTACACCTAGGCAGTTGCTATGTTGCCTATGCTTAAATTTGGACTGTGGCAGGTACAGCCCTAAAAAAAAGCATGGAGGAGGGTAATCTGCATGGAGCAGCAGGTATGACTTTAGCCATCTTACTAGGTCTTTATTTGCCATAATTTACTAGGTTACTATAAAAGGACAGTCTGGAACACCTTGATTAAAGTCCTGGACTAGATAAACACTGTTTTTACTTTCTATATTCATTGTGACCTTTGGTGCCCTTCTTATCATCCTACATAAAGGATTTGGCACATATCATTACCAAAATAAAAGTATTGTGAGAGTTACCCGATACTATTATATTACTGACATGGGACATTGAGTTGCTATATACTAATGTTTCTCAAGATAGCGTTATAGATATTGTGCATGTTTCATTGAATACCCAACTTAATTCAAACCATGTATATTTCTTTTGCAATTTCATGTCAACAGTTCTCAAAGAAGCTTTCTATGTGTTTCATGGTGCTTTTTATGAACAAATTAAGGGTATCGCAATGCAAGTCACAATGGTCTCAAAAATATCAAATTTCTATGTTAGCGATTTTGAGTGTAAATGGTTATCTACATCTCCTTTACGTTCCTATATTTTTTGTAATGTCCTGGACAGCTTGTCACTGGTTATATAGCAGTTCACAGCCAAGGGAGGTCAAAAGAACACATGAACACTCTGAAAGGAAGCGAACTCCTGGTAAAGCAGGGAGTGGAGTGGAGTAGCCCAGTGCTTACAGCAACAGCCTAGTACCCAAGACATCTGGGTTCAATTTCCACTGGTGCTCCTTGTGACCTTGGGCAAGTTACTTAACCCTACAGTGCCTCAGTACAAACTTAGATTGTAAGTCCTCTGGGGACAGGGAAATACCTACGTACCTGAACCAGTACTGGAAAGACGTGAGCTAAATACTAATAACCAAATACATATAATCTAGAAGGGGGCTAAACTGTCAGGAAGTGGACTTTGTGAGATGCACCGAGGAGGCAGATGGGATGCAGAACACATGTGAACATCCACCCAGTAGATTAAAAAACCTGGGGGAAAGACAGACAAGATAGAAATAGTAATCTCATTCCATTAGACGTAAACCCTGGCTTAAAAATGCACCAGAGAGCTATACATTTGCTGGGTCATTACTGACCAGGGGGCCAGGGTGACGTATTCTCCTGATAGATAAACATCAAGAGACTATGCTATGTAGAGACTGATAAGCCCAGTGTTGTAGACAGTACTGAGAAGCTGATAGGGGAAATAAGATGACATATTACAGTCCATATACAATGGAGGGTCAGAACAATTGAGATTAGGAAACTATATTACCTGTTTGGAATTATACTTTGGATTAAATTGTGCAAAGGGGCTGTATGTTAACTATGAAAGTTACAGATAAGAAGCTCATGGTGAAGCATTAACCTAAGGTTCTAGATAAAATATGTAAATAGTACATCAGTATCTTGCCCCATCTATGGCAAAGAGAAGACGACTTTGCTGAAGTCCCGACCTAGGGGTTAGCCTGTGATATTCTGCTTTGGCAAAGATACATTGATGATCTTTTGGTGCTGTGGTAAGTTGATCATCAGGAAACAAGACATTTTTTCTACAGTTGAACAATTCTGACCCTAATTTAAAATTTATATAATCAAGCCAGTACATGTGGAGGCAGATTCTGACTTGTGCACGTCCGAGCCGTCTGGACAGCCAAAAACTGAACAGGGCCACCTTGTACCTGATTCCGCAACCGCAGTAGCTATCGGTATATGTTCCCACGGTTTGCAGAATCAGGGCGCTTAGATGGCCCGGCGTGCACAGCATTCAGCCCTGAAGACTTCCCCAGGGCTGCCAACCATCCCACACAGTGCTCTGGCTGGCGTGCTAATGGCTATGGCATAAGTGTTGTTTGGTCTATTTTGACCGAGGTATCCGGTCTTTTAAATTGATTAAAAGGAGGGCTCACTTCGAGAGAAGAAATGTTTCTTTTCATGGTGAGCGATCCGACAAAAAATAATCTTTACATGGGGTGTGGGTTCAGTTCCTATAGTAAGGTAGATAGGGAAATCAAATATTTTGTAATGCTATGGCATTGGCATGGTTAGCCGGAGACACAGTCTGGCCTGGTGCAATTCAGCTCAGACATCCCACCGCCTGACCCCCAGCGGGGGCCCCCCAAGGCCGGGATCGGGCGGCAGTGGCTTGGTGGGTTTGGATGGGCTGAATGCCCTCATCGCTCTGGCGCCCAGCACCTATTCCACCTCCGAAGTGCAGGAAGTCGGGCGGCCATCCCTGCACAGGAGACGTACAGAGGCCAGACCCGAATGGCCTCTGTACATCCCGATGCTCCGCCCCGCCCCCATCCAGCACTCCATGCACAAAATGCCTTGTACATGCGTGGAGCAAAGGGGATGGACTCAGGAGCAGCAGCTGTGCATGGGTTGTACATCCACTGGACGTACAACCCCGCTAAACCAGGTTCTTAATGACCCCTTTAGTGTTGCCTTTTCGAATATTACTTTTAACTTGCATGACAGTTTTAATTTTTCAGTTTACAAAAACATTACTGACCTCAAAACTTTATTAAGATTATTCACGTTTCCACACAAGATATATATGTAAAAATTTACTTTATGGGAAATTTCTTTGGTTATATAAGCTATATTCAATGGTAAACTAAATACAAGATTTGTGCTTGTGAGATGATGGCTTGCTTTCAAGAGGTTATCCTTTCTGATTAACTGAATGAGCTTCAAAAGATAAAGCGTAGTTACTCACCTGTAACAGGTGTTCTCCAGGAGCAGCAGGAATCAGTCCTCACATATGGGTGACGTCGGCGCCGACGGAGCCCTCGCGGAGCAATTTTCCCCAGCTTTCACAGAAAGCCTTTGGGAATTGCAGCGCGCATGCGCGGTCGCCTTCCCGCCCAAGGTGCCATCTTAGCCAGTCTGATGACATAGCTAAAAGACAGCATAAAAATTTGCAAAAAACTTAAGCAGATGATTGCAACTCCACGGGGAGGAGGGAGGGTTGTGAGGACTGATTCCTGCTGCTCCTGGAGAACACCTGTTACAGGTGAGTAACTACGCTTTCTCCAGGACCAAGCAGGAAGTCAGTCCTCACATATGGGACTCCCAAGCTTAAGGCTACCGGAGACCCTAAGCACAAAAATGAGCTCCCTCGAGCTCGGCAGTACAGAAGGATGGAATCTTCGCTGAATTAGTACCCACCGGTAGCCCCCATCCGGGATGGAGGGTAGGAGTTGCTCAAACCTCGAAGAGATTACGGAGGACTGCCTCTCCGAAAGCACTGTCCCTGCGGGACTCCCTCTCGAGACAGTAATGGACCGCAAAAAGTCTGGCTCGAAGACCAAGTAGCGGCCCGGCAGATGTCTGCCAGCGGAAACAGAGCGGAGGTAAGCCACTGACGTAGCCTTCGCCCGAACACAATGAGCCGTGACTCGACTTTCTTAGGAGAGTGCGGCTGCCCCATAAGCCCTTGCGATTGTGTCATCAACCCAGATGGACAGGTTACGCTTGGAGACCGGGAGCCCCAATTTATTGGGGTCAAAAGACACAAAAAGCTGAGCAGCTTTACGGTGCTCCCGCGTACGGTCAAGGTAGAAGTTCAATGCCCTTCTACAGTCCAGGGTATGCAGGACTCGTTCAGCTCGGCTGGAGTGAGGCCTGGGAAAGAAGGTTGGAAGTACCACCTCCTGATTGATGTGAAAAGGGGAGACAACTTTTGGAAGAAATTTTGGGTGAGTCCGTAGGACTACCCTATTTTTGTAGAACCGAGTGAAGGGAGGATCAGACACGAGGGCCTGCAATTCACTTACGCGTCTAGCGGAAGTGAGGGCTATCAGGAATAAGGTTTTCCACGAAACAAAACGCAGAGAACAGGTAGCCATCGGTTCAAAAGGCGGACAGGTGATCCGCTGTAAAACCACATTCAGATCCCAGTCAGGTGCTGGCGGGCGCAGAGGTGGTTTTAGTAGAAGGAGACCTCGGAGAAACCGTGCTACAAGAGGGTCGCTGGAAAGAGGTCTGCCGTCCACCGGCACATGGTGTGCTGAAAGAGCACTGAGGTGGACCTTGATGGAGTTGGACTTAAGTCCCAGATTAGAGAGGTAGAGCAGGTACTGCAAGATCACCGACACCGAGCAGGAGAAGGGATCCTGAGACTGCTGTACACCACCAAACGGAAAAGCGACGCCATTTAAGGGCGTAGCATTTGCGGGTAGAAGGGCGCCGAGAAGCTAGGACGACCTCTTCCACCTCTGCCGGCAGGAGAAGGGGAGCAAGGACTACCCTTTCAGCCGCCAGGCCATTAGATTGAGAGATCTGAGGTTGGGGTGTAGCAGAGACCCCTGATCCTGCGTTAGGAGATCCGGTTGTTGAAACCCCAGAGGGAACGGATCCTCTACTGCTAATTGCAACAGGAGTGGAAACCACGGCTGTCTGGGCCAGCGAGGAGCCACCAGGATCATGGACGCTTTGTCCCGGAGAACCTTGAACAGAGTTCGGGAGACCAGCGGGATGGGAGGAAAAGCATAGAGAAGGTTTTCCGACCATGAGAGCAGAAATGCATCTGCCGCTACCCGAAGGGGATGTGGCTGATGACGCGAGCAGAAGCGAGGAAGTTGCCGGTTGAGAGGACTGGCAAAGAGATCCATCGTGGGGAGGCCCCACTACAGAAAGACTTTCTCGACTAACCAGGGATCAAGACGCCACTCGTGCGGCTGGAGTATCCTGCTGAGTTTGTCCGCCAGGCAATTCTCCTGGCCTGGGAGATAAACTGCTTTGAGAAGAATGCCGTGACTGACGGCCCAAGAGCAGAGCTTTTGAGCTTCTCGGCAGAGAAGGAAGGAGCCCGTGCCGCCCTGTTTGTTCACGTAGAACATGGCAACTTGATTGTCCGTCTGGACAAGGACGGACTGGTGAGAAGTCAGGTGGGAGAAAGCCTTGAGCGCCAGACGAATAGCTCTGAGCTCCAGGAAGTTGATCTGTTGAGCAGATTCCCACGCGGTCCAGAGACCTTGAGTACATGCCCCCTGGCAGTGAGCTCCCCAGCCCAGGAGGGAAGCATCGGTCGTCAGCACTTGAGTCGGCTGAGGCGACTGAAAAGGCATTCCGAGCACTAGGTTCGGCCGATGAAGCCACCACTGTAGGGAAGAGGTCAGCGGACTGGAGAGGCGCACTAAGTCGGCTAGGCCGCCGGTGGCTTGTTGCCACTGTTTGCGAAGGCACCATTGAGCCGGCCGCATATTCAGGCGAGCATTGGGGGTCACGTGGACGGTGGAAGCCATGTGGCCGAGCAATCTCAGGAAGCGCCTGGCGGAGACCAGGGACTGGCTGCGAAAACGGCCGGCTAGGTCCATGAGCCGTTGAGCCCTGTCGAGAGGCAGGAAAGCTCGAGCCTGAGGAGTGTGCAGTCTTGCGCCGATGAACTCGAGATCCTGTGAGGGGAGCAAAGTGGACTTTGCGAAGTTTATGACAAAGCCCAAGTACTGCAGAAGAGTCACCGTGCGATGTGTGGCATTGGTGACTGCCGGAGGGGACGACGCTCTCATGAGCCAGTCGTCGAGGTACGGAAAAACATAGAGGCCGTGAAGCCTGAGATAGGCCGCCACCACCGCGAGACATTTTGTGAAGACTCGCGGTGCGGAGGACAGGCCAAAGGGCAGTACTCTGTACTGGTAGTGATTTCCGGCCACCACAAACCTTAGGTATTGGCGGTGGCTTGGGTGGATGAGGATGTGTGTGTAGGCATCCTTTAGATCCAAGGAGCATAGCCAATCTCCCTGCTGGAGGTAGGGCAGCAGGATTCCAAGGGAAAGCATCTTGAACTTTTCCCGCACAAGGAACTTGTTGAGGTTGCACAAGTCCAGGATGGGTCTTAGGCCTCCTGTCCTTTTTGGTATTAGGAAATACCTGGAATAAAAGCCTTGACCTCTCAGGTGGTGGGGCACTGGTTCCACAGCCTGGTCCTGAAGAAGACTTGCTAACTCCTGAAGGAGTAAGTCCCTGTGCAGAGGAGTCGCGGAGGTTCTCCCGGAAAATAAGAGGGAGGGACCTGATGGAAGTGGAGAAGATATCCTTCTCGCATGACTTGAAGCACCCATGCATCTGAAGTGATGTTGGACCACCTGTGGGCGAAGTGAACCAGCCGCCTCCGGTGCTGGGAGGGACCAGCTGAGGGGGAGAGGCTATGCTGAGGAAGTCAAAAACCCCCACCCTGCTGAGCAGGGGCTGGTGGTGCAGGCTTGGGGGCTTGCTGCCTACGGGACCCGTTACCCCGTCCCTTGGCCTGCTGACCCTGTTGGGGAGCTGGAGGGGCCTGATCTTGGGGGTAGTGTTTGTAGGCAGCCGCCTTTCTCGGGTAAAAGGACTTTTTTCCCGAGCCCTTCTTTTTCTGGGAAGGGGCGGAGGTCTTCCTGGAAAGCCTGGTCCTGGTGAGAGTCTCCGTCTCGATTTGTGCAGCCTTTTCAGCCATGGGCTTGCCAAAGAGGTTTTCACCTCTGCAGGGGACATCGTGACCAACTTGTCCTGCACCCAAGGCTCAAGGTCAGACGACTGAAGCCAAGCCTGTCGGCGGGCACCGATGCCGGCTGCGGGCCACCACGAGCCGATGCTTCAAAGCCATCATAGGCTGCTCCGGACATGAATTTGGAGCATTCCCGAATACCAGATGTTAATAGGCTAGGAACCTCCGCAAAGGTTCCTCGGACAGTCCAAGCCAGAGAATCCGGCTAGCTCTTTAGCCAGGTCTCGGAGATACATGCCCATGTATATGATGGTAGGTCTGGACACGACAAGCCAGCATAGAGCCCTGGAAACACTTCTTACCAAGGCCATCCAGGTTACGGGCCTCCCTGCCAGGGGGCACCGAGGAGTGCATTTTCTGGCTCTTCAGCCGATGCATGGCCGATTCCACTACCATGGAATAGTGTGGTAGCTGTGCTTTTTGGAAGCCAGGACTCTTGCGAACTCGATAGATGGAATCGACCCGCTTGCTCAATACCGGCGACGAGGCCGGACTCTCCCACATGCGGAAGAGTAGTCGTTCCAGCATGGGAGGCACCGGTACAGTAAAGTGCTCCCGGGCGGGAGAGTCGTACTGAAGGGCGTCGAGCTCTTCGGCTCGAGGCTCCTCCTCGGGATCCGCCGGGAAGGCGAAAGCCTTGGCCATATCCCTGACGAAGTCCGAGAACCGGGCAACCTCCGGAAGGGGACTGTTTCCGAGGTTCGGACTCAGGTGAGTCCGAGGGGACACACCGAGTCCGAAAGGAATCAGGTGACTTCTCCTCTTCAGACTCCCAGACCGACTCCGAGGAGGAATCAGTGGGTCGGCTCGGGCAGGCGGAGACGTCGGCCGCCCCCGACGCCAAGGGGAGTCGGCGGCGACGACCTAGGTCCAGAACGGGAGGCCGAGGGAGACCTCGACCTAGGATTGACTCGAGTACGCATGGACTCGAGGATCTGCTCGGTCTCCGGGGTCGACTTAGACGTCGACGTCCCGGCGGTCGGGGCAGCGGCGCCAGCGAGGCTAGCGATCAGTGCCCGCTGCTGGTCCATGAAGGCAGATAGTCTGCTCTCCAAGGCCGTCAACCTGAGTCCAACCTCAGGTGACCCAGCAGTCCCCGACTCGGGCCCCGACAAGCGTCGGGCCCGACGTCGGACCTCTCGGAGGCGAGTCCAGAAGGACCACAGGACTTACCCGAGCAGGCAACTCCGACTCCAGGCGAGGTCGCTTCGGGAGGTGCTCCTACTCCAAAGACCTGGGACGGCCGTCTGGGCTATGGCGACCTGGCCCTCAGCGGAGCCAGGAGCGTCCACCGACGCCGCCCTCGCGGGTTTTGTCTTCCGTCGATGGTCTCCGGAGGGAGAACCCCTGTCGAGGAGCTTCGGCGATGTTCAGAGCTGGAGCCTCTGGATGCCGACGACGAGGTCCGGGTACGGCTGGGGTCAGCGAAGATCCTATCCCGCTGATGCCGCCGACTCCCCCTCAACGCTTTGGAGGACATTTTGCCACAGGCTCCACAGATCATTTCTTCATGATCCGGGCCCAGGCAGCGGAGGCAATTATCGTGTGTGTCAGTGAGTGACATATTTCTGTCACACTGACCACACCGCTTGAAACTACTGGCAGCCATCGGGGGAAAAAGGGCCCCTGCAAGGTCAAAGGACCGGGCTGCCAGGGAAAAATCGAAAATGAAACTGACTAAAATCAGAAAAACCGAAAAATAAGGGAAGGACTCGCAACGGCGTCGCGAGTCCGGGCAGGAAAACGACCGGCGTCGAACCGAATTGAAAACGAGTAAAACTCACGAAAAACAACTTTTTTAGCGGGGACACGACGGGTACGTCTGTAGGGCTCCGCGGAAAAAAGAAGACTGGCTAAGATGGCTCCCTTGGGCGGGAAGGCGACCGCGCATGCGCGCTGCAATTCCCAAAGGCTTTCTGTGAAAGCTGGGGAAAATTGCTCCGCGAGGGCTCCGTCGGCGCCGACGTCACCCATATGTGAGGACTAACTTCCTGCTTGGTCCTGGAGAAACAGATAGTATTATCTTTACCTGAAACAAACATTAAAAGGTATCATCTAAGTCTGTGTGTGCTACCTTACTGCCCTAAAATGTCCGCTAACAGACACAGTATTTTACATTAGTGGCAAGTCACAAGTGTACAGGAAGTGTTGCTAGAACAGTCTATGTTTTCATATAGATGGGAGTTTGAATATAAAGGACTCAGCAGTATATTCTACTTTCAAGTCATTTATTCCTATTCTGCCTATACTACAGGTTATTTCACCTATGGATGCTGAACTACCAGAAAAACGATTTCATCTTTCCTCTTGCCTGACTTGGATCAACCACTTTGTTTTTGTGCCTTTACCCTCACTGATAACACCTCAGATGTGGAATATATATATATTTAATTCAACTAAAAAAGGCAGCAATAGTACCTGCACCATAAAATGCCATTTTTATATAACTTCTAAAAGCCCCTAATTAGCTGGAAAATAAAAAGCTAAATGTGCAAGTTATAAATACCTAAGAAAATTGCACTAATTTGCTAAAGTGTCTCCTCATACATATGGCTGAACCGTGAAGCGGGATATTATACGTCACATGACTGTTCCCCTTGCAGCGCACTGTATTTCTTTTGCACATGTTTGAGGATTTGTTTTTTGCTGGATTCGACATTCTTAAAAGGCAGCGCATGGCGAGATGACTATGACTGGTTATTTTTACAAATGGAATAATGGATCTACCGTTTCAACACCGTAAAATTAAACTGGATCGGTTCGTTTTTCTGCAATATTTGATAAAGGAATACGAGGTGCTTCTGTTAACAGTGTTTGCTTTAACACACTCAAATGGCAAGCGGCTAGCACATTTTGTCCTCTGATTAGAGGTGTAAGCTCTTGAACAATTAAACACAGATATGTTCCTGGGATTTTATTCTTAGGAAAAAAAGGCATATTAATGCCCAGTTGAAGTGATTTACACAGGTTGGGCCAGAGGATTTGGGATGTTCTTTGGTTTGTACCATGCAATGCTAATAGTATCATTATATGTCTTGTAGATTGTTCTTCATTCATAAAAATTTCCCCTATAGCAAGCACAGATAAAGCCAAAACACTGTGTCTGGTCCGACACAGCCTTTAAAGAATCTTTGCTCATGGGATAAAGCGTAGTTACTCACCTGTAACAGGTGATCTCCGGGAACAGCAGGCATTGAGTCTTCACATATGGGTATCATCGGTACCAAAGGAGCTTGTGTGGGAACGCTCCCCAGCATCCAATAGGAAAGCTTTTGGGAGCATCCCACTGCGCCTGCGTCGCTGCCTTCCGGCCTATCCAACGCTCCCTCTTCAGTTGAGTTTATAGCTGAGACAAAGAAGAGAGAGAGAGAGAGACAACTCCTAGGGGAGGTGGGTGGGTTGTGAAGACTCAATTCACGCTGTTCCCAGAGATCACCTGTTACAGGTCAGTAATTACGCTATCTCCAGGAACAAGCAGGAATGTAGTCTTCACATATGGGGACTCCCCAGCAGAAAGATGCCAGGGAGATGACCCCAGAAGCTGCAAAACCCAGGTTAAGATGGGTCATGTTTCTTCCCATGGATCTCTGGAATCAAAACTCGAGATGGCGGGTAGGAGTTTGTTCTAAGTCTGAAAGAGACGCTGGAGAACAGCTTGACCAAACGAGGCATCCCGACGGAGTCCTTGTCTAAGCAGTAGTGGGCTGCAAAGGTGTGTACCGAAGCCCGAGTGACTGCTTTACAGATGTCGTCAATGTACACTGAGCGAAAGGTTAGCCATAGAGGCTGCCATTGCTCTCACACTGTGAGCTGTGACATGACCTTCGAGAGAAAGTCCCTTACTCTCATAGGCAAAGGATATGCAGTCTGCAATCCATTTAGATAATGTCCTCAAGATGACTGGAGTCAAAAGCAACAAAAGGCTGGGAAGCTTTTCTATGTTGCTTAGTTCTCTGAAGGTAAACAGCAAACGCTCTTTTACAGTCTAGAGTATGAAGATTTCTTTATGCATTGGAGGCATGAGGCCTAGGAAAAAATACAGGAAGGTAAACCGATTGGTTTAAATGAAAAGGCGACACCACCTTTGGCATAAAGTGAGGGTGAGTCCTAAGAACCACTTTATCATGGTGGAACCTTGTATAAGGAGGATCAGCCACTAAAGCTTGGAGCTCACTGATGCGTCTTGCAGAAGTGAGAGTAATTAGGAAGATCACTTTCCAAAAGAAACTTTAGAGATGTAATGGCTAAGAGTTCGAAGGGCAGTTTCATGAGTTGCCCAAGGACAAGATTCAAATCCCATTCCACGGGTGGTGTCTTAATGGGAGGTTTTGTTGAGAGTAGCTCTCTCATAAACCTTGCTACAAGTGGTTGAGAGGAAACAGGTTGTCCATCCAAGGGCTTGTGGAAAGGCTGCAATGGCACTAAGGTGGACCCTTACTGAATTGGTCTTAAGACCAGAGGATGATAAATGGAGGAGATACTCCAGTAACGCCTCCACTGGCACTGAAAAGGGGTCCTTTTTTGAATACCAGATAGAAAACCTTTTCCACTTAAAGGTGTAAGCTCGCCTTGTGGAAGATTTTCTTGAAGCCAACAGGATATCCTTAACCTGTTGGGAAAGGTTGATATCCTGGAATTCTAGGCTCTCAGCAGCCCTGAGATGTAGAGACCGAGGATTCAGGTGCAATAGCGTCCAGTTCTCCTGAGAAAAAAAGATCTGGAGCATATCCCAACTCCAGAGGACTGGCTTGAGAGAGACGTAGAAGCAGAGGATACCATGTTTGCCATGGCCATCGTGCGGCTATGAGGATCACATGGTCCTTGTCTCTCTGAAGCTTGATTAGAGTTTTGGGAATGAGGTGAGTGGGTGGGAAGGCATAGAGGAAGTCCTGACCCCAGTGGAGGTGAAAGGCATCCCTTGCCTGACAGTTCTGAGCCGGAATTCTGGAACAGAACCGGTGAAGTTTGGCATTCTGAGGACTTGCAAATAGGTCTATATCTGGAGTTCCCCAGATTTAAAAAATTCGAGCAATTTGCTCTGGATGAAGAGACCATTCGTGTGGCAGCAAGACTTGACTGAGCTTGTCTGCCAAGAGATTGTGTGTGCCTGGTAAATACACCGCTAGAAGGTGGATTTGAAGATCTCTGGCGAAGGCCCAGAGGCGTAGAGCTTCGTTGCACAACACCCGAGATCCTGTTCCCCCCCTGCTTGTTCACATAGAACATGGCTACTTGATTGTCGGTCTGTACCAGTACCGTGTTGTAGCTCAGGTGGGTCTGAAATACATGAAGAGCATAGAAGATGGCTCTGAGTTCCAGGGGGTTTATATGAAGATAAGCCTCTTGCTCGGTCCAAAGACCCTGAGTGGAGAGATTGTCCAAGTGAGCTCCCCAGCCTAACTTGGATGCATCCATCGTTAAGGTGGCTTGATGTAGTGGCTGCTGGAAAGGGGACCCTACTAGAAGATTTTCCAGCGATTGCCACCATTGTAGCGATGAAATGAGACATGACGAGTTTCTGATTTTGTCCCTTAGGCGACCTGTGTCCATGAGAGGTTAGGGTCCACTGGCTGCTCGCATGTGAAGGCAAGCATAGGGAACCACATGTACAGTGGATGCCATATGTCCCAACAGCTGAAGCATTTCTCAAACAGTTAGCAAAGTCTTCATAGCTGCTTGAGAGGCCAGCTGGAGTATTCAAAGACAACGTGGTTGTGGCAGGAAAGCCTTTGACTGCCTTGTGTCTAGAAGAGCCCCTATGAATTCTAGGTACTGAGAAGGGGTGAGATGAGATTTTGGGAGGTTTATGATCATCCCAGGTACTGCAGGATTTGCATTGTGCAGGAGAGAGTGAAGCTGGCTTCTGGAGCTGTTGATGCTTGGATGAGCCAGTCGTCTAAGTAGGGGAAGACGAATATCCCCAGAGTGCTCAGGAATGCTGTTACTACTGCCATGCATTTTGTGAAGACTCTTGGGGCGGAAGCCAGTCCGAAGGGTAGAACCCTGTACTGGTAATGTCTTCCTTGAAAGATGAAATGAAGAAACCTCCTGTGATCTTTAAGGATGAGAATATGTTATATGCATCCTTTAGATCTAGAGAAGATAGCCAATCCTGACTCTGAATGTAAGGAAGAAGTGTTCCGAGGGAGATCATTTTGAATTTCTCTCGGAACAGATACTTGGTTCAACTCTCTGAGGTCCAGTATGAGTCGGTATCCCCCTGTCTTCTTTGGAATGAGGAAGTAGGGGGAGTAGAAACCCATGCCCTGTTGGGATATGGGTACCTCTTCTATTGCCCCTTGGGCAAGTAGTGAGGTGATCTCTTGGGACAAGAGAGTGGTGAAAGGGCCCTGAGAATTGAACTGTCTTGTGATGGTGGGATGGGGCCTACTGTGAAAATGGAGTTTGTACCCCTCTGTTACAATAGAGAGAGTCCAGTGCTCTGATGTTATCTGTTGCCATCTTTTCGGCAAAGTGACAGATTCTGCCTGGATGGTGAGAGGCTCTGGACCCTTCAGGGGCAGGATGACTAAGTTCTCTAGGAAGGCGTCAAAGCTGCTGAGGAGGCTGTGTCTGCTGAGCTGGTTGAGCTCTGAGGACTTGGGCCTTCCTTTGCTGTCTGGGTTGTTGCTGCCCCTTTTGGGGAGCATGAACTGGGCAATGGACAGCCTGGGTGTAAGATGAGTAGAATTTCTTTTTCTGGTTGAAAAAGGGTTTCTTAGTTGTCTTTTTCTTAGCTGGGTTGGCTGTTGTCCTTGATAATCTGTTTAAGGTGATGTTTTCGGACTCAAGCTGATTAGCTTTGTCCTGCCAATCCTTGCCAAAGAGATTTTCTCCTGTGCAAGGAATGTTCCCCAGCTTGTCTTGCAACCCATTGTTCTACATCAGATGCCTGAAGCCAGGCAATGCAACGTGCACTGATGGAAATAGCAGAGGTTCTACTAATGCACTCAAAGCAATCAAAGGTTGCACGGTTCATGAACTTAGACACATTCTGGGCATGTTTGACCAGAGTGAGGAAGTCTGTTCTTTTATCATCGGGGAGAAGTGGAGCCATCAACTCCAGATCTCTTGTAACCTCCTTAAGGAACATTCCCATATAAAGAATGTAAGAGCTGATCCTGGCTGATAGCATCGAGGCTTGAAAGCATCAATGCCCAAAGGCATCGAGTGTCCTCGCTTTAACGGCCTGGAGGTTGGAAGAATGCGTCTTAGCATTCTTGATCCTACACATCACCGATTCCACTACCATTAAATGGTGTGGTAATTGTGTTTTCTGAAAACCAGGACATTGTGGAACTCAGTACATGGTATCGAGCCTCCGAGAGTGTGGAGACACCGATAAAGGTGTTTCCCACATCCTTAGTGTGAGGTCATGCAAGATTCGATGAATGGGAAGGGTAGCAGCCTCCTTAGGCGCTGCCGGGTACTGAAGAATTTCTAATTCTTCTGCCCTCGGTTCCTTCTCAGGTGTTACCGTGATTGAGAGTCCCCTTGCCACATCACGTATGAAATCCTGAAAGGACATGTCCTCAGGTGGAAACATCCTACGTTGAGGAAAAGGAGAGGGATCCTCCGGAAGAATCACTCTGGTATCGATGGAGTCCTCGTAATCGGAGGACTCGAAATATCTGCATGCTGGGTGGTTCTTGCATTGCATGACGCCTGTATCGATTGAAGTCGACATCGGACTGTCTCGATACCGGACACTGATTCCAGGGCCGGCATGGGAGGAAGCAAGGAACGAGGCGCATCGGTTAAAGCAGGTGCGGTCGGTACTGGTATCGATGACTGCGGAACTGCCTGGAGTGGTCTTAGCGGTACCGAGGCTGCTAAGAGAGCCGCAAGGCTGCGCTCGATGGCCAGGATACGCTGAATCCATGGCCCCTGCCAATGCCTGTGTGTCGGTACCAGTGGAACCCACCAAGACACCAGAACATGGCACCAAGAGTTCTCCAGAGGTGGAAGCTTCGGGAACATCCTGGAGCCCTGTTAATGCTTTGGAGGCCGGGGCCTCCTGCCGTGGGCTGTTTTGCCAGTATGTTTTCCTCAAGGGCAATGCTATTAGCATATCGATGCTTTGAAGGAGATCTACCCTTTGAGGACTGGCCGTCTTAGAAGACCTGGGTTTAGTTACCTGAGATTCATGGAAGGAAGATGAAGCCCCGGAAGATGTCGCTGCAATGCACATCGCATCTGCAGCAAAGAGGGTGCCGGGTTTTGCAGCTCTATTCTGCAGGCCTCTCTTGGTCATCTTTCTACAGAGGAGACACTCCAATGGTAAATGGTCAGGACCTAAACATTTGAGACACCAGTCATGGGCATCGGTAGTAGAAAATGGTACCGCTACACTTTGAACATTTTTTTAAACCACTACATGTTTTCTCCATTTTGGAAGAAAAGAGGGCCTAGTGCCCAAAATGGCACCTGGCACCAAGAGAGGACAGACCCTCCAAAGAATTAAATTTTTTTTTTTTTTAAAAAGAAGTTAAGAAAATAAAGAAAAGACCGGTATAGGCGTCGACGGTGAAGGCAGACACGACCACAAAAAGAAAATTTTTTGCGGTGACAGGGTTTGCTGCCTGTCAGCTCCATGGAAAATGAAAAACTGAAGAGGGAGAGTTGGAAAGGCGGGATGGCAGCGACGCAGGCACAGTGGGATGCTCTCAAAAGCTTTCCTATTGGATGCTGGGGAGCGTTCCCGCACAGGCTCCATCGGTACCGACGATACCCATATGTGAAGACTACATTCCTGCTTGTTCCTGGAGATATAGATGGACATACAAGAGTTAATTGTATAATCAGCTGCATAAAGTTACCATTATTTAGTCTGTAATTGCCCCTCCATGCAGGCTATGCCCACCCTGTACCATTCTGTTTAGGGCTATATTGTCATGCCATGCGGGTTTTCCCCATGCCTTTTTGAAAACAGTTAAATCATTTTATTGTTGTTTCAGACCAAACCACTGTAATGCTTTATTTCCAGCTTCTTGCCATTATTTTTAAATGCTCAGTGTAGCTGTCCTGAGAAGTCATTCATTAGGATTCTTAATGTTGAGAGAGGATGAACTACACTGGGAGGGTGAATACCCTTCACCCACTTCTAAAGCACTAAAGGTAAGACTGAACTCTATGACAGTTGTATAAATGACATACCAGGATAGAACAATATTAAAGTACGTTTGTGACTGGGAGGAGGACAAACCAGAGAGAGAAAAAACTGAGCGAGTGGTAGTGATGGGCATCTCTTTCTCAGATCTGACTCACCTGTATAAGTGACACAGTGCCATCGGGATTACTGATGGTCTGCACAACAGTCTGTGATGGGACTAGGTGGGCTATGCTGTGCGTGGTTGCAACCTGCTGCTGTGTTTGCTGATCCTCAAAGGCATATAAAAGGTCCTCCCGGCCATGCTGTTTATAACAGTTCTTCACAATTGTCCGCCGCAGTGCTTGGGTCCATGACACCTGCTAAGTCAAAGGAAAGTCAAGAAAATATTCAGTGCTCCTGCCTGATAGCTTAATGGGTAACAGACATAATTAGATGTTACAGAATGAACATACAGCTCAATCCTACTTCAAAGCAATACTGTGACATATTATACTTATAAAATAAACTGCGGAGAACATATTTTGCTTTAAGGTAATCTAGTTTTTTCCAGCTCTGCACAATAGATTTTGTTTGGGTGCAGCAGAGCAGCCCCCACGGTGAAGCCCTCTTTTTTGCCATGTAAGCATAAAAAGAAAAGGTGGCAGCTTATGGTCGGGCCCCAGACATTGCAGGCACCATTTATGGGTGTCCCATAATGGACATGGTCCTGCCACACTGGGTGCACTTTTTAAACCCGCATCTGGAAAAATAGCTGCTGCAAAATCAAATGACTCAACGATGAAAGGAAGAAAAAAATTAAATGCGGCAGGATCGCCTGAGACCTAAATGTGATCTATAGCAGCAATGCAGAAAAAAAAAAAGAAACTTTGAAACGACTGAAAAATCTCAGCAAGAAGCTAAAGTGGCACGCAACAGCAAGCTGGGAAACAAACTTACAGACGTAAAAAACCATGAATAATCATGAAGGTATGAACACATTCATAGAGCTCCTTAGCTAAGACTGAGGAAAACAGCACAGTGACAGCAGGTAGGAAGATGGATGCACTGCATGGGGTCAGTCCCTGCCAAATAATTGCAATTTTTGCTTTATTTGGCAGACCAACGCTGCCCAGTGCATCACAGGATGCATCGCAAGGGGTCAGCACCACCAGTTTGCAAAGATGATGGTTCAGAGGCTACCCTCCTGCTTGCCAAAGTTGGAGGTACCAGGGTGGAGGGGAGAAGCCTGGCCCATCCTAGCCAAGACTGCTTTGAGGAGTTTGGGTGGTGGGGGAGTGTCAGTGCCGCACTAGGGCAAACAATAATTGTTTTAGGGGTTCAGGGGGTGTTGGGGCCCATGAGGGCCACCAATAATTCATTTGATAATTCAGAGAAGGGGAGTAGATGCACAGTAGAGCCAATGATGTGTTTTTTGGGCAGAGGAGGGGGGCGCGGTAAGGAATGAGTTATTC
The DNA here is from genome assembly GCA_033557465.1 of Ichthyophis bannanicus. Classification (NCBI taxonomy): domain Eukaryota; kingdom Metazoa; phylum Chordata; class Amphibia; order Gymnophiona; family Ichthyophiidae; genus Ichthyophis; species Ichthyophis bannanicus. Next base: position 510,161,372 of record CM066038.1, on the reverse strand, counting down.
GCGGCACACTTGGGCCACCAGGTATTGTGGGTCACATTTCACCTCAGATGAGCATTTTCCCCCCTGAACAGACTAAGTCTTAAGGGACTATTAAAACCTGCTCAGGGTTTCAGCGCAGTTTTTTTACATTGTGTGCAATTTTGCATTCACTTTATTTGCATGCCCTCTGCACTATCCTTTTGCGCATTAGTTTTATTCGATTTCCTCCCCCTAATCATCTCGTCCTGCATCGGAATTAAGATTAGCATGGGAAAATCAAACACAAACTGCTGCCCCAAAGGATAGTGCAGGTTGCTGCATCAGCCCCATAGCTCTGTTATTGTGAATTGGAGCACATGGTAAGTTGATCCTTTAGTCAAAACCTTCCTTTCCTGTATAGTCCGTTCAATGTTCTTTTTATGCAAGGTTCTATAAATAATTTATTACAGGTCTTGCCAAGGAAATTCAACTGCACAAATTGCATTGCAGACAGGGAAGAATAAGAAATATTCCACTTTTTCTGAACTTAAATAAGTATTTGTGTTTCCTTCTGCTTTCATTTGTGATATAGGCTTATGCATAGGAAAATAAAGTCAACTTGCTGCTAACTCCTGCAGACTGTAGTTAATGTCTTGGTATTTAGAATCACGCTTATTTGCATGAAGAACTCACCCTCTGTTTTTGCTCCTCTGTCCGGACATCACTGCGAACGTTGGCCCATGGGATATCCTCAGGCCACCAAATGGGTTTACAGCTCTCCTTTCCCCAGCCAGGTTTTCCTCGCCCTGTTGAGTACTTCAGCATTTCTGGGATGAAGGCACGCAGCTGAGCCTTAAGAGAAATATATAGAAAATGTTCCAATAATTTTGTCAAGAACTAGCATTAGAGGCATCAAGAAACCAATTCTGCCTTTCTTGCTTACTAATTACCCACACAAAAAAACATACCGGAGGACTGGGTTTGCATGTGCCAGTAAATAAAATATAAGCCTCCTCACATTCCTCTTTCACTCTAACTCAACTTATCCAAAACCTTAACTGAGACATGAATAAGTGATGCAGTAGCCTCATATAAAAGGCAACAGTCAAAGCTGATTACCCAGGTAAACTGGCCCATCTGAAAACTGCTCTCACTCAGTCCCGTTACAAAATACATATGAACCCTCATGGTGCACGCTCTATTAGCTAGATTATAAACAGGCAATACTGGAGGCATATTTAGATCAGGGAAGTCAGAGCCATCAAACCAAGGCAACGTCTAGTGGTTTGATTAGGGCCCACAATTGCAAGATTCTCGAGAAATCCCCGAAACATGACCTTATGCTGAGGACTGCTGCTGAAATGACTGGACTAAAGTTGGGAAGAGATATAAGCTTGGAGGGAAAAAATCCCTGGGTATTTGAAAATGAAGGTTCACAGAGCTAAATCTAGATAAAAACAAATCTAAGAATTAAGGGGCAGGTGGTTGAGACCTGAGACATGTGAACACTCTTACTTCCTGGGCGGACAGCACTGCGGAAGTAGTGCTCACCATCTTCAGGGGTGAAAGGAAATGAAGTCTCAATTTTAGCAGAGCCCGACCGAAAGAGCTCCTGTCGGTCCTGTTGGAAATGATTTACTCTTTATTTAAAGTGCTTTCAGGAAATGCTTGTGCTGGGAGGGCTTTGTTTATAATCTGCTGATGGAACCTGACATCTGAAACAGAATCAGTTATAGAGTATCATAGGATGAACTTTTTTCTGGATTTTTTTTTGTTTGCATTGATTTTTGGAGTGTCCTAGGAACTAAATAGAAAAAATATATAATGGTGCTATAAAGATACTTGTATAGGCAAATTCCAAGCAATTTGTCAGCAAATCTATAATAAACACACTGTATGAATAATATAAAACCAATAGTATAATATCAACAATTATGCACTGCCATGTAAAAGTCTTCACACCCTTATACATGTTTCACATTCTGCTCTCTAGAAAATTCTGATCTACACAATATACGCTTCATGTTCAATGCGAAAGAACAATTATAGAAATATTGAGAAAGTAATTTAGAAGAAGACAAAAATTCTTGATTGCACAAGTCTTCACACCCTGGACTCAATACTTGGTGAGAGTATTATAGTAATAAATGATAATTACACTTACCTGGTAATTGTAGTTCCTTGAGTGACGACAGTTCAGTCCTCTACCTCTGGGTTGTCAATCTCCTCCTGCAGCTTGGAGACTGGTCTGTCAGAATCATGACATCACTGGATATAGCCTGCTTCCCTCCCGCCTTCCATCCCAGTGTGAACTATTAACAAAGCAGACTCAAAGGAGCAACAAATAAGTAGCCAACCATAACTATAAGCAGAAACCTTTAACTACCCATAGAAAACGAGACCCCCTCCGACAAGGCTTTCTTACCCCCTGTCGTGCCACAAGGAACGGGGAATTATCACGACATTGAAAGAGAGCAGACCTACCTGTATACCTCACCTCATGTTAACACTTCTTGATCCATGAAGACGAAAAACTAAGACAGGGTGGGAAGGAGACTGAACTGTCGTCACTCAAGGAACTACAATTACCAGGTAAGTGTAATTTCCTTATCGTTCCCTCCAGTTCAGTCCTCTACCTCTGGGATGTACCAGAGCAGTAATCATTGGGAGGGACCCTTCAAACCAGCAGACAACACCGCCGACCCAAACCTGGCCTCCGAAGCTGCCGCCACGTCCAACCGGTAATGCTTACTGAATGTATGTAGAGACGACCACGTCGCCACCCTACAAATGTCCCCTGGTGGAACCAAACTGTGCTCCGCCCAGGAACACGCCTGCGCCCTGGTGGAATGCGCCCGCAACCCTGCGGGCGCCGGACACCCTCGAAGCAAATAAGCTTGAAGCAATCGTCTCTCGAATCCAGCGAGCAATGGAGGCTTTCGCCGCCGCCTCCCCTTTGCGTACACCCCCAACAGCACAAACAAGCGATCCGACTTACGAAAGGACGCTGTTACCTGAAGATACTGACGCAGCACCCTCTTCACGTCGAGACAACGGAGGCTGCGGTCCGTTTCCCCACCCTGGGAAGACCTAAGCACCGGCAAACAAACCACCTGATTCAAATGAAAGGGGGATACCACTTTTGGCAAAAAGGACAGAACCGGACGCAAAACCACTTTCTCTTTAGAAAAGGACAAGAATGGTTCCCCACACAACAATGCTTGCAATTCCGAAATGCGCCTAGCGGAACAAATCGCCACCAGAAACGTCGCCTGCAACATCAAATCCTTCAGAGACGCGCCTCGCAACGGTTCGAAGGGAGGCTTAGCTAAAACCCCCAAAACGAGGTTGAAATCCCATGGCGGAATCCCCACCCTGGGCGCTGGCCGCAACCGAGATACCGCCTTCAGAAAGCGACCCACATCCGGATGTCCCCTAGAGACACACCATTGACTTTGCCACGATAACAGGAAAGCGCTGCCAACTGCACTCGTAAGGAACTAGCTGCCAGGCCCTTAGTAAAGCCGTCCTGCAGGAAGTCTAAAACCGAAGGGACAGAAACAGTGGCTGCTCTAATCTGACGCCGCGAACACCAATCCTCAAAGATCCGCCAGAACTCGCACATATGCCAAAAGTTGACTGCTTCCGAGCTCTTAGCAAGGTGGACACAACCGCCGACGAGTAGCCTTTCCTCCTCATTTTATCCTCTCAATGGCCAAACCGTAAGCGAGAATCGAGCCACCTGGGGCATGAAAAGCAGACCCTGAAGCAACAGATCTGCCCTCTCCGGAAGACGCCAAGGCTGTCCGGCCAAGAGGCGCACCAGATCCGCGTACCACGGCCACCTCGGCCAGTCAGGCGCCACCAGAAGTACGGTTCCCGGGTGAGCCTCGATCTTTTGGACCACCCGGCCTATCAACACCCACGGGGGGACAACGTACAGAAGACCTTCGTACGGCCATTGCTGCACCAGCGCATCTAGCCCTTCGACATACTCTCTCGACGCCTGCTGAAGAATCGGCTGACCTTCGCCGACTGGAATGTTGCCATGAGATCCATCACAGGCATCCCCCAACGGCCGACTACCTGCGCGAAAACGTCGGGATTCAACTCCCACACCTCCGGCGTCCACGTGAACCCTGCTGAGAAAGTCCGCTGTGACGTTGTCCTTTCCTGCTATGTGCGCCGCGAACAGAGCGGACAGCCGCCTCTCCACCCATGCAAACAAGTTGTCCGCTTCTTCCTCGATTGCGGCACTGCCCGTGCCGCCTTGCCGATTGATGTATGCGACCGTCGCCGAGTTGTCGGAGAGGACCCGAACCACTCGGCCCCTCTCCAAGTTCTCGAACTCTTGAAGAGCCCGCGCGACCGCAACGAAGTTCCAGACGGTTGATCGACCATGAGGCTTCCAATGGGGAGCAAGCCCCTTGCGTGAACTGAACTCCCGCAGTGGGCTCCCCAGCCCCCCAGACTGGCGTCCGTCAACAACGGGATCCAAGTCGGGAGTTCCAATGGCATGCCGGCCGCTAGGGATGACCTGCGCGGCCACCAACGAAGAGATTGTCTGACCTCGGTCGGACAAGGAAGACGCTTGCTCTGGGATCGGACTGATGCGACTAGCCGCCGAAGCAGCGCTCTCATGCAACGTCCTCATGTGGAACCTTGGCCCACTGAACCGCTTCCAGTGTTGCCGCCATTGTACCCAGAATCCACAGGTAATCCCACGCTGACGGCGCCGGTACCGACAAGAACTGCCGTACCCGAACTCTCAACTCCTCGGCCTTCATGCTGGGTAAAAACACTCGCCCACTCTTCGTGTCGAATCGGACCCCGAGGTACTCGAGGTCCTGGATGGCTCCAAGTGAACTCTTTGCCGGGTTGATTATCCAACCCATTCTCTTCGGCGGACTTGGCCCGAATCAACCAATCATCGAGATACGGGTGAACCAAAATCCCCTCTTTGCATAACGCCGCCGCCACGACCACCACCATGATCTTGGTGAAGGTATAAGGCGGCGTCGCTAGACCGAAGGGCAAGGCCCGGAACTGATAGTGACCCCACGGGAGGGCGAACCGCAAACTACTTCTGATGAGCTTCCCGGATAGGAATGTGCAAATACGCCTCCGTTAGATCCAGAGACGTCAATACTCTCCCTGACGCACCGCCATGATGACTGAGCGCAAAGTCTCCATCCGGAAATGCGGCACCCGTAAGCAAAACGATTTACGGCTTTCAGATCTAAAATGGGAAGCAACATTCCGCCCTTCTTTGGCACCACGAAATAAATAGAGTACCGACCCCTGCCGCAGTCGGCCTCTGGGGCTTCCACCACTGCACCCAGCCGCAGCAGCCCCTCCAAAGTAAGGCGAACCGCAGCAGTCCTCTTGTGGCCCCGGCAAGGAGACATCACAAAGGACTCCCGCACTGGATGGGCGATCTCTAGAGCGTATCCCTGCTGAATGATCTCTAACACCCACTGATCAGACGTGATGTGGGCCCAAGCGGACAGAAACTTCCAAAGCCGTCCCCCCACGGGAGGCTCCTCCTCCGCCTGGACCCCTCCTCACTTTCATTGCGCCTTACAGGTGGCGGGCGATAAGGAGGAGTAGAAACCATCGACTCGCCCCCCGAAACCCACGAAAACCCTGAGCTCGGGAAAGAAACTGACCTCTCTGGGAATTACCGAACGTGATGAACGAAATCTCCTGAAATCCCGGACTTGACCGCGAGGGCCCTGAGTGAACCTTCCCGGCTTTTGGCTTATCCTCTGGAAGCCGACCTGCCTTGGACTCGCCAAGGTCTTTCACCAGCTTGTCCAAATCCTCTCCAAATAGAAGACCACCCTTAAATGGAAGCTTGCTAAGCCGGGACTTAGACGGTCCATCTGCCACCCAATTCCGTAACCACACGGACCTGAGGGCGGCCACTACCGACGCGGTACTGTTAGCCAGCGCTCTAATCAATTCGTAATGCACAGCCGCTAAATATGTTGCTCCAGATTCTAACCGATCCAACGCCTTTAAATTTTCGGGCTCCCTGAGTGTGGACTGACGCAGCCGCTGGAACCCAACGCAACCAAGCCCCGGCCACCCAAGCTCCACAGATGGATGCCTGCAGCGAAATCGAATCCGCCTCAAATACCTGTTTCAGCCAGCAAACTATCCACCTTCCTGTCCTGAGTGTCCTTTAAGGCTGCACTAACTTCTACCGGAATGGTGGTCTTTTTGGTAACCGCTGACACCACCGCATCGCCGCGAGGTGCCCGAAACCTCTCCTTATCTTTATCCGACAGCGGATAGAGTCTATTCATCGTCCGTGTGCCCCGGAGGCCCGCTTCTGGCCTATCCCACTCTTCTTGTATCATTTTGTCCACTACTCTGTGCACCGGAAAGAGACCACCTGCGTTTGGCGCACCACCTGGATGACGGATCCTCAACATCCTCCTCCGCCGCTGCCTGCGGAGCCAAATTCAACATCTGCACCGTTTCCAAGATCAAGGCCGCTAGTTCCTCTCTATGAAACACTCTAATAATTCTATCATGATCCTCGGGCTCTAGGATCTCACCTTCCTCCAGATCCTGCGACCCGTCCTCCTTATCCCATTCGGCATCCTGAACTTCGGGCCACTCACCCTCCGAGAGCACCTCCTGAGTTCTTGCTCTCTTAGGTGCCGGAGGGCTCCCGGCTACTTCCTCAAGCACCTCCATCTGCTGGCTGCCCCCCCCCCCCCAGTGTCCCTGAGCCTGGCCCTTTTCCCTGACTCCGCAGGCAGAAGGCTTGATGCATCAGCAAAATAAACTCAGGGCTAAAAGCCCCGATGCCCGCTGTCTGCTCCGCCAGGGAAACTCCGGCGTTTTCGCCTGCCTCCTCCAACGCCGATCCGTACGCCACGGGCGCAGAGAAGCAGCCCCTGCTCCTGCCGGCACCTCCGGGGTCTCCCTGATCTCCATCTGCTGTTCTACCGTGGTAGAAAGGGTAGCTCAGGCTCGACATAACCCCGGTATCAAGCTACTGTGCCCCTCCTATGCCACACACAATGCACTGCGGTATGGCTGCCATCAGTGAAACCAGCAGCAGTCAGCCAACTGCCCTCCCACAATCAAGAAGGGACTGCCAATTACCCAAAATTAATTAGATTTATCCGCTCTGCTTTCCGGGCAAAACACCCTCTGCCCCTTCTCTTTTTTTTTTTTTTGTTGTTTTTTGAGAACTAGAGAAGGCTCATCCCGAATAAAGCAAAGCAGAGAAGACAGACAAGTAAAAGGAACCCAGGAAACGAAATAAAACAAATAAATAAAAGATATAAAAGAAATAAAAGCAAAGAAACTAACAGCCAGCTACGGCTTCCCCTGCGTCTCCCGGTCCCTGGTCTGCGTGCCTCACTGCAGCCACGCGGTCTGCCCGCGACAGGTAAAATGGCAGCCACAAACGTAGAAGCACATGAAAAAGGTGCGAAAATGAGGACTGAGCCCCCGCCGCTGTCGGGTAACTTTCCCCCTTCAGCGCAGCCTGCTGTCGGCGAAACACTTACCCGGCAAGCGCGCTTATCTAACGCAGAAAGATGGGCTGCCCCTTTGACAAGAAGCACGGCTGGTCTGACCGCTGCTCTGATCGTCGGCGACCATCCGATGCCGCTGCTAGCAGAGCTGGATGCCGGGAAACCCCCGACGCCATCAGAAGGGCTCTCCCCCGTAATGTCCGGGGGAGAGAACCTCTATGCCTCCCCTCCCGATGGTTAACACGCTCGATGTCTTTGAGCCTGCACCCCCAATATTATACTGGACAGACAGAGGGGTAAGAATGCCGGGAGGCAATCCGTTCAATGTCTTTCTTTGCTCTGTTTTTATTTTTTATTATTATTTTTTTTAAAGGCACAGACCCCAATTAACCATCCAATTAACTAAACCAAACTAGATATAAACTGCCGAGCTCCTTATCCGTTTCTCCAGAGAGCCCTCTCCTAGGGCTCGCCAAGTCCTCCTGCTGCATGGAGACTGGTCACTGGGATGGAAGGCGAGGGAAGCAGCTATATCCAGTGATGTCATGATTCTGACAGACCAGTCTCCAAGCTGCAGGAGGAGATTGACAACCCAGAGGTAGAGGACTGAACTGGAGGAATCATAAGGAAAAGCTTTTGTCACAGCAAATCCAAATTTGCATCTTTTCAAAAACTGCCTCTACAAATCTCTTCATAAATTAATATAGAGCCCCAACTGTGTCACAGTAGCTGAGCTAATTTAAATACTACTGGATGAAGAATATATCTATTCCTACTGTATGAGGTAAATCTGAAGCAAAGACTTAAACATGCCCAACGTGCATTTGCTGAAAGAACTCTGGGATAAAATTATTCAAAGTTGCAGATTGGGGGAAGGCTTTCAGAAAATGTCAATGTATTTGAATATCCCTTAAAGGCAGAGGTTCCCAGCCCAATCCTTGAGGCACACCTAACCAGTTGGGTTTTCATGATTCCTGCAATCAATATGAGATAGATCTGCATACAATGAATGCAGTACATACAAATCTATCTCATGCATATTCATTGTGGGAATCCTGAAAACCTGACTGGTTTAGGTGTGCCCCGAGGACTGAGTTGGGAACCTCTACCTTAAGGGATATTCAAACACATTGACATTTTCTGTCAGGTCCATTACTGTAAAGTGGAAATAAAGGCTCTGCCTTTATCAGTCAGAAGACATGGGTTAAGGAAAGTACTGAATAAAGTCGCTGACTGCTACCGTCTCCCAAGACAAGTATAATACATAGAATAACATTTGGGGATGCTAACTTGGACTCTTGCTTCGGCTTTGATTCAATTTGGTCACTCACCAGAATAAAGACATGCTTACTCATGTTCATTCAGCTGAAACTTAGTAGGTTTGATCCAAGTGCAGGTCATTTCATATGGGAAATATTGTTCTCTATGACAGACACATGAGCTCCAGGATCAGCAGAAACCATTTTTGGCATACAAGATGCTTTAAAGCTCCTTTCCCTTACCTCCTCATTCAACCTCCAGCCTTGATCTACTGTCCCCACTCACCAGCACAGCCACTGTCTCAACCTTGTCTTCTTCTCTAATTGATTACCCTCAAAATTCTGTACCTCAGTTCTTCCCTTATCTGACCATCATCTACTAAGCTTCACTCTTCATTACCTCCTGCTTCATTTCGCCCAGTCTCCTCAAACCTCTTCAGAAATCTTCATGATATCGCCCCATCGGCTGTCTCCGCTACTGTCTCATTTCTTTCCTCCGCTATGTCATCTGAATCTGTTGATGAGACAAGTAGCTTCCTATAACACTGCACTTTCCTCTGCTCTGGATGCTCTTGCTCCACCCATGCCATGTCCTGTGAGGAGTACTGTACCTCAGCCCTGGTTGTCTTCGACTACCCGCTATCTGCATTCCTGTGTCTGCTCAACTGAGCACGTGTGCCTCAAATCCCGCACCCTTGCGGATTTTCTAACTTCAAATTCATGCTTACTTCTTTCCAGTCATCCACAGCACTCGCCAAACAAGACTATTATGACTCTCTTGCCTCTGACTCTCATCGTTTCTTTATAATTTTCAATTCTCTCCTCAAGGTTCCTCTGCCTCAGACCCCCTCTTTCCCTTTCTGCCCAAACTTTGGCCAACTATTTCCATTAAAAAGTCCACAAGATTACACTCGGCAATTCCCCACGAGGTCAGCTCCATCCCCTCTTCACTCCCAACTCTTCCCCTCAACCTCTGTCACCCTTTCTTCCTTTTCTAAGATCTCTGAGGAGGAAATCACACATCTTTCCTCGTCCAAACTCACTACCTGCTCCTCTGATCCTATTACCATCCATCTCCTCAGCTCCATCACCTCCACTGTCATTCCTTCCCTCTCTCATATTCTCAAGCTATCGCTCTCCACTGCAATTGTTCCTGCGGCCTTCAAACATGTTGTGGTAATACCTCTCCTCAAAAAACCCTCACTATACCCTACCTGTCCTTTTAATTATCGACTCATCTCCTTCCTCCCCTTCATTTCTAAAGTACTTGAACGTGCGGTTCACTGCCGTTGCCTTGGCTTTCTCTCCTCTCAAGCCCTTCTGGATCCATTGCAATCTGGCTTTCATCTTTTACATTCTAACTGAAATAGCTCTTGCCAAAGTCTCCTGTGACCTATTCCTGGCAAAATCCAAGGGTCTTTACTCGATCCTCAACCTTTCTGCTACTTTTTACACCATTGACTACAACCTTCTCCTTGAACATGGCCAAAACCATCTTCTTATTTTCCCCCCTAAACCCACTTTCCCCCTTCCTCCTTTCTCAATCTCTGAGGATAACACTCTAATCCTCCCTGTTTTCCTCGGCTTGCAACCTTGGGGTCGTCACTGACTCCTCTCTCCCCCTTCTCCACACATCCAACTGATAGCTAAAACCTTTCATTTCTTTCTCTATAGCATCAGCAAAATTTGGGCCTCTTCCTTTCTGAACACACTATTGGACACTTATTCATTAGTCACCTCCCGTATAGACTCCTGCAACCTCCTCCTTGCTGGTCTTTCCCTTCATTCTGTTCAAAACTCAGCTGTACACCTAATCTTCCACCAGCCTTGATATGCTCATATAACCCCTCTTCTCAAGTCACTACACTGGCTCCCATTTCTGTATCCCATTCAAACTTATACTGACCTATAAATGCACTCATTCTGCTTCTCCTCACTCTTATCCCTTTCTTATTTCTCCCTACAAACCCTCCTCGGGAATGCTGCTCTTTTGGCAGATCACTTCTATCTGCGCCCTTCTCTTCTCTACGGTACAAATCGGTAATCTCTCATCAACAACATACAAACAAGAACTAGGCCTCCCACAATGCTCAGCTCTATCAGCGTTGCTTTTAACATATACCTAAAACACATCTGTACAATAATTAAAAAATTCAATGTCCTCTATCACCTATATGCGGACGACATAATGATGTATGTCCCATTCAAAATCCCAAATATCCCTACACAACGCATTAACGACTGCCTCACTGAAATCAACACCTGGCTAAATGAAAACAATCTGCACATCAATCACTCAACAACAGAAGCCCTAATAGTAACCAATGCACAACATTTATTCCCCCCTCCATATAACATTGCAAAATAATAATATCATACTGAAAACTGAAATACGCTACTTAGGTGTGATACTGGATAAACATCTCAGCATGGACACACCTGAAGAAACATAGCAAAAAAAGGTTACTTTAAACTAAAATATTAAAGCAACTCCGCCCACTAATGCACTTACAGGACTTCCAACTCGTCATACACGCAATCATAACCCCACATTTCGACTTCGCAAACCTAACCTTACTTGGCGTAAGCAAGGAAGCCATAAAAACCTTCAATTAGCACAAACGCAGCAGCAAGGACCATAACGAAAGCCCCACCTTTCCAACATATAACCCCAATCTTAGAATATCTACACTGGCTCCCGATTCAAAGCCGCATAGAATATAAAACTATATTAACCACCTACAAAGCCATCACAAAAACAGCACCCCTGCCCATAAATAACCTTATCAAAATAGAACCTACACACAATCTACAAAGGAGAGCCCAGATTAATAAACTAACCACTCCAAAATAAGTCATTAGGGACATTAAATCCACTAACAAAAAAGACTTATAACATGCAGCACATATCTTGTGTAAAACAATCCCAATAGAACTAATACAATTACCAGACATAATTTAGTTCATAAAAAAACTCAAAACACACTTATTCACAAAGAATTATGGATCTATGACAATCACACCACACAACCCCCAACTTTATAAAGGATAATCCAACCCCGAGTAATACACAACACATCAAAAGAATGAAGTGATACAAACTAAAACAAAGCGAATAAGTAAATGAAAACAAAACAATGTATATAGTTTAATTATGTTCATCTGTACATAGTTTACTAATTGTTAATTGTTAATTATTAATTGTTAACTGTAATTTACCTAGCTACAAATGTTATATGTAAAAACGACCACACTGTTTATTGTTGTTATATGGAAACCGCACCTGAATCAATGGAAGGAGCGGTATATAAATAAGCTGTTACTTAAATTAAATTAAAAATTCTACTGCCAACTCCAGACTTTGATCCTTCCACCTTATGCCTGGAATAAAAGGTAGTCTGTACATCCGGTTTCATCTCTGCCCTTTTCAAATCCAGGCTGAAAACTCACCTCTTCGAGGCCGCTTTTGCATCCTGATCCACTTAATCTTCTATTTGTTTCCTTACCATTTCCTTTCCCCTAGATGTATCCTTGTCCTCAGCTGTTGTGTCTGTCTTGACTATAATGTAAGCTCTCATGAGCAAGGACCATCTTTTACATGTGTCTGTTTAGCACTTCATGCACCTTGTAGCGTTATACAAATGATCAGTAGTAGTGAAGCTTGTTCTTCAGTACCAAAGTTAGTTTGAAGAGTCCAGAGAGGACAAACTAGAGACTGTTACTTAATCAAAAAGCAAACCAAGAGACTCAAGTCCAAAATGCAGACTCTGCTGAAAACCTATCATTTGTGAAACTTAATCTGCAAAAAGCAAACCACTTTGTCAAGAAAAAATTTCCTTCATTTTTAATGGTCTGACTTGCAAGAAGCAGACTATCGAGGTTAAAACAAATTCATGCTAAAAAGAAGAAACAGTTTCAGGCTTCTGAGGCCCCCACTGTTTTACAGTCTGCAAACCTAATTACTGCAGAATAATTAAATATTTTCTTTCATCATTGGTGGTCCAACTAGTGTCAATGACTGCCACAGTACATTTGTGCAAGGTTTTCCAGCCTAGAAGCAGCATCTCATGGGTGCTGCTAAGCACCTCCCCACCCATGGCATAGAAGACGAGCTGAGAAGAATCACGAAAGGGTCAGGTGGTGGGACAGAAAATACTATGAAGTCATTTCCAGTCTTAATTTGTTAGTCTCATGTCAACTCCTTAAGCAGCAATGTCAATTGGTTATGACCACTAAAGAGTATAATAGAAAGGTGCTATATATATTCCCATCTATACAGAATTCTGCATCTGCTATCCATTCAAACTTCTTCTACTGACCTATAAATGCACTCACTCTGCTACTCCGCATTACCTTTCCTCTCTTCTCTCTCCCTACAGCCCTCCTCGGGAACTCCACTCTTTTGGCAAATCACTTCTATCTGTGCCTTTCCCTTCCACTGCCAACTCCAGACTTCAATCTTTTCACCTCGTTGCTCCTTATGCCTGGAACAAACTCCCTGAGTAGAATACATCAGGCTTCATCTCTGGCTCTTTTCAAAGCCTGGCTAAAAAGTCACCTCTCGAGGATGCTTTTGGATCCTGATCTGCATAGTCTCCTCCTGTCCAACAATGTGTTTCCTTACCATTCCCCTAGACATATCCTAGTCCTCAGATGTTGTGTTGTCTGTCTTAACTAGATTGTAAGCTCTGATGAACAGGGACAGTCCTCTTGCATGTCTCTGTACAGCGCTGCGAACACCTTGGCACCAAACTGTATAGACCATACTGTACCTTGCGCAGAACTGACTAATGCGCTGTACTGTTCCGATTAGACTGTAAGTCCCGATGAGCAGGACTCTAACGGCAGGGACTGTTTCTTGTATGTTGGCTACCTCTTCTTGTAAGTTAGCTGTACAGTGCTGCGTGCGTGGCGCTTTATAAGTGCTGAATAGAAGTAGTAGTTGTAGGCACCAGGATCGACAAGCTAGTGAGGCAGATTTGAAAAGTCGAAGCCTTAAAAGCGCCTGAGAATGCCTCAGTTTGCCTTTTTTACAGCCATGGAAGCATTTCCCTTCACTCCCATGCAGGACCGTACCAAGCCCTGTGCAAGCGGTGCGGCCGCACAGGGCGCAAAGACTTAAGGGGCGCATTTTGGCTCTCTTCCGCTGCCACTTTAGTAGCGTCAGGAGCCGAAATGCGCCCCTTAAGTCTTCTCGCCAGCACACTCAGCAGGTCTGGACCCTTCCGGAGAGACCAGGTCTGGTCTCTCCGGAAGGGTCCAGACCTGCTTAGTGTGCCGGCGAGTTGCACATCGGGTGCACGCCTCTTCTCTCCCGCCCCCATAAAGTGGCTAGATGGAGGTGCGGGGGGGGGGGCTTGTGCCCAATTTGTAACTCGTACAGGCGCATTTCACCAATGGTACGGCCCTGCTCCCATGGCGGTACTATGCTTACAACACTGGCACTGCAACATTTTAAGAAGGCAAACAGAAGCACTTCCTCTCTCTAGTCACCTTCTTAGAAGCACTTCCTCTCTCTAGTCACCTTCTTAGAAGCACTTCCTCTCTCTAGTCACCTTCTTAGAATGTGGCAGTGTTATTGTTGCAAGTTTAGCACAGCCATGGAAGTGAAGGGCAATGCTCCTACAGCTGTGTTAAAAAATAATTCTGCTGCGGTCCAGCAGAGGAGGTGAGTGGCTGGGGATGAAGTAGGGCTGATGGTAAGTCGGGGGGGGGGGAGGGGGGAGATAAGTGGCTGGGGCCAGAGATGTGCTGATGGTGGGGGGGGGAGGTGGCTGGAGCTGGAGATGGGTATATGCCTGGGTGATGGGGAGAAAGAAAGGTGGAGATATGTACCTGGGAAGATAGTGTTAGGTAAAGGAGAGATAAGGGTTGGTGCATGGGGAAGGGAGACAGAATGTGAGGTGGGGGTGTGCTGAAGGTAGAAATCAGAAACAGCCAGCATAAGGGATTTTGCTAGAAGTTAGAGGGAGAGGGAACCGGGCGCGCAGGGAAGGCTTGGGGAGAAAACTGATAGGAGTAAGAGAGCTAAGGAAGGAAAAGGCAAGGGGAATTCCAGATCCAGATGAGAAGTTAGGCTTTATGATGGGGGAATTCTGTGCAAAAACTTTACTAATAAAACATGCAGAATGTTAAAATACTGTGCACAGAATTTCTAAATTTTTTGCGCAGGATTCCCCTAAGTGTATATAAGAAACAAATTAAACTTCTGTGGTAGTATTAAATCATTAAGTTATATTCCTTTATGTAACATTTTTAAGTTATGTGTCCAGCACAGTAAGTGTTAATTGCCACCAACTCCACCCCTGCAGCTCCATGCTGCTTCTTACCAGATGGATTAATTACTGGTGTTTCAGCAGTTCAGAAGTACAAGCTACTCAAGACACTTGTTAAGGAGGGTTCACCTTTAATCCTCCAGGGAGACAATCAACAGGAGAAGCAGTGGCGTTAAACCTGTTCCAGTGCCAGAACCACTCTAATTATCATCAGTGTCCCTTCTGCAGGCCTGCTCAGAGCGTCTGATACGCACCCCCAAACCTTCAGCCTCCACAAAAAAAACGCAAAAAGTTGCAAAAGATAACACTATGAATATACTCTTAAATGAAAGATCACAAGAGGCAACTTAAAAACCGCCCCCGTCCCCACAGACTATCATTTAGTTTTCTGGTTTATTTTCTTCTTCAAGACCATTCATTGCTTTCTGGGAATGCAGTTCAAGCATAAAAAACTGTCCCAACTCTGTCCACACAGGTTAAGTGAATACCAATTTTTGGCTTGCCCCAGTTCTCTGTCTTTACATCAACCACCCTGCCTCATGCGAGCTATATCTATGGGTAAACGGTGGTAAGGGAGCATGTCTTTCCGAGCGGTAATGGCAGAGATAAGGGGTTCCCGTGCAGTAAGTGTGCTGGGCGTGTTAAGGTGTTCCGGCGTTAAGGGTGGTAGTGCACTCTTAACGTGCAGTAACCACAGAACTGCTGCGTTAAGGTTTCTTGCATGCATAGTCACCTTAATGCCGAAAGCCTCTGAAACGCTGAAAAGGGGGGGCAGGGAAGTCATTGGAGAATGTAAGGATGCCAAAGCAACAGTTGGTAGCTGATGGGAGTTGATTCACCTTATGCCTGGCTATGTGGCATTATGTGTGATATCGATGTTTGGACTGTACAGCCAGGCCTGTGCTGTCAACTATGTGATGATTAGGCAGCTGCCTAGTGATGCTGGTCAGTAAAAATGGGGTGTTGGCAATGTCCATGGGTGGGTGATGGCGGCAGTGGAGTCCAGCGGAGGTGTGCAAAACAGTGGGGGGTGCTGTGACAGGCATGCAGTTCCTCAATGTTTCCTGAAAAGCCATACACCATGCCGATAAGTTTTATTATAGTGTCTGTGAGGCCTTGTGGACATGAATCCAAATGCACTGTCCAGTGGCGTGGCCATGCCATAGGCCAGGACAGTGTCTGGGATGGAGGCAGCATGTTTTCCTTGATATGGGCAGGCAAAGTGAGGATTTGTCCCTCATGAGTGCTCAGGTAGAGCAGTCACAGGAGAGGTGTGCATGATATGGCTATCTGCTGCAAATGAACCCTTGATAGACCATGGGTGGGGCAGCTTAATGGCAAATACATGAATCCCCCTGATGGCCAAATGTGTGGGTGCAGGGCTCTGGCCATGGATTTTCCAAGCAGAGAGTTTACAATGTGTTGGGGGTGGGTGGTTGGATGTATGGGATCTTACTGGCCCAAAGCATTTAGTGTGTGTGAACCAAAAGTAGCAATGCGCATAAGGTACATGAAACACCATTGTGTGTGGGTTTGGACTGGTGCCTCAGCCTGTGCAACTGCAAGACAATAACACCCGACAGAGTGGGCATGATAGAAAAGTGACAAGGTTTTGAACTCATTTGCCCCATGTGGAGCAAGTAATGACAAGCAGGACAATGAAGGGGAGTGGTTTATGCAATGGAGTGTTTATGTGCCTGAATGTCACGAAATATATCCTCTTTAAATAAGTAAAGATTGGGAGTTCACAGATGATGGCACAATAGAAAACGCATCCATAAACAGTTTGTCCCAGACATCTGCTGGACCCGCGCGTGCAATGGGCCCATGGCAGAGCCACTAAAGCCATGGCTCTCATATGTCAATGAATGGTAATGCCATTCTTGGGGCAACCCAACGTGTGGCCATAATGCATAGAAATGTAGGATGATTGTCTGCGGGGTCACAGCAGAGCCAGGACTGTGCAAGGTGGGCAAGTGACCTGAGTAGCAACCCAGGTACAAAATGAACCAAATGGAATCGAACCGCTGGAACCTTTGACTATGGAGACATTGTCACCAACCAGGTAGGCTACAACCTAGCCTCCACACAGATGCATAGAGCCTGCAGGTCTCTGATCAAACTTGCTGTGTGTGACAGTATAGGTTGGGCCCCTCTACTATCTATGAGGCACTTGCACAGTGCAAAACAGCAGTCTGCAGCTGAAGAACCAATATGAAATTCACTGATCCAGCACATCAGCTCAGTAAAGATGCAGCTAACTGCGTGTGCTACAAGGCACATAACAACTGCAAAAGCTGTGCTGTCAGAGCGGTTTTCAGCTGTCTCCCCCCTTTGAAAAAAAAAGGCTTCGTGAGGATGGGTGCCCAGCAGTTGGGTCCACTGCACCTGCGATGTTAGAGATGGTCTCGCTGGCTGTGCTGCAGGTTCCAGCATCATTGGTTAGTGTGTGGCAGGTATTGTCCTGCAGTGTGTTATGCCTTTCTTCGTTGTTTTCCCTTTCCTGCATGCTCGTAGCATGCTGTAGGCGACAGCAATAGCTCGGCCCTGTGTGCTGCCCATGTTTGGACACTAAACGCCTCTTATAACAAGTGCAGGTCAGTGTCCTCCCCCACACTGTAATGAAGGCATATAGGGCTGGGCTTGGGGCTACTGTCCTGTCCCTGCTCTGCCACCATCCCAGTGAGTTAGGCCATGAACCACTGCTGCAACAACAGCCAAACCCATTGAAGACCAACAATCGACCACAGCACAACGCAGTAAGACTGCCCCTGCCTGCCCTTCACTGAGCTGTGTCCGCCATGCACAAACCAACTGCGTGTTGGTCCGCTGGTCCAGCATGCACAGCATGTGCTTAAAGCGACCACAAGCACCCTGCGTTGAGGATACTCAGCACTGAACACCCCAGCATTTTGCTCGTGATTGGCATCCCCAGACAGAGATTGCATCCACATCACTGGAGCCATACATTATAATAGCTCTATGTGGATACATAGCCGTGCCATGGTCACTTTTTTTGTGTCATGAGATGGGAGATGCCATCTCAGCCATGACATGCTGTGGCCACCCATCGCCGATGCACTTGGCAGACGGGCAAAATGACATTATCAGTTCATAGCCCGACTGACCCCTAGACACGGTGTGGCAGACACATCCTGGCCAATCTGTCACTGTTTTCAGGCAATACCCACAATCCTCTGCCTCAAACGTTATTCCACATTTTCAAATAAAGGGCTGGGAACAACTCGGACAATGTGAGCCAAAGTGAAGTGCAGAAAGCCACAGGACAAATAGAAGCCATGCACACACGACACAACACGCATAAACTTCTCATTGGTGCCCTGTGCAAAAGTGGGGAATGGTTGGGCATTCCTGCTTGCCACTCCTGTCTTCAATGTCAGCTCACGGATTGTTAACATTTGCCTCTGTGTAACAGGTGTGTTATTAGCACACTTTGGCCTCACTGCATGTTGTTACTGCCCAGTCAGTGTGCTATTAGCCTCCAACCAGCTGTGGATAGTGGAGCCTGTCAGTGCTGCTGGTGGGTGTTTCCACCCTTGCTGACCACCTGCTTGGGGGTCGTATATGCTGGAGCTGTACTTGCACTGTCTGCTAAACCTTGTCTACAGGAATATGCAGTACAGAAACCCCAGTGGGATCCTGAACCTGTGACCCTCTGCACATATACACACCGACTGTTGTGTGTTGCACCACAGTGCTGCCATATGGGGATAACGTCCCTGATGCTGACATGTTCCCCTTTGGCTAGCCTTTGGCACATGCTGCAATGCGCATGGCACACAGGACTAGGACTAGGACAAGGCCTCGTTCTGCTGCAGGTTGGTGCCCCTGCCACGCAACTACCACCACCACCACCACAAGCAGCAGATATGCCCACGCACTGTCAGTGGTGGTGGTGCACAGTCCCCCAGCATGTTAAACATGCTGATTAGGCAGGTGCCTTGGGTGCAAGACCCAGATGGGAGGGTCAGAGCAACAAATGGACATCCACGCAACCATGCCTCCACCAGCTGACTATGCAGGAGCCCCATCACCACCTGCCACTGATAAGTCTTTGGGGGAGAATGGCAGCCACTGTAGTAGTATTTCCCCGGGCATCTGCATTTTTCAGCTACCTGGAAGGCTACAGCTGCAGGCACTATCGGCCTCTTCCTCTGCAGCTAGGTTCAGTTGCACCATGGGGAGGACCTGCCGTTATCTCTGCCTAGGGTGCCATGTCCCTAGGACTGCCCCATGTGGCAGATCTCCTTTCCACAGCTGCCATAAATCTGTGTTTTGCCAAAGTCACTGTGAGATCATAACAGACATCACAGATGGTGTGGATGGGGGGATGCCCCTATGTGCAAAGGTTACAATGATTAGACCCCTTCAACCTAACACTGGAGTCCCTCAATACTTTTCCAATCGGGTCCATCTCTACACATCCCAGCCCTCACTCAAGTCCATACATTCTAACTGATTGTCCTTCCCTTCCCTTCCCTTGCGAACCTAGAGTCCAGCCGATCCTCTGCTTTCTTCTTTCTCGGTCCCAGGCCCTGGAACTCGCTCCCATTAGCCCTCCTTTTGGAACCTCCTTTCCTAATTTCAAGGCGAGGCTGAAGACTCACCTACTCTACATAACCTTTGACTTCACCCCTTCCCTCCCACCTACCTCTTCGTGATATCTTGCTCCCCTCCACTCTAGTTCCTTTTTACCTGTTCTTCCTCTTTATTCTATCCCTTTTCTGTATATTTGGCATTCTGTTTCCTTTCCTGGCAGCGTTTACGTTTGTTATTGTAAACAGCTCTGATACTACACATGTGATGGGGTATATTAAAAACTGGATAAAGATAAAGAACCTGGAGGACAGAATGGCTAAGGGGAGAAATGCTGGGGTCTGTGGCATTCAACTGAAAAGTGTATAATGGGTAAATGTGTGATTCGATTGTTTTTACGCCATCAAAATGTGGGCGGACAAGGCGACAGTCAATGCCGCTACAGTGTAACACATTCTGGACTAGATGGGGCATATAGTTTGTCAGGCAATGCATAGGCAACTCCTCTGGCACTATGATCATGAAGATGTTTTGTAAAGGCTCCCTCGTGTAACTGTGCTTATGAGAAGGTTTTGTTATGGTTCCCAGGGGAACGGTCCCCATTGCACCATTAGACAGGGGGCACTGGGGATCCACAGCTTGCCCCACTATAGGCATCGTTGAACATAGGTAAATTTTAAGGACACCCTCTACCCATACTTGTAAGCGTTGATTGGCCACTGTTGGACACAGGCTACGGGGCTTGACGGACCCTGGGCCTAACCCAGTATGGCCTCTCTGCGGATCCTCTGTTCTTATGCCAGTTATGTGCCCCTTTGGCAGTTCCCTGGTCTGCGATGTCCCCCCTGCACCTACCCACTGCATGGCCAACATGCAATCCCCTTTCTCCACTGGCAGCATCAGCATGGTGCCCTTGTCCCTACTTGTGCACCATGCTGCTACTGCTAACGGAGTCCCCTTACTATCATTGCCTGTGGCCTCACATTCATTTCGGTCCATACTGCTCACATTTGTTATATACGCTCTCTCCCCACTGCAGACACCCTTCCCACCGGGTTGACCCATCTGCCGGTTAAGTTCTATTATTGAACTCATTTACAAGACGAATGGTCTGTTAAAGGGGTGGAGGAATAGGAGGGAGACAGAGAATGCAAGAGATAGGATGCTAAATAAAGGACCTGTACAGATGGTGGGTTTTTTTGGGGGGGGGTCTTTTTATCATTCCTGTGTTGGACTTGCAAGGTAAATTTTTTCCCATAATGTCGTATAAGTTGGGTAAAGACAGACCACACAACATTGGGCCTGTTGGCTGTTGGTGCTTACGGTCGGTAATATACAGTGTACATCAAAATGTCTGGAGGCAGCAGCAAGTTGGCGGCTATAGTATAAGTGCAACATAAAGGCAGAAATCTAATGCGGCCTTACACTTTTTGGAGTGTGTTTTATTGCTCCTTTTGGGTCCTCTGAAAATTTCTGGGAATCACTGGGCCGAGTGTGGGAAATGTCATAGCTCATACCTGGAGTGGACAAAAAAGGGGGGGCAAGAGTGGGTTTGATGAAAATGTGAGGATGGTTAGCAAACAAAGAGAGAGAGCGTATCACTAGGATATAGAATACACCGGAGGCGCAGATATACTGCGAAATTGAAATTGCCTGCGTTGCTCAACTGCTTAGGGTAAACTGAACCCGGGGGCTAGTGGAACCTCAATTTACCGGATCAGTACTTTTGTAGGGCCCTAAACTGAAAACGGAATTCCTGCCGCACTGTAAACCTAAGGTTCCGAAGTGGGGCGGAAAATAAAAACACAAATTCTTAGGAGTCCCAGTGACTATTACTTGTTTTCGTGTCACTAGCGCGGTGCAATCTGGTCCTTTCTATAACATACTAAGCTAGGCGCAGCCAACACATTATATCCTCTGCCACCTAGGTAAAAAAATTTAACCTGACCATGTATACATACCTACCCGAACCATAATTTGGGAATTCTTGGTACTGACTCGCTGTACGGCAATTTGTTTTTTACTATAGTTAATACTAATTCAAAGTTATCTTTTCTTGTGTCCTTTTTGTGTGCCTATCGTAACTACAATGTATGGTGCTTTAGCAACATCTGTAACACTGTCATGGCAAAAAAGTTAGCCGACATCATCAAATCAGTAAATCTAAAAGAAGTACACCGCAGACAGGTATGACCTGGAAGTCGAGATAAAGTCACAACGAGATAATCCAAAAGGTCTTGCCACGACAAAGTGGCTTTCAAGATATCAAATGAATTAAGCTATATAATTATGGGCCATATCTGGTATTTGCATAATGGGAAACAGTCTTGGAAAGCTGTTCTCCATTAGAGCATACTGAGTACATTATAAAACAGTTGCCTAATGCAAGAATATCGGCGTACAACTTACATTTATCCACAATCAACAGACGGAACTTGTGACATAATACATGTTATTTTTTATGCCTTCTAGTTTGTTTCCAGTTTGTTGGCTGTCTGGATAATTCATTCATTGGGGTTGATTTTCAAAGGTTTTTATCCGCCCTATCTAACGCCTAATGCATCGCACTTAGAGATATTTGGCAGCACTAGAGATAGTTGCTTCTGAGTATTGTCCCCAACTGTACTATTTCGTCAGTGCAAGGGTGATCCCTAGACGGACCAAGGGCAGTGTGGGCACAGAATTTATTCCCGATTCCTTGCAACACAAACCAGAATTAGCTGGTCCCTTGAAAATAGCTATCGCAGAAAGAGTGGTGGCATCAATCCATACTCGTCCTCACGGTTGCCACTATCGGCATACTGCCTGAGTCGCAATTGGGCTCACAGGGTAAATGCCACACTCTTATCACAAGTAATTAGTGGCTTATATCATATCCTACACATTAGTCGATAACTGGATCCCATGGTGTTTGTTCTTGAGGATCTATTTTAAAGAATCTTACATGTCTTGCACGTGTTACAAAAGATCAGCAAGATAGCAGACTACTGCTGCTTTTGAGTTTGAATATCTTTGTGGCTGCGCCACGTGCAAAACCCAGGCCATCGGCCGTACCAGACTTGATTTACAGGGAGGCATGCTGTCCTGTCCAGGTGCTCAAAATCAGAGATGTGACGGTGAGTTTTGCCCATACTTCGCAGGGCATACCTACGACTTTATTTTAACAAATGCATACGCTCATCTCACTGTCATCATGAACATGATAACTGCTAGGTATCCCTCCAGAGCGTAGCAAGAGTGACTTCATGGCTCTATGGTCTAGAGGGTGAACCAGAAGGTTCACAGGCAAATGTGCTACTCTCAATCTTTCCTTTTGAGGGGAAGGTCGAGGCCAGGAGCTCGCATTCCTGGAGATGAAATGGAATTGCTAGCAAAGGATAGTGTCCACAGAAAGATATCATGGTTTAAGTTTCCAGGAAAAAATGGGATGAAATTTCCCAGGGCTGCACAGCACGCCAAGTCAATCCGTAACCCTATCCAAGAATGTCAAAGTCCCGTTCCGCATCAAAACTGGCCTACCTACTGTAGAGGTTTTATAAAACTAGATTTCGATTAGAGCATGGGTGAAGAAACCCTCAGGTAAGTAGAAACCCTCAGTAACCTGAAACATAAAAAAACCGTTAAATGTCCACGATACTGAAAATGGTAAAAGGGACAATCTTTAAAGCAGTGTGCATAAATGCCTTGTAGTATTGAGGGGCGAGGATGAAAAAGAACCCTGACGTTGCGTCTTTAATGGAAGACAGCTGAACTTGGTCACCGATAGTGTGCAGTTACATAGAAACATGGTTCACAACGGTAGTGGGCCATGAATGGAATGGTTAATTATACGCAGGCTATACTTTATTTCCTCAGAATAAGGAATGCAGAAGGAAGAGCAGAGTGGCACTATTATGTAAAAAATCGATTGAAGTTCAGCTTACACGGCTTACCACAACAGGATGCACAGGAGGTACTGTGGTGGGTTACAACTAGAACAGCAGGGAACACGAGAATATATATTTGCTTGGATGTGATATACAGATTTCCTTCACAGGCAGAAGTGGACAGATTTTAATAGAATACATATGCAGTATTGTCATGAAAGGAGAAGTAGTTACGGACAGGTGATTATCAATAATCTGGATGCTGACTCGTACATCGCTGCTCGTAAGTGTCATCTACAAGTAAGGAGTTCCTGGAATTCTCTAACTGGGAGGAACTGTTCCAGGACATCTGGTAAAGAACCCCACGACGTGAAGGGTCCATAGCATGGGACTTGGCGAATGACATTACCAAAGGAGAAAGTGTTTCTGATGTTATAGATCGGAGATCATCCTCCGCATCAACTTGGCAAGCACCAGGATGGTGTGAGTCCATATTAGGATTAACACGCTACAATAAAGTCCCATTCCAAATGAGGGTCAAACTAGAGCTAATTAGGGAAACTAACGTTTGGCCAAGCACTGGGCCACTACCTCAGGTAGTCAGTAACGGGTTTGGGTAACGTCCATGGGGGATGTAGAAAAGCAATGGGCAAACCTGAAAGGGGATATTCTAAGGGCAAACAAACCTCTTTGTTAGAAAGGTCCTATAAATGCTAAACACTGCAAGGAGGCCCGCTATGGTTCTCAAATAAAGTAGCTGAAAAGAATGAAGAAAAAGTGGTGGCCTTCTTAAAATACAATCGCTCACAGAAAAGAAGACGACAAGCATCTATATTTGGAAAAAACTCCGAAGAAGCTATGAAAGTAGTCAGGACCGCAGAGATACAAACAGAAGAAGAAATAGCCAGGTGCCCACCATAAATTGAGGGAACAAGACAGAAATTTTCAGATATTGCGTCAGCTGAGAGGAGGAAGTGCAAACTGGTAAATGTCAGACTCAAGGCGTGAAGGGGATGAATATAAAAAGCTGATGAGGAAAAATTGGAATTTGCTTAACAAATATTTTTGTTCTGTGTTCACAGATGAAGGGCCAGAAGCATAGGACCTCAGAAACCCCCCCAATATACGACCAGTAGCAAAGTGGGATCTTGAACAATTTTCAGAAGACTGTGTGTCACAAGGAACTACCTAAACTAAAAGTGGATAAAGCCGATGGGGTGCCAGGATGGGATACATGTGAGATTATTGATAGGAACTTGGGGAATTTCTAGTGGCTCCCTGTCTGACCATTTTCAATACTTCTTTTATAATTGGGAGTGGTCCCAGAGTGGCCGGAGAAAAGGCACCTGTGTTCCCTTCTACCACAAAGCCGGAGCTAAGTGGATGAGGGTTGAAAACTACAGGCCATACTTTAGTCTAACCTGCTCTGCCATGAGTCGAACCTTCAATGGCAACGCAATAATGCTAAAACATCGAGGAAGGAGTTGCGGTTCTCTGAAGTTCCAGTGGATTGCAGGAACCAGCACGTATCATGGGTTTAGTCGAGGCAGGGTCTTGTCAGACAAATCTGATTGATTTCTTTGGCTGTGGTAAACCATTAGAGCTGGACTGAGGGACTCCTGGATGTGTACTTAGATTTCAGTAACGCCTTTGACTCCATTCCGCACAGACCACTTATAAATAACTAGAGCACCCTAGGGATCCTAAGGTAACTAACCAGGTTAAAAATCCACGTTGAATGGGATGCGACAAAGTGTCCAGCTAGTAATTATGGAGCTCTCTCTGAGAAGTTATGGATGTTAGCTGAAGTCTGTGGCTCCCAGATGTCTCATCTATCCCTTGGTCCTGATTCTTTTTAACATTTTTGTTAGTGATATTGCAAAAGGGATGTCGGATCCAGATTTGCCTCTTGTGTCAATGATACCAAAATCTGCAATAGAGTAGAACCCTAGGAAAGAGTAGATCACATGAGGAGAGAGCTAGCTAAGCTTGAAGGATGGTTGAGAACATGGCAGCTGTGATTTAACACTCAACATGCAGGCAGGGTTCATGCATTTGGACTGCAAAAATTCCAACAGAAGTGGGTACAGTATAGGGGGTGTAGTCCTTGATGTCTATGGAAAGAGAAGTGGCACTTGGGCGTGATTGGTTCGGATGATCATTAAGTGGCTATCAACAGGTAGAAAAGGCGACGGCGACAGACAGAAATCGTTGGTGATACCTCATTTGGTAGTACTGCGTGCAATTCTAGAAACCACACCTTCAAAAGAATATAAAAGGGATGGGGGAGTCTGCTGCAGGGAGTGGTTACCAAAATGGTCAATGGTCTTCTTTATACGCCATTTGGGGACCAATATCTCACCATATGTATACCTGAGGTGTCTATGAAGGAGGCCGGAGAAAAAGTGTGAGCACAGTCTATAAAAAATAACTCCAACATGTTATACAAAATACGAGTGTGTGGGGTCAGAAAAACACACGGAGGAGTCAGGTCTGCTCTTTTCAATTGAAAGGAAAGCTTTGCAATAAGGGGGACATAGGGGGAGGTTGAAAGGGGAGAGACGCAGGAATAAGACATGGAATAATATTTCTTTAGGTAAAGAGTGGTGGTGCTTGCATGGAATAGTCTGCGCCCGGTGGGGGTGTATAGTAGAGGAGGACCAATATCTGAAGATCAAGAAAGCATGGGACAAACACAGTTATCGAGTGTTCAGTCAGCAGTGAAAACCATTGTAGGACTATAGCGAATGGAAGGGTCGACTAGATAGGCCAGAGGACTTGCTCCAGCAAGTTTCTTATGTTCGAAACGAATCTGCATGGTATAATCTGCTTTTTGGATTCTCAGCTTCCTAGGCGGCGCGTAAAGCTCTACAATACCAAAAGCCGAAAGTGATTGTCGTCACCTGCTGGCCTCCAATGTTCTTTTTCTTGTTTCTTTGCGCCCATGCGTCGCCCATAATATAATACGCAAGAACAGCTTTAGTATCACACAAAGGTCAACACATCAGTGCAAGTAAATATTATGAAGGTGGTTTTGCCTTCATGTCATTGCGGCCAGACCAGCAATAGATACTGCCGCTTTAACCAAGATCCTCCTGCCAACAAGTATTGCGGACATGAAATATCAACAGGGGACTAAAGGTCACAGACAATTATCTATGTAAGTTGTACTGGCAAAGTGGCCCTTTTGAATTGTATTCATACAGAAAAAGTGTAAATGTGTATAGATCGTACACTTATAGATATTAGGTGTAATATAATTGTGTAAAACGTAGAAAATAAAGCATGGGGCATTCTCTGAGGAAAGAGGAGGGTTTAAGCAGTCAAAGTCAATATCAGCAGAAAAGCCGCATAATAGGATGAAAAAGTAAGAGTAAAGCTCAAAAATAATAGACAGCTGCAGAAGTGAAAGCTCACAAACAACCGGCAAGCGGGGTGTGCCGATCCTGAGGAGGAACATCATACAAGAGTGTGGGCCGAAGCAGAAAATGACTAATATCGGTTTGGCCTATCGATTCTGTCGTCCATATCCCATAACTGACAATAGCGCCCGTTTTTCCTGGGTGATAGTATATCTGTCTGTGTTTGTCCATGCTTTCTTGAATTCAGATACTTTCCTCTGGCTCTACTACCTCCACCGGGCACTTGAGGAAGTCTACCACGAATCTTACCGAGTCTCGGTGCCTGTAAAGAAAATGACCATTTCTGCATGAAGATTACGATCCTGAGGGCTCATCCCCTTCACCCTCATCTGATGTCCCCTCATAGCAGAGATTGGGCCTTTTCAATCGAAAGAGGTTCCTCCTCTTGTGCATTTATGCCATGGAAGTATATCGCCGGGTCGCAGCAGGGAGCAGGAAGGACGGTCCTCCCTACCATGTCACTGCGCCATCCAGCACAGATGAACCAAATTTTAAAATCCGAGGCATGGCTCAGTGTGCCGGCCACAGTCCAATGCATTGATCACTGGGTCCAGCAGTGAGCGGGAAGGTAAGCTCCTCCCTGCCTTCCCCTCCGTCACCACCAGCCAGCATCAGCCGACCAATATTTATAAAATCAGAGACATGCTCAGGGGTGTCCGCGCCTGAGGGCCCTTTGGCATTGCCAGAACAGACTGCACACAAAGACAAAAATTTTCCTAAGCAACATTCCTGCAAGGTTCCACACTACCAGTAACTACCTAGTCTACCTCACTACAACCCAAAGATCACCCATCAACCCAGGTAAGCAAATACACCTGCCTCACGTACATCAGTTTTCAACAAATCCAGCAAAGTCATCCAGCAATGAAAAAGCACACCATCATTCAAACTACCCCCAGAGTGGATCAGAAAACGTCTCAGATAATGTCTCCACTTACCATCCTACTAACTCTCTGCCTTACCTCACTTCTTACATCATCCACATCAACCACCTTTACTCCTGCAAACATACAAATCATCCATTCACACCCACTCATCATAACTCTCCCTCCTATCAAAGAAGTAAACCCAGACACACACATTACCTCATTCAAATTAAAACCCAAGCACTCACAGCAACAGCACAACGCCAAAACCACACAAATGACCCTCACATCTGAAGTGTACTCTACTCATGCCCGATCTGCAAGAAATAAAACCCAAATCCTAACAGATCGCCTAACTGACAACAACATTGACATCCTAAACCTAACAGAATCATGGTTCATGGAGACAGACTCTGTCCTGTTGAACCAGCTCACAACAAACGACTACCATCTATTCAGTTCTCCAAGGACTCAACATCGAGGTGGACGTGTGTGTATCCTAATACAAAAAACTCAACTTCCGCACCCTCACCAATACATCTGACGAAGGTCTAGACACTCTGAAAATGACAAATGGCAATATAACCATTCTCCTTGCCTACAGATCCCCCAATGCAGGCCCTGACCAATTTGACCACAATACTAGAAATGATATGCAACTATAACTCACATTCAAACTATTTCATACTCCCAGGCAACCTCAACCTCGCATCCACAGCACCAAACAAAGCAAGAGCCTTCCAAGAAGCTATGGAATCCATGGACTATGTTCAAATCATCAATCTACCCATCACAACAAAGGAAATACCCTTGACATGATCTCATGCCACAAATCATCATCAACGAATACCCCATACCGCCTCCCATTGCTGACTATGTTCTCTGGTCATACCACAAGATGATCACGATCAACACACTGCACAAAAAGCGAGAGCACAAACAAGACACCACAGAACCTACCTCATGCAGGTTCCATAAACTAAATAAAAAATACTTTCTTACAAATATCCTACCGAAACTACGTGACACACCTGAAGACTTCAACTCCATCATACAAAACTGTAACAAAACCATAGCTGAAGCGGCAATAAGACCACCCTCCTCCAGTCACTGCACAAGACAAAAAACCTCTAAAGGACATGAAATGCACTCGCCGAATTGCAGAGAGAAAATGAAGAAACACCAGAGCAACCGACAGCATAACACAACAAGCTCAAACTTCAAGACTACCAGGCAACTACAATGCAAGCAAAAAAAGGCTACTATTCAATGTTGATACAAGCTCACTTAATAGCCCCCGTGAGCTCTTCAAAGTAGTCAAATCACTAACCAAAGACACAACGCAACAAACAGAAAGGTCCAACCTAACCCCACAATGCTAGCAGATCACTTCCAGATCCTAACTTCATCTAACAACAATAACATGAACACACTCACCAGAACAACCTCAATTAGGTTCCCAGCATCTGAATACAATTCACAAAAATCACAGCTGATTACCTATATAAAATCATCACCAGTATCAACACAACCACTTCCCCACTTGACCCATGCCCAGTCAGCTGGATCAAGTTTGCAAGACAGGAACTCACCCCATAATATTCAAAATCACCTATCTCTGCAAACACTCTCTGCAGCAAAGATGCATACCACCAGAACATAAAATAGCCTCCATCCACCCAGTAAGAGTGGATGAAGGCTAACAACATCAACCAACCAACCAACTCCTACAGGCCTACAGCCAGCCTCCCCTTCATGGCTAAAATATTAGAAAAAACATCTATCAACAACTTCAAGATCATATAGAAACACACTTTCCGCTCACCATCATCAGTACGGATTTAGATCTCACCAGGAGTGGAACCTCTAATTACCGCCCTACTTGACCACCTCATCAGGGGCACAGACAAACCCAACATAGGCTTCGTACTCATATTCTTAAATATAAAAGCAACATTTGATTCCCTACCGCACAACCAGATCATCCAGAGACTGCAAGCAATTGGACTAACAGCCACTCCTCTCTCCTGGTTCAAATCTTTGTTGCAACAGGATACATCAAAATAAATATAACTTTTTCAACAAATAAGAGGGTGACCTACATGGAGTGGTTGGTACACCCCTAACAAAGGCATGCGTAGGGGTGACCTGCACAGAGAGGCAGGTGTACCTGCTCTTTCCACCATGCTGGGCAGACTAGATGGATCATACTGGTCTTTATCTGCCGTCATATACTATGTTACTAACTGACCAACAGCTCCAAGTAAGAACAGGCTCCACCAAATCAGCCCCATACACTCAAACCCAAGGAGTCCCTAAAGGCTCCATCCTCTCCTCATTAATATTCAACATCTTTCTCTAACCAATATGCACAGTCATAAAAGCATTCAACATCTTGTACCACATCTATGCTGATGATGTTATAAATTTACACACCCATCAACACAAACAACCCGGATATCACCCCCATAACACAATGCTTCTACTCAGTCGGAAAATGGCTGACAAAGCACAACCTGGCTATAAACATCAAGAAAACTGAAGCCCTTTAGATCACCAGAGACATCAACTTCAAACCATCAAGCACCATAAACCTCAATGGGACCCAAATTCAAATCAAACAAGAAGTATGCTATCTAGGAGTCACCATAGATCAATGCCTCTCCTTCACAGGACACATAAGGAACATCACAAGAGCATCTACTTCAAACTCAAAACATCCAACACCTCAAACCTCTCCTAATCCAATATGACTTTCAATCAGTCCTCCAAGCAACAATCTTTCCACACATTGACTATTTTGACTATTATAACATCATCTTCCATGGTCTACCAAAACATCATCCACCCGCTCCAACTTGTTCTCACACTGCAGAAAGATCCCTCTGCAACAGAAACAGAACACAACACATAACCCCCCTGCTCAAACTACTGCACTAACTATCAATAATTCAACATATAAATACAAATTTATCCTCACAATCTTCAAAATCCTCAATAACCTATCCTCACCACACTTATAATCAGTACTTCAAGAGATACCTGACAACCTGATTGAGTTCTTTGACTGGGTAACCAGAGAACTAGATCAAGGGCATGCAATGGATGTGATCTACCTAGATTTCAACAAAGCCTTTAATACTGTTCCTCATAGGCGGCTTATCAATAAGCTCAACAGCTTGAGAATGGGTCACAAGGTGGTGAACTGGATCAGAAATTGGTTGACTGACAGACGACAGAAGGTGAGGGTAAACAGAACTCACTGGGATGAAAGGAAGGTGATTAGCGGTGTGCCGCAGGGTTTGGTCCTGGGACCGGTACTGTTTCAATGTATTTGTGAGTGATATTGCTGAAGGAATGAATGGAAAAGTCTGTCTTTTTGCAGATGACACGAAAATTTGCAACAGAGTGGACTCCCCAGAGGGAGTGGATAACTGAGGAAAGATCTACAAAAGCTGGAAGCATGGTTTAATGCTTGGCAGTTAAGATTTAATGTGAAGAAGTACAGTGTCATGCACTTGGGAAGCAGAAACCCAAGGGAATTGTATGCGATAGAGGGCGAGAGGTTGGTGTGCACAGACCAGAAGAAGGACCTTGGAGTGATTCTTTCAGAGGATCTCAAGGTAGCAAAACAGTGTGACAAGGAGGTGGCAAAAGCCAGAAGGATGCTGGGCTGCATACAGAGAGAAATTACCAGCAGAAATGAATAGGTACTAATGCCACTTGACAAGTCACTGGTGAGGCCTCACTAGGAATAAATATTGTGTGCAGTTTTGGAGACCA
The DNA here is from genome assembly GCA_033557465.1 of Ichthyophis bannanicus. NCBI lineage: Eukaryota > Metazoa > Chordata > Amphibia > Gymnophiona > Ichthyophiidae > Ichthyophis > Ichthyophis bannanicus. The sequence goes on along the minus strand of CM066038.1, from coordinate 510,129,887 downwards.
TATCTCGCAAAGGATATAAAAAGACTGGAAATGGTTCAGAGGAAGGCGACCAAAATGATTTTGGAGTCCTGCGTCAGAAGACATATGGAGAATAGCCTTGAAGACCGAAATATGTACACTCTGGAGGAGAGGGAGATATGAGTCAGACCTTTAAATACTTAAAGAGCATTAACGAACAAACAAACCTCTCCCAAAGACGGGGAAGCTGTAAAACTAGAGGGCATAACATGAAGCTGCAAGGGGGTAAACTGAAAGGCAATCTCAGGAAATACTTTTTCACTGAAAGGGTGGTGGATGCTTGGAATGCCCTCCCGATTAAAGTGGGGGGGGGGGGCAAATACAGTGACGGAATTAAAAATTGCTTGGGACACACCCAGTGGAGCCCTTTATAGTCAAAATGATAAAATAAAAAACATCATAACTCTCTTATATCTCAACAAATAGGGTGACCTACACGGAGCGGTTGATACACCCCTAAACAAGGCATGGGGAAGAGTGACCTGCACGGAGAGGCAGAAGCACCTACTCTTACCGCCTGCTGGGCAGACTAGATGGACCATACTGGTCTTCATCTGCCATCATATATACTTATGTTACCATGTAACAGAAAGAGACAAATTGGCTCAAAGAACATGTTAAGCATACCAACAATATACACTAAAACCACATCACCACATCAAAAAGAGTCTTCTCCCTATTTGCTTCTTCCTTATAGAACTCTATCCCTGAAAAACGTCGACCACAAACCGGAAATAACTTTCAAAAAGCCCTCAAGAACACATATAGTCAAAGACTGCTTCTCAGATGACATCACATAGCTAGCCATCAGCCAAATTCTCCATTCTACTCCCCTCCCCCTCCAATACTCCCAAGTTTACTCCCCTCACCCACACGCATGACTACCTAACATTTACAATGCACATCTACACATACCAAGGTTAGACTAATGTTAAATGTTTTCTCCAAGTTGTTTATCCTGTTGAAATGTAAACTGCTTTGACAATAGGATAAAGCGGTATTAAAAAACACAAAAACAAAAACAACCCTGTTAAATAAATAAATAAATTTAAATGTCTCTATCATATCTCTATCCCACCTTTCCTCTAACGCAGGGTTCCTCAACCTTTTTTTCCCCCTATTGCCCACTTTTGGTTTTTTTTTTTTTAAAGCAATGCCACTCCCCACCAAATTCTTAATGAAACTAAAATGACATTTTACTTACATCGTTTATTCAATGTGACTCTTGTGCTTGATGCTTTGCTGCTAGATTCTCAATGTTTGGCTTAATATTTGTGAGTTTTAGTCTCATGTCTCTCTGCATGCCTATATCAATTCTACTTCTTTCCTTTGTCAATACTTTATTGACTGCACTAAAGACACATTCAACCAAATATGAAGTTGGAAAGCTCAACAGTATTTTAGCCTTTTCAGACCAAATATTTGGATAGAGCTGTTCAGTTGTATTTGACAGCCACAATGCGGTCCAATTCCACCTTTTTCAAATTCGTATTTGCATTCATCATTGCTTTTAGTTCAGTAATTCCTCTTCGATGTTTTTCACTGACAGATTCTATATCACAGTCAAAAGGATCTAGCATCCATGGCTTGACTTCAAAAGAAATAAATCAGAAAATTCGCTATTCATTCTTCTTTCAATGACAATAAATATTCTGCGTAATTTTTAAGAGCTTGATCTGAGAGATGTTCAATTATTTCTGTTAACTCGGACATGCTGTTGAAGTGCTTCTTCTGTAAATTGGTTAAAAAAATACCTAATATTTCAGTAAACGATTTCAGAACATGTTTACAGTCTAGCAACGTATTTAATTTGCCTTAACGTTTAAGTAAAACTTCACTGAGCGCAGATGTCATATTTGTGGTTCTTTATTTCCTCTGCCAATGTTGTTGATAATGTTGTTAAGAGCCGTCAAGTCGGAGTCAACACAAGGCAACCCTCTGGATAGCTATCCTAAATTGTGTTCGGTCTTCAGACAGGCGGCTCATTATTGACAGACACGTACCCGTAATACATCTTTACAGCTTCTGATTCTCATTTAATGCGCAGCTACATCAGCAGTCAGACTTCCCGAGGGCTTTGGATCCAACCACATCATAAATGCTGGCTTAACTCTGAAAAGTCTTCAGCTCTTCCCCAGTAAGCTAGTTGAGTGCCTTCCGACCTGGGGGTCTCATCTTCCAGCACCATAGCACAATATTTTTTGTTTTAACTATCCATTGGGTTTTCATGGCAAGATACAGAAGTAGATTGCCGGGCCTTTCTTCTGCGCAGTTTAAGTTTGGTGTTGTTGCCGTTGTCACAAAAATGTGATCCTCCGCCCGTCAACACTATCCCATTCTGCTGCTGCCCAGATGGGTGGTTTGTCTTGGTCTGGGCACCTCAGCTGAGACCTGTCCATCTTGGGAGACACTGCCAGTAGTTAAACTACCGAAGGTTTAGCTTTCACCATCACTGATGCACGCAAGCCCTCACAGCACGACAATCTACCTCTTTATCTTTATTAATCATTTGATATACCTCTCAGGCGGCCCTTGCAGAGCAGTTTACAATAATAAAAACAGGCGTCTGTTTTGAAAAACTGAAAGGGAACGCCAAAAATGCTGACAGGACAGAAGAGGGAAAAAGGACGGAGAGAGGACAGTGAAAGCAGGAGAGAGACATGGCAGATCAGGGAGGGAGGGAAAGACTAGAGGTATCCTGCTGAGAGTTGGGGAAGGGATGGTCAAAAGCGAAGTGGAATAAGTGAGTTTTTAACATTGCCTTGTACTTGGAAAATAAAAGTTCAGAACACAGGGAGGGAGGCAGAGAGTTCCAGTGCAGGGCCCAGAAAAAGAATGCCAATTTTCAAATTTGTTCCAGATGTGCATGGGAGACTGAGGGAAGCACGAGACAGCTGACATGAAGTGATCTAATGAGGCGGTGAGGGGTATGGAACTGCAGAAGGTTTGAGAGATACTGTGGAGTGCCAGTGTAGATAGCTTTGTGGACTAGGATAAGAATTTTGCACTCAACACGGTATTTGAAGGGGAGCCAGTGAATGTGAACGGAAAGAGGGGTGATATGATTGCGCTGCGAAGTGTGTGTGCATATACATGCTGCGTTGTTCTGTAGGAGCTGAAGGTGGTGAAGCTGATATTAAGGAAGACCCACAAGAGTGACATTACAATAATCAGGTCTAGATGTAACCAGTGAGAGAAGAAGAGTCGTGAGGGAGGGTGCTGTGAGGAAAGGATGAACTGCATGAATCTTGCGAAGGAAGGAAAAGAAGTGCTGAACCAGAGATGACAGCTATTCGTGAAAGGAGAGAGAAGAGTCAAGTAATACCCCAAGATACCGGAGGGACTGGACAAGAGGAAAGGGAGTGCAAGCATTCAGAGGAGTGAGTATGGGGCATGGTAATGTGGAGCGTATACCAGATAGCAGCACATTTAGAAGTCTTAAAGTGAAGGGGATTTGTGGACAGCCATATGGAGATATCTCATAAACAAGAGTTCATGAAGGCTAGGTGAAGGGACTGAGAATTGGTTTTAGTGGAGTAGAATAATGTCACTAGCGCAAAGAGATACCAGATTGTCAGATAATTAGTGCAAGAGGTGCCAAGAAAATATTGAAAAGAAAAGGTGCTACACAGAGTCCTGGGGACCCAGCAAATGAAGGGGCAGTAGGAGAGGTGGACGATCCACAGGATACAGAAAAAGAATGGAGAGACCAAAACAACCGAACCAGTGAAGAACAGTAACAATCGCCCATATTCGTGATAGCGGGGAAAGTAAAAGGGATTGATCGATTAGTTCAAAGGCCACAGAAAGATCTAGTGAAACAGCAAGAGAAATATCACGCCTGTCATTCGAGCCATGCATTTTGTTAAGCAATGAGAGGAGGATAGTTTCCGTGCTGATGACCAGGTCTGAAGCCTGATTGGTGAGGGTGAAGAGTGTGGGTTGAGTCTAAGTGGGATGATAGTTGGGAAAACACAAGTTTCTCTAAAACTTTTGAAAGAAAAGGCAGATTGGAAATGGGACGCCAGTTGGCAAGGACAGCAGGGTCTAGGGTAGGCTTTTTCAGTATAGGCAGATAGTGATGTGCTTCCATAGGGAGGGGAAAATGGTCCCATACGAATGGAAGAAGGGCAAGAGATACGAGTTCAGTAATCCAGTGGGAGGGTATGAGATCTGAAGGGCAGGTGGTCTACCTTCCCACCAAAACAGTAGCAGTTCAGTTTGCACACAGTAGTTTAAATATGGGTGGAGGTTCCATAATGATGTGGGGCTGTCTTGCTGCCTCTGGAACTGGAACCTGGCACGTATTAAACGAATCATGAAGTCAGAGGATTACCAAGGTATTCTGAAGCACAATGTGCTACCTAGTGTCTGCAAGCTAGGTCTGGGTCGAAGGTCATGGGTCCTCCAGCAGGACAATGACCCAAAACATACATCCAAAAGTACAAAAGATCGTTGAAAAGGAAAAAATGGGCTATTTTACCACTATTGTCATGTCTTTTCTCACTGCTTTCAGCCAGCAGTCGCTGAGGCCAGTGAGGATTGGGGAGCCGGCTTGATTGAAGCTGCACAGCATTTCTTCATCAGCTTGATTGAGATACAGGTGCAGTTTTTTCAAAGGGAGGCATTTCTACTGTCCGCCCCCTTGGGGGCGATATCACCCCCCATTGAGAATGACTAACGTATACATATTAAGATCTTTAAGTCTATCCCCATTTGCTTTATAATGAAGACCACTAACCATTGTAGTTGCAACCCTCTGCACCGACTCCATTCTGTTTATTTTAGACAGTTTTTTTTGTATAACCGCCTTATCCTTCAATCAAAGCGGTCACAACACAATTGGGGATACATTTAAACATGCGGGGATATGAGACACATACACTAATACTTACAGGGAACATGGGCAATGGAGGGTTAAGTGGCTTGCCCAAGACCACAAGGAGCATCTGTGGGACTAGAAACCCCAGTCCTTCCGGCCCAAGGTTGCTGTCCTCTAGTGGGAGTTGAACCCCCGACCTTCCGGCCGGAAGTACCTTGCCCCAACCCACTAGGCTACTCCTCCCTCTATCTTTTTGAAGGTGCGGTCTCCAGAAATGCACACAATACTGAAAATGAGATCACACCATAGGCTTATACAGAGGCACTGTCAGCTCCTTTTTTCTGCTTGCCATTCTTCTCCCTATGCACCCAAGGCATCTTTCTGGCTTTCGCTGTCACCTTTTTCTACCTATTTACCCACTTTAAGATTATCAGAAACAATCATGCCCAAGTCCCGCTCCTCCTTCGTAGACAGACATACTTCGCCACCCTACACTGTACTGCTCCCTTGGATGTTTGCAGCTCAAATGCATGACCCTGCATTTTTAGCATTAAATCTCAATCTGCCAAATTCTGGACCAGTCTTCAAGCTTAGTTAGATCCCTTCTCATGTTATCTACTCTTTCCTGGGTGTCTGCTCTATTGCAAATTTTTGGTATCATCCATAAAGAGGCAAACCTTACCCGACAGCCCTTACGCTATATCACTAACAAATATGTTTAAAAGAAATGGACTAAGGACAGATCTCTGGGGCACACCACTGATAACATCCTTCTCCTCAGAGTGCGCTCCATTTACCTGTACCCTTTGTCACAAGGTATCTTTCAATAAATAATTTTAACAATATTGTAGTTCTTTTCTCTTTCTGGCCTCGGCCTCACTGTATATTTTTATGCAACTGTAAATCACCTTGGTGTAATGAAGGTGCGGTATAATCAAATAACCAAATAAACATACAAACAAACAACCCAGGAATGATACAGGTGAGTGGAAAGGTTTCAAAGTATAATGCAAAGGTACACATTTTGGAAAACAAACAAAAGGCTGATCTCTCTACATGGACACAGTGAAAAAACAACCAAGACAGTGAAAATTTAGAACAAAAAGGTATAAAGTAGACTTTTGGCACGAAAGCAGATAGGCTTGATGAATTTCCCTGATACTTTATTACCATAGTGGAGCTCTCAAGACAACAGCTGAAGCTAGAATCCATAGTAAGCAGGAGTAGCTACTGTTGCATCATACTATATTATAAATGTGTTTTGTATGGTGCATGTTTACAGTTATGGTCAACATTAATGGCACTCTTGCATTTTCAGTATGTTGTGTACAAATATCTTTAGAAATAATTGGAAATATTCCAACTACATGTCATCATAATATTTTAATAGTATGTTCAAAGTATACAACAAAAAAAAGATTTCTTTGCAACATAGATCTAGTAATTTCTGAGAAACAAAATATGACCTGGACAGGATTAACGGCACCCTTCACTAAGATTTGGTTTCACAACCCTTGACAGTGATGATAGTTTCCAAACTTTTCTTGGTAGCCATCAATAAGTTTTGTACATCTGCCTGCTGGTAGTTTCTCCCACCCTGCAAATGCAATTTGTTCCAACTTATGAATGTTTCCAGGATTCCTTTTACCAATAGCTGATTTCAGCCCTTTCCAAGGGTTTTCTCAAATGGCCTGAGATCAGGACTCATTGCTGGCCAGTTTAAAATAGCCCATTTTTTCCTTTTCAACGATTCTTTTGTACTTTTGGATGTATGTTTTGGGTCATTGTCCTACTGGAGGACCCATGACCTTTGACCCAGACCTAGCTTTCCGACACTAGGTAGCACATTGTGCTTCAGAATACCTTGGAAATCCTCTGAACTTCATGATTCGCTTAATACGTGCCAGGTTCCAGTTCCAGAGGCAGCAATACAGCCCCACATCATTATGGAACCTCCACCATATTTTAAATGTAGGAAGGGTGTTTTTTTTTTCCTTATAAGCTTCATTGCTTCTCACCTGTACAGTAAATGTATCACTCTGGTCTGGGTACACGCAAAGAGCTCAAGTTTGGTTTTTTCATCTATCGACAGGAACATTTTCCCCAGGACTGGGTGGTCTTCTCAAGGTGGGTTGTGGGCAAAGAATCAGGGCATGCCTTTTTTATGGTCTTGTCTTTTCAGTAGTGGGGTCCTCCTTGCCTTCACCCATGAAGTCCTTCTTTGTTTTTGTAGTGTGGGCGGCATATGGTGGCAGGTTGAAACAAGAAGAACATCACCTCCAGATTGCTCAAAGTCCAGCCTTAAGCTCTTTAGATGTTGTAATGTTGGTGTACTATCGCACTAACCCTTTGAAGACTTCTTGGATTAATATTCCCCCCACGTCCTGGGAGGTTCTTGACAGTTCATGAGGCAGAAAAGCACAGTTACTTACCTGTAACAGGTGAATCTCCGGAACAGCAGGAAATTAGTCTTCACATATGGGTGACGTCGGCGCTGACAGGAGTCCCGCACGGAAATGCTCCCCAGCATCCAATCAGAAAGCGCCTTTGGGAGCAATCCCTTCGCGCACTGGCGCGGTGACTTCCCGCCTTTCCCACTGCCTCTCGCCCATTTGAGTTTCATAGCTGAGACAGAAGGAGAGAAAGAGGAAAGGAAATAGATAGATACAACTCCTAGGGGAGGTGGGTGGGTTGTGAATTCCTGCTGTTCCGGTAGATCACCTGTTACAGTTCAGGACTGTGCTATCTCCAGAAACAAGCAGGAATGATTCCCTTCACATATTGGACTCCAGGTTTGTCTGTGGGTGCCAGGGGAGATTCCCTAAAATGCGTATCCCTGGAAACAGGACGGCTTTTCCCAAACCTGGATCTCCGGCATCCCCTGGGGGATGGAGGGTAGGAGTTGAATAGAGCAGAGCTGTAGAGGAACAGCGAATCTAAAGACTACAGGGAAAAAAGTCTTTAGAAGGTATGTCAAGTATCATCAAAATATTTAATGAACTAGCACAATATAGAGCTTACCTACTGGATTGTAGGAAGTAGACTGTAGATGCAGTAGCGGAATCTTCAAGGTGACTCCACAGCAGTGAGGAAGAAGTTCCAATCTGGAATGGGCAGGTGACCCAGGTGTCAACCGGGGCAGGAGAAGATCGGCAGGTCTCCAATGAAAAGCTTTATGGGAAAAGCTGAGAACTCATTTAGGTACAGAGTCATAAACATTGAGGACTAAAAGAAGAAGACTGACCGATCTGGAAAATTAGCCCAGTCCGGAAGGGAAGAGAGGGTATGTAAAAAAGCCCCTATTCCCAAGGAGAACAGAAGTGTACTCAGGAACACTGAAGATGTACACTGTCCTTCCTAGCTGTTAAGCGATAGGAAGACATTGAAGTTTGAGACTGCACAGATAGGGAGATGTATAACAAAAATAGAAGCTGTTGACGTCACAGCAGTAATGGTTAGTATAACCCGTCCCAGTCACTGAGCCGTATGATAATAGGCAAGTTGACTGTCCGGACCCCATAAGAAAATAAAAACCTAAGCACCGACAGTCAGGGAGATAGGTAGACATAGGGTGATATGGGAACATTTCCCCAATATTGCGTAGGCCTCTAAACATATATATATATATATCTATATCTGGAAGACATACATAATTTACCTATGAGAATATATGTTTGTAGACAAGTAGTTTTTTATATCGATATATCTATATGCTACAACCCCAAATGAAAAAAAAGATCGACATGTAGATAGATATATGTATAGATAGAGGGGGGATGGCTGACGCCAAGTCCAGGGTACAAAAAACATGTATGCCCACATACATAAAAATAATTTTTCAGCATACCCATGCCTGCAACTGAGCCACAGAAAAAAACATTCACATGGGGAAATGTGATGGGAAAAAAATTCATCCAAAATAATATGGGTGAAATCCCACCTTAAGAATTCTAGATAATCGATTTCTGTGGTTTAGGAATGTAGGTAAGTGGAAGAACCAGTTTTGTTGAGTGAAAAACAGGAGATAACAGCAGTCTGGCAAGAGTACGTAAGCAGTACTTTAGGACTCTGATACGTCCAAAGGACAAGAAGGAACGCATAGACGAAGATAACAGAGTGAAAAGCCAAGGGGTTCCGGGGTATCCTGTACGATAAAGGAGTATGCGTTGTCCAAGTGGAGTAGGAATAAAAAACATGTCAAGCTGTAAGGAACAGGAGCATATTCCGGTCAGATTGGGAACTCCGTGGGCATTCACGCAGAAAAAGCTTGTCTGCTGTATATGAAAGACCCTCAAGAGACAAAGGTCACATGCTCTGTAGTAAGGGCCCAGAGTAGAAGCTTCTCTGAAGTTTGCCGAGAGCATTGTGCCGGAGAATTATAAGATAAAACTGACAGAAGTCAGGCGTGTTGCCAGCATCCGAGGAAAGGATAGGGCTAGAAGAAGGATAAGCTGCAGTGAATAGTAGTAGCCAAGATAGGTGCAAGAAGCGTGCCAATGAGCATTAAAGTACTCACTGGAACTCCTGCATATACAGCAACTGAACAAAACAATAGAGGGGATTCGCCTGTAGAAAACAGAGTAGGAGAAACAGACAAAGGCAGTGGAGAGAATCTCCGTCCCTGTCCGATGAGTTGTTCCGAGCAAGCAGTGAAGGAAAAACAAAACGGCTACCAATGGAAGAAAAAAAAGTGTTTCAGTATGGCACCAACTCAAAGCAGGGCGAAAAACCTGGAAGAGAGGGGGTTGGAAAGTGACTTACCATTAGGGTAAGGCAGCTGAAGGAAAAGATGTCCATAGGGGGACAGAAAATATTCTTGGGATAGTTGTGACCTTCCCTTCGTGGTAGTAAGGAATGGGAGAATTCTGAAACCCTATGGACAAACAGTATCCGACGAGCATAGCATACTGGAAAAGAAACCAGTGTTAGAGTTTGAAGAATAAACTTCTGCTAACGGGGACAGGTAACTGTAGATTGCACGACACAGGAACCTAAGGTTGCTGGTTATGAGCAGACTGGGTAGAGTCTGGAGACTTCAGGCTTAGGATGAGATGTTCCTTGCTTGGGTACCACCGGGAGGATGGGCCATGAAGAAGGATGAAACTTTCTCTTCTTCGGGAAAGAAGGTTTGGTAGGACATTTTCCTACGTCCTGGGGAAAAAGAAGGCTTAGGATGGTTTCCAGAACTAGGAAAGTCAGTGAAAAAAAGGGCAACATGACATAAATGTCTCGATTGAAAAGATTGTCTCCAGTACAAGGAGAATTACCCAGTGTAGGTTTTGCCCATACTGCTCAAGTCTGAAGCCTGCAGCCACGCTGTACGACGCGCGCCAATGGGCACTAGCGAGAGGGATTCTGCTAACAGACTCAAAAGAGTCTAGAGAAGCACGAGAAAGGAACCAAGAGATATTCCTGCCTATGATTCTATAGAAGCAAGGAATAGTCAGAGGCCTTGGGTTATGACAAAAAAGGAGACAAAAGAGATAACTTCTCTGTGACCTCCTGACGTGTGAGACTCATATAAAAAAATATATGAACTAATTCTTGAAGCCAACATAGAAGTTGGGAAGATGACGGTCCAAGAGGCATCAAGTGCTAGTTAGATGAACGACCAGGTGGGAAAGCAGAATGCTTGTTCTTGCTTCTGACCTTCCTCATTGCTGATCCCACTACAATGGAATGATGCGGAAGTTGGCTTTTCTGAAACCCCGGAGAGGGATGGCAACTGATACAGAACATTCATGGCTGTAGGAAGGCGCAGGAACCTTTAAAGGTGATTCACAAATCATCAGGAGAAGGTCCTGCAAAGACTGATGCAAAGTGACGCATTATGGTTTCCTTTTCTGGAGGATCTTGGTCAAGAGTAGGACCAGGAATAGGAATGGAAAGAAAGGCTGCCATGTCAAAGGAGAAATTTCTGAAAAGAAGGATCTCCCAGAAGAACTATTCCTGGGTAGGCTGAGGTTTGAATGAGCAGCGTGGAAAACACCAGAAGAACTACTGGACTGGTGCATTAAAAAGAATCCTGCCAGATGGAGAACGATACTGACCGTTCTGATTCGCGCAGTTTAGTACTGCGTCGGGCGTTACCGGTAGCGATTCCAAGCTAGGCATAGAAAAGAGCGATGGAAACGATGGAACTGCACGGAAACGATGGCGACACCGGTACCGGCATCGGGGACAGTAATGTCATCGGTAGCAGGGATCGGAGCGTTGTGACCAGAATGCTGGTACCGAGGTAAACCAGCGAGCTTTGGTGATATTCCCCGGTACTGCGTAGGCGGAGGCGAGACATGGATCGGCACGAAAACGAGTCGGGACCAAGTCATCTAGACTGGATATGGATTCAGACTGGGCATCGAATTCCCCCGAGCGTCGGTGGTGGACATCGGCGAGGCCGACTACCTGAAGGTCAATCGGAAAAATCGTATCGATCGGTAACCAAAGGCCACCGAGGAACGACGCCTGGTGAAGAGAGGACACACTCGACAACGGCGCCTGATTTCGGGGTATTACGGTTGAATCCGCTCGAAAGCCGGTAACCACCCCAAAGCATGGCATAGATCAGATGGGGGAAAAGCCCATCAGCGCGGGTGCAATCGGTCGGCCCCGAAGTAACCCAGGGCACCAGATGATGTTCCACGGTGAAAGAGGGTTGAACAATCGACGACCGATGCCGATTGCCGGGGCCCATACGGTACAACCACCCGATACGACGCCGGTATCAACCCCTCGGGTTGGCTGGGATAACAGGAAATCTAGGACAGGGTCGTTTCATCGGATCGGCCCAGAAGGACTACACTGAGGTTGAACTAGCCCGGACGACAATCCCTGGTGAAGAGAGCAGCACCATGGACCACCGGTGCCGATGCCGGGGGATCGGAAACCGCTTCGGAACCGGGCACGAACCCCGCGCATGGCTGGGAAGCAGGGGGGCAAAACCAGTCTGGGTCGGGTCGATCAGGATTCCTCGAAAGGTTACCGAGGAACACAAGACGCCGACCCCACTGGTTGAAGAGTTGGGATCACCTCGACACCGGCTCGCCGATGCCGGGGTGACTCGGACACTGCTCGAAGACCGGCGCACCAACCCCCGCGCATGGGCTGGGAAGCAGAGCGAAACAACGTCTGGGTCGGGTTGATCAGTCACGAACATCGGTACCAGAGGGGACACCAGACGAACGAAACCCCTGGGTGAACGAGTGGAGCAACGCGACACCGGTGCCTAAGAATGCCGGGGGAGCGGGTACCGCTCGACAGCCAGGTACCAAAACCACGCGCATGGCGGGGAACGCAGGGAAAGCCCAGGATGGGTCCATGTCGAGTCGGCCCCGAAGGTACCGAGGACACCAGCTGACGATCCCTCGGTCTGAAGAGGGGACACCTCAAACACCGGTGCCTCACGATGGCCGGCGGGATCGGTATCTGCTCGAAGCGAGATTACCACTCCCCAACGCATGGGCCAGGGATGTTCTGTTGAGGAGTGAACTCCCAGGACACAACCTGAAAACCCCGTAAAATGCTTTGGGATCCGCCCCGAAGACTCCCGCCCGCCGGGGTCTTAGTGCCAATGGGGTCTTGAGGGCGGGGACAAGGCCGGAGCCGTCATCATGCTAGGCTTGAGACCTACCCATCAAGAAATTGGCTAGTTGTAAAAGACTGTTTGTGAGTTACTGATCCTGGAGAGAAGAATAACACCCGCGTCATCACATCAGGAGGAAAAAACGGCATCGAGAGATACCCGAAAAAGGGAAGGTCTTCCCGATACTAAAGCCCGAGGGACCAGGGGAAAAAGGGTCAGACCCCAAACAGGTTAGACACCAGGCACTGGAGTCTAAAAAGAAAACTAAGTTTACGCAGTGAAGGCAGCTTCTTAGGGGAAGAAGGCTCCATGTTGGAAAAGGCCTGTTAGGCCTCAAAAAGATAAAAGAAAAACTGAGGAGAAGTTATTTCTCTAAGTTGGAAAAGAAAAGAATAAAGCACTGTCGGTACCGGTCTCCGCCGGGAAAACACGGCCGCGACCACAGGAAAACAAGAAATGAAGGATTTTTAAGAAAAACGTTTCGGCGGTGACAGGAGGCTCCTGTTGGCTCAGCGGAAAAACGAAAACTGGGGAGAGGCAGTGGGAAAGGCGGGAAGTCACCGCGGGCAGGCGCGAGGGATGCTCCCAAAGGGCTTTCTGATGTGGATGCCTGGGGAGCATTTCCGTGCGGGCTCCGGCGGTGCCGACGTACCCAGATGTGAAGACTCATTTCTGCTTGGTCCTGGAGATACGTTTTAATAAAAGTGCAAATTGTAGATACAGAAATCCCAGGGGCTTTGGAGATGGCTTTGTACCCCTTTTGAAGGTGATGTGTGATCTAATGGATTGTCTGACGGTCTCAGGCAGATCGCTTCTTCACCCATTGTGAAAATGGAAGCGGGAGTGAATGCGGCCATTTTAAACATTAGAGCTCATCATTCATTGGTTGATTCCAGTAATTGTGAATACAGACAATTAATCACAGGTGCAATCTATAATGGTACTGCAATGGGAATGTAGTTATGCTGTTCTGATTTGAAGTGTTTTCTTAGCGTGTCAATAATCATGTCCTGGCAATGGCCCAGTTTTTATACTATTTCCTACTATGTTCTGTTTTAATTGAGTCTTGTTTTATTTTGAGTTATTTTTCTGTCGCAAATGTGTGTGCATATATAGTCCAAAGCCATTTCACTGGCTCCTTTTTGTTTTGATAATATACACATGTTGCCAACATGTGGTGCCAATAATGTTGACTACAACTGTATTTGATATAGCTTGTATTTTGTATGCCATAATTGTACTGCCTATATGGTGAATTTTTGTGTTTTACTCTATTTTGCATGGTGCATTTTTTGTGGGCTTTACATATTTGGTAATGTACAGATTTATAACATAATAAGGATTAGGATTTGTAAGAGGGACCACCTAAATGAAATGTTAAAACAAACACACTTACTTTGGTTTTTCTAATTGGTAAATATTGTCTGCCTTTATAAAAATAGGCTCTCAGAAACTATTCCTAATAGTGCATAAATTTACACCGTATCCAAAGAAGGAGCAATATATCTTGCATGCTAGTCTATGTGTGAACATGTGTGTATTAGACAATACATGCATACATCACAAACATTTATCAAGCTACACTCCTAAGAAGGTCCACCTGCAGAACTGCATAAAAAGGCGCCAATCTTGCAGTGCAGCTATTGTGCAACACTGGCATATGCCACACTGCATATTTTTATAACAACCATTTTTTTGGCAATGTTAAAACATTTTTGGTAAACATGGAAAAAGCTTTACAAAATTCTCCCAACTATGCCTTGCTTTTATAATTATTGCAATTTTTTGTGTGTACACCACTGGAGAGAGGTTTTTAGTCCGGACTTTAGTGGGTTCTATTAAAACTGCTGAATTAAAATTAAAATAAATTAAGCAGTGTTAGGTCGGCTCGATACAGTTGTGGAGACCGACAATGCAGGGAGGATAAGAGAGGGAGACAACTTGGAAAGAAGAAGATCTTGGGGGAGAGAAACTGAAGATCCTGAAAATGTCAGCAACTAAAGCCCCAATGCATAAGATTTAAAGGATGTGAAAAAACGGCGGGAAGGATCTCGGAAAAAGGACACCTCCCTCCCCTGGGGCACCTCCAATCCCAGGTGATCCAGCAGCATATCTTTTATACCTCACCAGCCCTCAACATAGGGATGAAATGTAGAAAGTAAAACCGTCGCCTTTCCCCCTGTAAAAAGCCCTTTCCAGTTTTAGGGATGATTGCGGACCCTTGTTCCCATCCCCGGGAACCCTGATATGCCTTAGGAGACAGGGGCAATGGGGTACAGGAGCGACCACCACTTTACTACTGCCCTGGAGGATGCCTACAGCAAGAGTCACACGCCAATCTATGCATGAACCTTGTGACTCTCAGCAGCAGTACTGTGAGATTACCACTAAGGAGTCAGACAAAAGTCAAACTTGTATAGACAGGCTGCTAGGGATAGGTGGGGATCGTTCCATCTCCCCACTGTTCCCTATACCACATATGGGTGAGTCAAGGGCCTTTGGACACAGCGTAAGGGGACCCAACATGACTTGACTCCGATTGAAAGCCGCAGGACTTCAGCAGGCCTTTGGGAATAGTGGGGGTCTACTTTTACTATATTTTAGCCCTGCATCGAGGACTGGGAGAGAGCGGAAGTTGGACCAACAGGGCAGCAGAGGGCGCTCTTGGAGGAAAGGGGTCCAGAAGGCATCCAAAGCAGGTTCAGTGAGCCCTTTCATTTTCTCAGCCATCTTTGCAGGCTCAAGCCCCACCTGTTGCCAGCCAATATTTGGGGCCGCCCCATCAGCATGCCACACTGTGCTCTGGTGGTTCAGGGGCCTAATCTTTTTTGCCTGGAGGTAGGAGACTCCCACTGACAGTCTAAGGCTGTTTGCAACATATCTATTTGCACATACACAAGCAATTCAGCATGGCATAAAGATTTTGAATGGACAGCAGGCACACTAATGCAGTGTTTTTCAACCTTTTTTGTGCAAAGGCACACTTTTTTCATGAAAAAAAATCACGAGGCACACCCACAATTAGAAAATGTTAACAAAAAATTACCTCTGTGCCTATATTGAAATATATAATAGTAATTTCCCTCTGAATAGGAATCAAACACTTCACACCAACACCCCCCTCCCCTGCTGGTTCACACCAACCCCCCTCACCCTGATGGTTCTCACTCACAGCCAAACCCCCCATCTCCACTGCTTGAGTTCACTCACCCCCACCCCCCTGTCACTTAATCACCCCTCCTGCTGGGTCACTCACTCATTACTTACCCCCCCACCCTGCTGGTTCACTAACTACCATCGCCCCCCCCCCCTTGTTGTTTCACTCACACCCCACCCACCACCTCCACGGATGGTTCACTCCACTCCCCCCCCCCCTTGCTGGGTCACCTACTCACACACCACCTCACACACACCACCCACCCCCTATGGCCCCAAGCCGATGCTTCTGCTTTGTCCAGAGCAGCGGCTTCATACACTTACATTGAAAAGTAAAGGAGAAAACTGTGTTCAGGAGCCCCTCCGGTCATCGCAGAGCTGCCGAGGAAGTGATGTCAGGGGGGCGGGCTCCTCACAGGCTGTTCGTTCCTCCTTGTCAAATTAACTTTTATTGCAGCGAAAGTTAAGTTTTGAAAAGGAAAGACAGCCCTGTGAGGAGCCAGCCACCAGGACATCACTTCCTCGGGCTCCTGCATGATCGGTAGGGCTCCTGACACAGTTTCTCTTTCTTTTTCAAGGTAAGTGTAGTGCAGGACAGCTGCTCGGGGTACAATAAGCAAGAGACCAGCGGCTGCACTGCTATAAGGGAATCGCCCCGGTCGGCGATCGCGTTCGCGCCACAGGACTTCGGCACAAAAAGCGTTTTTTTGGCTCTGTGTGTGCCGTTTCCCAGATCTTGCGGACCAGAGCAAAAAAACCGGCGTTTTCAATGGCCGGTTTAAAAAAACTGGTGCCGGCAAGCCGGCCTGGCCATGGCAAAACCGGCCAGGGCCCGGCTGAAAAACCGGCCGGGGGCAACACTAATTTGTGGAGCTCGAGGCCACAAGGTACGGATGCAATTGGAAGTTTTTTTCCCACGGCACACCAGACAATATCTCACGGCACACTAGTGTGACCTGAGGCACAGTGGTTGAAAAACGCTGCCACTAAGGGACCCTCGACATAAGTTGTATCACACTAATGCGAAACATACTTAAAATAAAAGAAAAAATGAAATAGAATAATGATGAAGCAGATAAAAATAAATTATTATGATGTCTGGTGAAGATGTATGTTTACCCCTGCTAATTGCCTTTCTTTCAATGCTGGTCAGACTAGTCCAGATGGGTGGGCTTAAGCCCTCCCCAAACAAAACAGATGAAAGACAAAGAAACCAAATCTGTCATCCTATATAGAGAGCTGGTGCTAGCTGGATCCACTTCCAACATAGTCATATCAAAGCACACTAGACTGAATATTAACAACTCAAGCGACGAAACCATTAATAACAAGAACTCTATTGTTTTGGAGACCAAAAAATATACCGACCCAAGCACATTGTCTGGAAGAAAAAGAGGACCTTGATAAACTGAAAGAATGGATGCCCACAAGGCAGATGAAATTTAATGTGTACAAGTGCAAAGTTAAGCACTTTTTGGGAAGAACAACCCAAAATAAGGGTACACAATGCCAGGGTATGCATTAGGACCCACCACCCAGGAAAAGGATTTAGGGAGTCATCATGGATACTAAGTTGAAACCATACGCCCAGTGTGAAAGCGGTGGCCAAGAAAAGCAAATACGAAATCATAAGGAAAGGAATGGATGAGAAAACCAAGGATAGATATAATGCCTCTGTATCTGTCCATGATGCAACTGCACCTTGAATATTGTGTGCAATTCTGGTCGCCGTATCTTAAAAAGGATAGTATGCAGAATTAGAAAGATATAGAAAAAGCGCCATCAAAATGGAAAGGGTATGGAAGGATATCCCCTATTCCGAAGCTCTCAGGAAAGGCTTAAAAGGTTAGGGCTCTTCAAATTGGAAAAAAGATGGCTGAAGGGAAAGATGACAGAGGTCTGAAATTAATGAATGGAATGGAACAGGTAAATGTAGACGATTGTTTACTCCATCAAAAAGTAGAAAGACTAGGGGACACGCAATGAAGCTACAATGTAAAACATTTAAGACTAGAGAAAATAGTTTTGCCACTCAAAATGTAATGAAACTCTGCGAATTCGTGAACGGAGGACGTAGTTAAAGCTTTTAGCGTAGATGGGTTTAAAAAAGTTTGAAACAAGTTTCTGGAGTAAAGGTCCATAAAAAACCATTATTAAAGAGAAACCAGGGAAATCCACTGCTTACCCAGGGATAAGCAAGGTGGAACCAGTGTACGTTTTTGGGAATCTGATAGTTACTTCTGACCTGGATTGGCCACTGTTGGAAACAAGATACTGGACTCGATGGGCCTTGATCTGACATCCGTATGGCATTTTTTTTATTTCCAACTGAACAAGGGGGTTTTTTTTTTTGTGCCGTCTCCTGAGACCACCTGACAGTATGAAATCGTCCCCACACACAGGACTCTATAAAGGTGTCAGAAACTGCAGCTTATGAAGAGAAATCTTACCAAATCACTTCCAGACCCCACTGGGTCAGGATTGATTTAGGCCCAACTAGAACAGTTGACCTTCTACTAGTGCTACTGCAGAGTGAAACCCCACTGCTGGCATCCGCATCCTGGGGCTTCCTAAATGATCGAAAGGACTGACAGCAACCATGGTGCCTGCATTACCTATACTTCCAGGAGTCCTTACCACCTGGAACCTCGAGAGGCACCTGGTTTATCCTCTAGTTAGATGATGACGTCCCAGGTCGGCAACCAACTTCTCCAGATTTGCTCAAAAATAAAAAAAGTCTTTCCTTGAAACAGGAACTTGCTGAAGTAGGTCTTCAATCCTGGATCTGCTGATCAATGGTAGAGCCACAAAATCTGCATCACCAGACTATGGAAGAGGATCATCTCCTTGCCAAACTTGCAGACAGGTCATAAAATATTTTCACATATGAAGATCTTGTCAGACTTCAAGAGCACCTATTTCTGACCCCTCTGGAAGCTTGCTGAATCCATCATAGGAAGAGGTTCATAAAAGGCTACCTGCAGGCACATAGAGGAATGATCCTAAAGAATGCTTTAGAAGGGCCCCCACCTTCCTGCCCTGGAAGTCTCAATGTGCCATGTCACTTTCATAGGGAATATTGTCAAATGTAATCACTGCCATGACCAGGGCATCCATCTTGGGTACTTGGAGGGGAGCCTCCGGACGAATATTAGAATGCCATACTCGGATACCACATGCCAGCCAAGATTCTACTCAAGATTATTCAGCAGAGACACCACCATACCTGGAACGACAAAAGGTTGATGTGCAAACAGGGTTCAGGAAAGGGCAAGGAACAAGAGACAAAATCAGCAACGGTGTAAGAACAGGCTGCATACTTTCCCTATACCTCTTTTTATGTATTATGCAGACACAAATCAACAGAGAAGCACGACGGTATGCAAGACAAAAACGAGCGTGTGAACCTTCGCTATGCTGATACCAACATTACTAGCTGAAAGTGATGATGACCTGAAAACATTTGCTTTCTCAAGATCAAGGGAAACATAGTCTTACAAATGGGCGGCCTGCACCATTAATGTAAAGAAGACAAAGATTCTGAAGACTGGCAAAACTCAATAAAGTTCACTTACTGATGGAGGAAGAAATTGAAATTGTGGACAACTTTAACATGCTTGGATCAATTATCAATAAAGAAATGACAATCAGTCAAAAAATCTGACAATGCATTGCTCTTGGCAGAATTGGATAGGAAGGACCTAGACAAGATTCTCAAGAGCAGAGATGTCTCTCTCCATACAAAGATTTGACTTGTTCAAGCCAAGGTATTTTCAATGTCATATGGATGTGAAATAGTTGGACAGTGAAAAAGCATATATGGGAAGTGAAAATTGATGCCTTTGAATTATGGTACTGCAACAATGAATATTGTGTATACCATGGACTTCCTGAAGAACAGTTGAGTACTAGAGGAGATCAAACCTAAGCTTTCTTTAGAAGCGCAGATGACAAGGCTTCAACTTTCTTACTTTGGATGCATCATACGAAAGAGAGAGATCATTAAAGAAAGATAATCCTGCTTGGCAAGGTAGAAGGTCAACGCAAAAAGAGGAAGGTCAGCAATTAAAATAGATCAATACAAGAACAGCAGCGTATGAGTGTCACTCTATCAACAATAGACTGAAGACCGAACACAGTTTAGGCAAACTATTCAAGAAGGTCCGCCATGAGTCGACACAGATTCGAAAGCATTTAACACCAATGGGTCAGACCCAAAGATCAATCAAGCCCCATGTCCCCGTTTCCAACTGTGTCCAATCCAGGTCACAAGTACCTGGCATATCCTAAAAATAGGCCAGGTCCATGGATACTGATCCCCAGATATAAGCAGTGGTTGTCTCTTTGTCTACTTTAACAATGGTTTTTGGACTTCTCCAGAATTTATCCAAACCATTCCTTTACTTATGATGCCTAGCATTCTATTTTGCATTCTTGGCCGCCACTGCACACTGGGTGGAGGGTTTTCAACGTGTTATCCACGATGAGCACCTAAATATTTTCCCCGGGTGGTGGTTGCCTAAGGTGGAACCTTGCATTAGGTAACACACAGGTTGGGTTGTTCTTTCATAGGTGCATAACTTTGCAGTTGTCAACATGAAATTTCATATGCGATTTGAATGTCCAGTCTTCCAATTTATCAAGGTCCTCTTGCAATTTTTCACAATCCTCTTGTGTTTTAAAAACTCTGAATAATTTTGCATCATTTGATTACATCACTTGTTATTCCCATTTACAGGCTCATTTATGAATATGTTAAAAAGCAGGGGACCCAGCACCGATCCCTGAGGTAATCCACTATTCACCTTTCTCCATTGGAAAATTTGGCCATTTAGCCCTACCCTCTGCTTGCTATATTTTAACCAGTTCCTGGATCCACAATAGTACACTGCCTCCAATCCCATAACTTTTTAATTTTGCCAAGAGTCTCTTGTGAGGGATTTCTTAAAGGCTTGCTGAAAATCCAGATACACTATAATTGACTGGCTCAACCTTTGTCTACCTGTTTATTCACACCTTCAAAAAAACAATAACAGATTAGTAAGACAAGATCTTCCTTAGCTAAGCCCATGTTGGCTTTCTACCCCATTGTTGCCAGGTACCGACGTCAGGCTCACGGGTCTTTCATTTCCCAGATCACCCCTTTTTAAAAAAAATGGTCCACATTGGCCACACAAGAGCTCTCACGAAGGTTTCACTTCTCAGCGACTGTAGACAGTCCGCATGGTCTGAAGGGGAAATTACTGGCAACCATCCTCGCACAAAAACAATCCTGTAACATAGTATATGACGGCCAGAGAAAGACCAGTATGGTCCATTCTAGTCTGCCTAGCAAGGCAGCAAGAGTAGGGGCACCTACCAATCGGTGCAGGTCACTCCATACCCATGCCTTTGGTAGGGGTGTACCCCCACCGCTGCGTGTAGGTCACCCTTATTTGTTCAGATATAAGAGATAGTTATGTTTATTTTGATTTTTAGCCTGTTGTTATAAAGGGATCCACTGTGGCTGTCCCAGGCCATTTGGAATTCCGCCCACTGTATTTTCCCCAACCACTTCAATCAGGAAAGGCGTTCCAAGCATCCACCACCCTTTCAGTGAACACGGATTTCATGACAGGCCTTTAAGGTTACCCCCTTACAGCTTCATATTATGCCCCTCTAGTTTTACAGTAACAATGCAGTATTGGACGCCATATATTTTTAAATAAATGTGTGTGCCCACTCTACCTGACAGATAAAATAATGCGCTGAAGGCTCTTGAGGATTGTGTCGCCTGACAGGATCTCTTGTTGTGTTTTGATGATGCTGTTCTTGGCGACTCTCTACTATAACGGCCACTAGGTTTTGACTAATGGATGAGTTGGACCTGTTGTACTGCACACTGAGGACCGAAATGACAAAGAACCCAATGCTTATGGCAGCATGCTCATATGCTGAAGCACAGAATCCCCAATGGACCTAAGAGTGTCGTGGAAGCTGGCCACCATGTGAACGCCAAAGTCGGCCTCCAACCACATGAGTTGCCAAATAACAAAAAACATTATTAGTAGACCTCAGTACTTTTGTTTTTTTTTTGTCCATTTTTATTTTTTGTTTTTTTTTTTTTTTTTTTTTTTTTTTTTTCTTTCCAATTATCAAAAGAGACAAAGAAACACAGGTCCTGCAAAAAAATTTTTTTCGAGAAGCTGCTTTTGGTTATTGACACGTAATACTTTATGTTTTTTGTGCACTGAATCTCGAAAATGACCTCCATTTTGGATAGGACATTCACGTGTCCTGACAATTTATGTAACTATGTTTAAATAAGGCCAATACCTCAAAATAAATGGAAATAGACTTATAAAATTAAAGTTTTATTACAATATTTTCATGAAAATCCTTTTTTGAACTGAAATGAGCCTCACCTATACACACTAAACTCTATTCTTATCCTTGTGAGGCTCCTCTTGGTGCATTTACGGCTTGTTAGTAGCATGCTGGAATGGTCTACCTGAAGCATCCAAACAGTGAGTATGCCAGCAGGTAATGCTCCATTTTCCCTGGTAATAGCCTGTCCATCTCTTTAATGGTCTTGGTGGAATCGTTCACCTTGTTCCTCACTCACAGCTTCCCAAATTTTCAGGAAAGTAGTCAAGGTGGGGACTGGAGGAAGTGCACTTTCAAACTCAATCAGGCAACCTAAAGCTTGAAATGCTTTCAGCATTTCGGCCTACGATCTTTTTGTAGTGGGGATCTTTATTATTTCCTAAAAATTTCTGTACAACTTCTTTAAATGCAATCCACCCTTCTTTTGGAGGATCCGTCAGGGTATATTGACAAACTCTTGATCAACTATAAGCCTTCTAATGTCTGGTCCGCCGAAACACATCTTCCCTCAATTTTGCCTCCGACAGGCCTGGAAACTTGGTGACAAAGTATTTGAAGCATTCGTCCATCTCTTGGAAGTGATTTTACAAAATTGCTTCATCAATCCCAATTTTATGGTTAGCGGTGGTAGAAGAACTTTATGGGAAGGTACCAAAGTTTCTCGGAGGACTGTTTTTCACCGACTGTTAGCACCCTCGGCTGCCAACTCTTCTTGGTCCAGGGAAGTGTCGGTCTAGACTGTCCCATAGACACAGAAAACAAAGGGCATATTGGGTATACCCAGCTTGGTTGCCCGAGCAGCATGCACAAGACCTTCAAAGTCCCCACACACTTGCGACCCATGAGCTTTATATTTAAGTTTATGAAGAACACCAATTACAAGTTCTCGTATGTTTCCTTCAAGTGTACGGAATGACCTACAGGTATAGACAAGCATAAAAACCGTTGTGGAGTAAAACTGCTCTGGAGAATTCTTTTGGAAGAACCTATAAAAAGGCGCCATTGCTCTGAATCATATTGGAGTTTCAATTGGACCCATCAGACCTTCAACATCGATGCAATAAACCAACTTGTCTTCCTGGGCAAATTAAGGAACGAACTCCTTTTCACGATGTGCTGAACCATGAAGATGGACACTCATGGCAACAATAAATTCCTGCTTTTCAGCCTTGATCCGAGTAACTCAGCAGCATCTTTGGGAAGATTCAAGCACTCTTTACCAAATCATTCATATCCTCCTGAGAAAACAATTTTGGTCTTGATTCATCTTCAACGTCAGAACTTGATTCGTCATCTGGTTCAGGTATGACTTCACCTTCATCGGAGCTAGGTATCTCTGCCAAGGTAGCAGGGGGTCTTGGGTACTGGTATATCTATGGCATGGGGGATGGGATGAAGTGCCGAGTGAAGCTGGGGCTCTGAAATGGAATGATTCCATTTGGAATTAAACCCTTTCAAATCGCATGAATAAAAAGAACAGTCCGTAACTATGGTTCTTTTGCTCCTCGCCATACCATAGGAATCCCATAACGGAAAGAGTTTTTCTTACCCTTGAAACCAGTTTCGGAGGTCCTCAACACACCGTTTGCACACTTTATGAGGCGCCAAGACTTTATCTTGATCTCCAATTTTTAGTCCAAAGTATGCAAAGTATAACTTTTTTCACAAAGTCTGTAATATTCTGCTGTTGCTTCAACACTGTATATTGTGATGGATGCAGAGGGCTTAAACGTAGGAGGAAAAGGGGTTTAAAACTACAGCTTTCCTCAAATTGTACACAGTAATGCAGGCAGGGAAGGGGGTAAAGGAACAAGCCCAGAGAAACCTCTCTGCCACAGAAAGGCAGGGAGGAGAGCCACACCCCAGCTCCATGACAACCCGGGGAGCTGCCGTAAGAGGGCAATGGGCGGAGTCAAACCGGACTAGGGCAGCCCAATGCTATTAACCAGGAAGTAACAGAGAGCGTTCGGCTGAGTCTGAGAGAACACAGAAGGAAGAGCAGGAGGAGTTCCTGAGGAGAACAGGAAGTGTTTGTGTGTGAGAGTCAGGACGTGACTCTGACCTGGATTCAGAGAGAAGCCAAGGACGGAGCAACCACTGCCAGGATAGCACACGGTGCTTGGGGAGTTGCCATCCAGACTGCTTAGCAGACACGGAGGTCTCTGGGGAAGCAGTGGAGAAAGCTTCCTGGGAGGGAGAGAGGTCACCACGAACCAGACAGCAAGGAGAAAGCAGGTTAGAAGCTACTTTCATTCTCGTGGGGAGAGGCTGGAACCCTTACCCGAAAAGAGATAGCAGTTGGTCCCTTGAGTCTTTCCTAGCTGCTGTTTGAACAAAGGTTCGGGAGATTGAGCAAGGGAGGAAGTTCTGTATGATAAGCTGCATAAACGTTCCAAGGGCAGGCAGCCTGTTACTAGCAGAAGCTCTGAGAGTAGCCCAGCTGTTCCTATCACCATCAGCTGAGTGTATGCTACGCAGACGGAAGCTAAAGCTAGACCATGCTGAGCCAGAGATAGTGAAGCAGTACAAAGACAGAGACTTGCCTTTTGAACCATAAACCTATAAAAGCCAGACACACTAGAAAGAAGGTTAAGCCAGTGGGTGCCCCTTAAACACTGTCTTAAAGGAGGCTGGTGATTCTAGTAGCTCCTCAGATACCACGAAAGGGAAAGGAATTTATAAGTGAAAACAGCTTAGACACTAATTGGAACAATGGAAAGCCTGTTGATCTGCAGTACCATGATGTGAATCAGAATATATCTGACTCTGAAGTGAAATCAATGCAGTTGGGTTTCACACTAGATCAGATAGCAGCTGTTCTGAGGTGGAGGCCAGACTGTGCTTTGTGTTGTCAAGACCTCCGTTTCTTTCCGGTGAACGTGTTAGATTAATGCTTGTGAGAAGTGCTGAAGAAGTTATGTCATGGCTATTGAGTTTGCACGGAGAGAAAGAACAGTTATTTACCTGTAACTGGTGTTCTCTGGGATCATCAGGAATTATTCCTCAAATATGGGTACGTCGGTACCGACGGAGCCCCGAGCGGGAAAGCTCCCCAGACTTCCCAGAAGGAAGCTTTTGGGACCTCCCACTGCGCATAGCGCGCTGCCTTCCCGCCTTCCTGACCAACTCTCCTCAGTTCGAGTTTACGAGCTGAGACAATAGAGAGAGGAAAGGAAGAGAGAGAGATCGATACAACTCCTAGGGGTGGTGGGTGGGTTGTGAGGACTAATTCCTGCTGTTCCCAGAGATCACCTGTTACAGGTAAGTAACTGTGCTATCTCCAGAGAACAAGCAGCGAATAAAGTCCTCACATATGGGGAGACACTCCCTAGCTAAGATGCCCGGGAGATCCCCTAACGTGGTATGAGAACCTGAAAGGTTCTTCATCATTCCATATTGGAATCTCAGGGCATCCCATTCAGGGAAGGTGGGCTGGAGTTGTTCAAGAATGGAAACAGGTGTCTGGGGACAGCCCTGACCAAACAAGGCCATCCCGGCGGGAGTCCTTGTCAAACCGTACTGGGCTGTAAAGCGTATGAACGACGAGGGCCCAAGTGGCTGCTCGACAGAATTCGGGTCAATGGACACAGAGTGTAGATTGAGCCATAGAGGTGGCCCATGTTGGTGGGGGCCCCTCACGTTGTGAGCGGGGACATGGCCTTCCAGAGAAAGGTTCTTACTCTGGGTAAAGGCCAAGAGATACACCTGAGCAATACCAAGTGGAGAGTGTTCTTTTGGAGAATGGACAGTCCTTAAATGAGAAGGATCAAAGCAACAAAAAGCTGAGAAGGACTTCGATGTTGCTGTGTCCTGTGGAGGTAAATAAGGCCAGGTGAGCTTTTTACAGTATAGAGTATGAAGGTTCCTCTCTGCACTGGATGCATGAGGGGAGCTGAGAAAAGAGCCAGGTAAAATAAAACCTCTTGATTAAGATGAAAAGCGAGACGAGACCACTTTAGGCATTAAAGTGAGGGAATTTGTCCGAAGGACTACCTTATCATGATGGAACCTTGTATAAGGTGGTATTAGCCACTAAGGGCGGCAGTTCAAGATACGGCTAGAGCTTTGAAGTGACTGCAATGAGGAAAGAAAAAGATAACTTGCCAGGAAAGAAGATTTCAAGGAGGTAGTGGCTAAGGGTTCAAAAGGGTGGCTCTTTTCCATAAGGATGACCAAGAACCAAGTTTTAAAGTCCCATGGCCACCGGAGGAGGTCGAATGGGAGGTTTTATTAAAGTTACGGCCTCTCATGAATCTTGCAATAAGAGGATGAGAGGAACCAGGTTGGTCCATTGCATGGAGCTTAAGTGATGCGCAATAGCACTCAAATGGAATCGTACTGAAATTCGGTTTGAGACCTGCAATTGGAGAGATGCAGGAGATATTCCAAAAAGAGAATTCAATGGGAGTGCTAGAGGGTTAAGAACCTTGTGAAGCACACCAAATGGAAAATATTTTCCATTTAAGAAGCGTAAGAACGCCTAGTGGGAAGGTTTCCTATGAGGCATGTAGGATATCCTTCACCTTGCTGCGAAAGATTGAAGTGTTGAAGGTATAGAGGCCGTCAGTAACCAAGCTCTGAGGTGAAGGGACGTGGGGTTTGGGTGCCACAAAAGTCCCCTCCTCTTGAGACAGAAGGGTTCTGGAGCCACGCTCCAAGTCTCAGGGAGGGGGCTTGGGAGAGATGCAGAAGTCGAGGGTACCACACTTGGCCGGTGGCCAGCGTGGAGCTATGAGGATCGTGGCAGCTATGAGAATCATGGACCCTTGATCTCCCCTTGAAGTTTGAACAGAGTCGCGGGAATCAAAGGAATGGGTGGAAAGGCATACAGGAAAGGCACTGACCCCAATGAAGGAGGAAGGCATCCTTGGTCTGAAACTCCCTGACACGGAATTCTGGAACCGAAACCGGCGGAAGTTTGGCATTCCACGGACTTGCAAAAGAGGTCTATGTGCTGGGTTCCCCATTTCTGGAAGATTTTGAGTACCTGATCCGTGTGCAGGGACCATTCGTGTGGACAGCCAGAACTCGACTGAGTCTGTCTGCCCAAGAGTTTGGATTCCTGGAAGATATACTGCCCAGGAGAGGGATTTGATGCTCTCTGGCGACGTGCCCATAATCTTCAGAACGCTTCGTTGCCAAAAGCGACAGAAGACGCGCAGGTCGTCCTTGTTTGTTTATGTAAAAACCATGGCTACTTGATTGTGTGTTCGTGGAATAAGGACTGTCATGTTGTGGAGGAGGGTATGAAAAAACTTTGAGAGCTAGAAAGATTGCTCGAAGTTCCAAGTGGTTGATATGAAGGGTGGTCTCCCTGTGGAGACCAAGTGCCCCTGAGTGGAGAGATCTTGAGAGATGAGCTCCCACCAACCTGTTTGGGAGGCATACTGTTGTGAGGGTGCCACCTGGGGCAGACAATGGTTGAAAGGGGAGCCCCCAACAACGAGATTTTGATTGGATATCCCACCATTGGAGAGACCAAAAGAGACGTTTGGAGTTTGCTATTTGGTCTGAGAGAGCTCCTGATTGCTTGAGTCCCACTGGGTGGATAAAGTCAATATTAGCTGCTCTAATATTGTGAAGGCGAGCATAAGGCACCCACATCGAACTGCTGGAGGCCCTGTGGCCTAATAGTTTGTAGCATCTCTCATGGCAGTCAAGTGGCTTCTGGACTGAGTTTGAGAGGCTAAGTGCACCCTAGACGTTTGGCCACCCCCAAGGGCCTGAGGAAGATAGGCCCTGCCAGTGGTGGTGGTCCAAAACCAGGGCCCCTATGACTTCTAGGGATTTGAGTAGGGGTGGAGTTGGGACTTTGGCAGATTGATCCAAGTCCCAGGATACTGTAGAATTCGCCTGGTGCGCATCCCGGTGCACGTCTGAGCCTCGGGACTGAGACTGGAGCTCGGATGGAGCCAGGTCGTCCAGGTATGGGGAAGAACCAAAAATTCCCCAGGGTGCGTAGAAATGCAGCTACTATTGCCATGCATTTGGTACAATACCCTTGGAGGCAGAGGCTAGGACCGAAGGGAAGTACTCTGTATTGGAAGTGTTTCCCTGGAACAGAAAACCGTGAGGACATTTTCTGTGGGATGGGATGGATGAGTATAATGTGGTGGTACGCATCCTTGAGATCTAGAGAACAAAGCCAGTCCTGACTCTGTAGGTATGGAAGGATGAGTGCCTAGAGAGGGGAGAAAGCATCTTGAAATTCTAACTGTATTAGAAATTTGTTCAATTCTCTGAGGATACCAAAATGGGTCTGTACCCCCCCCCCCTGTTTTCTTGGGAATGAGAAAATAAGGGGAAGTAAAAAACCGGACCCTTGTTGAAGAAGAGGAAACCTCTTAGCTATTGCTTTTTGGGCGAGAAAGATTGGTCAAACTCCTGACCCAACAGGTCTAGGAGAGATGGGGGAGAATTGAAAACTGCTCACCCTGGTATGGGGAGGAATGGTTGGAAGAAACTGTAGTTTGTAGCCCTCTCTTGATGATGGAGAGGGTCCATTGCTCTGCGGTGATTTGCTCCCATCTGGGAGCAAAATGAGTTAACCTTCCTGGAATGGTGAGAGGTTCTGGGTTGTTTTAGAGCCAGATAAGGTTAAGTTCTCTAGTTTTAAGTCAAAAAACACTGAGGGGGTTGGGGACTGATGGGCCGTAGAAGACTCCTGCAGGTTTTGCCCTGGCCTGTGTTAGGACTGTGACGCTTAGGAGCAAAGCGATGTTGCAGAAGATTGTTGGGCCAGTATTTGTGGCAAATCGGGCCTTCTTTGTAGAAAGGCTTTTTTGAAAAGATTTTTCTTGACAGGGGTAGAGGTAGACTTAGAAAAGGTCTATCTAAAGCAGCATGTTTCTGCATCCATTTGGAGTGTGCTTTGATTTGCCACTCCTTACCAAACAGATTCCACCTGTACAGGCCATGCTTCGCCTTCGGCGCCAGCTTAACTGCAAAATTCCCAAACCACTCCTGGACGGCCAGGGGTCTAGGTCAGATGGCCTGGAGCCAAGCAATTCTGCGAGCCGCTATGCAATACCTGAGGCTCATGCTAGCACCTTCAAAGGAGATGCAAAGGCTGCTCTGTTGGAGAACTTTGAAATATCTTGAGGTATGCTCGTAAGCAAAAGAAGGAACCTCCTCCTTTCTATCTCTGGGATTAAAGGGGAGGAAAATGGCGGTATTTTTAATGCAATTTCCTTCAGAAACATGCCCATATAAGAGGCTGTATGAAGTGATTGATTCTGCCAATAAGCATACTTGCTTGGAACGATTTTTCTCCAAAAGCATCCAGAGTCCTACATTCTCTTCCTGGAGGAGTAGAAGAGTGTCTTTTTGTACTCTTGATCCTTTTCATAGCTGACTGCACCACAATGGAGTGGGGCGGGTAGCTGAGTTTTGTGAAACCCAGGAGAAGGGGGGACACGATACATGGTGTCCAGACGACGAGAATGTGGAGATAGGCGTGAGAGGAGTCTCCCATAAGTCCATCATGTGTTCTTGAAGAATTTCATGGATGGGCAAGGTAGACTGCCTTCTTTGGGAACCTTAGAGTATCCTAAAATGTCTAAATTTTTTTGCTCTAGGTTACCACTTTTTCAGAGGATACTCGACAATAGAAAGACCTTTAGCTACTAATTCCAATGATGAAGTCTTGAAAGGATACATCCTCTGGAGGAGACATTCTCAGTTTTGGAGAAGAGGCGCTCCTCAGGTAGAGTAAGGGATACTTCAGCAGAGTAATGCTGATGAATCAGGAATCATCAGAAGACTCGAAAGTATCGTCTGTTTTGCCTTCCAGGGATCGATAAAGCGTATCGACCGGTATCGACATCGGGGGTACCCGGAACCGTGATCGGTATCGGGAAAAACCCCGGAACCAGGAACCGGAATCGGTATCCTGGTACGTGTGAGAAGGCATGGGTACCGGTATCGGTTGTGGTACCGGAAACCGGAGTCGGTACGCCAGGGTGCGGTACCGAGGGGCGTCGCAGCCTTAATAAAAGCCAGAATGGCCTGCTGCATGAGATTGAACTGTGTGATCCTGGACGCCACGACTGTCTGGATGTCGGTTACTGGATGAGTGAGCCGGTAACCCCAGAGCAGTCTAACAGGTGATCGGTCGAGGCCGTTGCCATCGATGTCAACCTGGAACCCCATAGGAGGAGCTTTGGAAGCCGGAGCTTCCGCCGGGGGTTGTTTGGCTCGGGGCCAGGGTCCTCAGGGTCAAGCCCAGGGGTAGCTCGATACTTAGAGCGGAGATTTGCCCTTTGAGGGCCTGCCAGAGGAATGTTTGGTTACCTGAGATTCCAAATTTTTTCATAGGGAGAGGAAGACCTGCGAAGATGTCGATGCTGGAGTATCTGTAGAAAAAGCATGTGAAACTTGGCTGCCCGCGTTCTGTAAAGCCACGTTTAGACATCAAAGAACAGGATGGGCAATCCGGAATGGAATGGTTCAGGCCCCAAACATTTAAGACACCATTCATGGGGTCTGTGATCTGAAATAGTACCGCTACACTTGGTGCAGTTTTTAAAACCAAGAAGGCTGTTTCTCCATGAGGAGAGGAATTTAGTGAAGGCCTAGAGGCCTCACGAACAAACACACCAAGTGGGGGAAAAATTTCCCAACTTGGTGGGTTGGTTCTGTGAGGCATCATGGGCCTCACTAAATTCTCCCTCATGGAGAAACAAGCCTCTGGTTTAAAAATGCACCAAGTTGTAGCGGTATAATATTCAGTCACAGACACCTTCATGAATGGTGTCTTAAATGTTTGGGGCCAGACCATTCCATTCCGGATGCCCATCTGTTCTTGGATGTCTAAACGGGGCTTTAAGAGAACCGGGCAGCCAAGTTTCAACCATGCTGTTTTCTACAGATCACTCCAGCATCGACATCTTCCAGGTCTTCCTCTCCTGAGGGATCTCAGGGTAACCAAACATTCCTCTGACAGGTCACACAAAGGGCAAACTTTCCCTCTAAGTATCGAGATAACCCTGGGCTTGACCCTGAGGGACCCTGCCCCAGCCAAACAACCCCGGCGGGGAATGCTCCGGCTTCCAAAGCTCTCCCTATGGCGGTTACAGGTTGACATCGATGGCACGTGGCCTCGAACGATCACCTGTGAGACTGGCTCTGGTGTGGTACCGGCTCAATCATTCCGGTACCGACATATCAGACAGTCTTTGGGGCATCCATGGATCATAGAACAGTTCAAAATCCATGCAGCAGGCCCATTCTGGCTTTTATTAAGGCCTGCGACGCCATCGGTACCGCACCCTGCCGCGGTACCGAAATACGCGTCCGGTACCAACAACCGATTAACCGGGTACCCATGCCTTCCACAATCGACCCGAATACACGATTCCGGTTCCCGGATTCCGGGGTGTTCAGTCACGATACCGATTTCCAGGTTCCGGGTACCCCCGATGTCGATACCGGTCGATACGCTTAAGCGCTATCCCTGGAAGCAAAACAGACGAGCTACTTCGAGTCTTCTGATGATTCTGACTCATCAGATGACTCTGCTGAAGGAGTCCCTTACTCTATCCCCCTGAGGAGGACCTCTTCTCCAAACAGAGGAGAAATGTCTCCTCCAGAGGATTTATACTTTCAAGACTTCATCATGAAGTATAGGCTAAAGGTTCTTTCTATTTCAGTATCCTCTGAAAAAAGAACCTAGAGCAAAAAAGTTAGACCTTTTAGGATACTCTAAGGGGTCCCAAAGAGGCAGTCACCCTGCACACATCCATGAAAGTTCTTTCAAGAAACAAAACAAAAAATACAAAAAAAACACATGATGGACTTATGGGACGAACCTCTCACCCTATCTCCACATTCTCGTAGTCATGGACACACATGTATCGTGTCCCCCCTTCTCCTGGGTTTCAAAAAACTCAGCTCCCGACCAACCCCATTGTGGTGCAGTCAGGCTATGAAAAGGCATCAAGAGTACAAAAAGACACTCTTCTACTCCTCCATGGAAGAGAATGTAGGACTCTGGATGCTTTTGGTAGAAAAATATTCCAAGCAAGTATGCTTATTGCCAGAATCACACTCATACAGGCCTCTATATGGGCATGTTTCTGAAGGAAATTGCATTGAAAAATACGCCATTTTCTACCCTTTATCCCAGAGGATAGAAAGGAAGGAGTTCCTTCTTGTCTGCTGATGCATACCCAAGATATTTCAAAAGTCTCCCAACAGACGCAGCAGCCTTTGGACTCCTTTGAGGTTGGCTAGCAGAGCCTCAGGTTATTGCCATAGCGGGCTCGCAGAATTGCTTGGCTCCAGGCCTCCTAACCTAGAACCCTGGGTCACGCGATATGGGTTGCGGAAATTTGCCCTGTACAGGTGGAGGGAATCTGTTTGGTAAGAAGCTGGCAAATCAAAGCCACTCAAATGGGATTGCAGAAAATGCTGCTTTAGATTAGACTTTCTAAGGTCTAACCTCTACCCCTGTCAAGAAAAAAAGTCTTTCAAAGCAAGCCTTTCTACAAGAAGGCCAGATTGCCACAAATATGGCCATCAACAATCTTCTGAAGCTACGGCTTTACTCCTAAGCGTCAGCAGCCTAAAAACAGGCAGGGCAAAACCCTGCAGGGGGCTGCTACAGCCACAGACAGTCCCCAACCAGCCTCGGAGGGTTTTTTGAGATTAATAAATAGAGAACTTAAACCTTGTCCTGAAGACTCTTTGAAAACAATCGTCAGAACCTCTCATCCATCTCCCTGGAAGGTTAAGGTAACTCATTTGCTCCCAGATGGGAGGCCAAATCCCCTCAGAGCAGATGGACCTCCCTCTCTATCATCAGAGAGGGCTACAAACTACAATTTCTCCAACCTTCCTCACCATACCAAGGTGAGAATGTTTCAGATTCAGTCCCCCATCTCTCCTAGACCTGTTGGAGCGTCAGGGGGTGACCACTCTTCTCGCCCAAAGAGGCAATAGAAGAGGTTCCTCTTCTTCAACAAGGGTCAGGTTTTTACTCCCCTTATTTTCTCATTCCCAAGAAAACACGGGGGGGTACAGACCCATTCTGGGATCTCAGAGAATTGAAACAAAATTTCTATGCAAGGAGAAGGAAATTCTCAAGATGCTTTCTATAGGTACTCTCCTTCCATACCTACAGAAGTCAGGACGCGCTTTGTTCTATAGATCTCAAGGATGCGTTCACACATTCAGACTCATTACACATCCATCCCACAGAGAAAATTCCTATCGGTTTCTGTTCCAGGGGAAAACAACTTCACAATACAGCGTACTTCCCATTCGGTCTGCTCTGCTCCACGGGTATTACCAAAGTGAATGAGCAATAGTAGCTGCATTCCTACGCGACCCTGGGAATTTTTGTACTTCCCATACCTGGACGAATGGCCTCATCCGGAAGCTTCCAGCTCAGTCCGGAGGCTCAGACTTCCCGGATCGCACCAGGCGGAATTCTAACAGTATATGGGACTTGTAATACAATATGCCAAAAGTCCC
Organism: Ichthyophis bannanicus; assembly: GCA_033557465.1. NCBI lineage: Eukaryota > Metazoa > Chordata > Amphibia > Gymnophiona > Ichthyophiidae > Ichthyophis > Ichthyophis bannanicus. Next base: position 510,096,468 of record CM066038.1, on the reverse strand, counting down.
AACTCACCCCTACTCAATCCCTAGAATGCATAGGGGCATGGTTGGATACCACCACTCGCAAGGGGCCTATCTTCCTAAGGCCCCTAGTGCCAACGTCTGAGTGAACTTGGCCCTCTCAGACATCACGTCCAGGAAGCCACTTGACTGCACAGAGAGATGCTACAACTAGTAGGCCACATGGCCTCCACAGTGGCAATGTGGATGCCTTATGCTCGCCTACATATGAGAAGAGCTCAATGGACTTTATCCACCACAGATGGGGACTCAAGGGCATCTTCAGGAGCTCTCTCAGGACCAAATAGCAAAACTCCAAACGTCTCTTTTGGTTCTCTCCAATTGGTGGATTATCCACTCCAAAATCTGTTGTTGGGGGGGCCCCTTTCAACCATTTTGTATGCCACCAAGATACCCTCCGACAATAAGATGCCTCCCAAACAGGTTGGTGGGGCTCAATCTTCAAGATTGCTCTCCACTCAGGGCACTTGGTCTCCAACAGGAGACACCCTTCATATCAACCACTTGGAACCTTGCGAGCAATCTTTCTAGCTCTCAAAGTTTTTTCATTACCTCCTCAGCAACACATTGACAGTCCCTTTAATTCACACGGACAATCAAGTAGCCATGTTTTACACTAAACAAACAAGGAGGGGACTGGCTCTCTGTCGCTTTGCAAAACGAAAGGCTCTAAGATTATGGGCCTTCGACAGAGAGCAATCAAATACAATCTCTCTGGCAGTTATATCTTCCAGGAATCCACAAAACTCTTGGGCAGGGACAGGACTCATTAAGTCGAGTTCATGCTTCCACACGGAATGGTCCCTGAACATGGATTCAGGTTACGTCAGAATCTTTCCAGCAAATGGGGAACCCACCAGACATAGACCTCTTTGCAAGTCCGGGGGAATGCCAAAACTTCCCCGGTTCTGTTTCCAGAATTCCGTTCTGTCAGGGAGTTCAGAACAAGATGCCTTCCTCCTGCATTGGGGTCAGGGTTGCCTGTACTGCCTTGCCACCCATTCCTTGATTCCCAAGACTCTGTTTCAAACTTCAAAAGGGATCAAGGGGTCAATGGATCCTAATAGCTCCACGTCTCAGAGCTCCACGCTGGCCACGCCAAGGGGGGTACCCTCTACTTCTGCATCTTTCCCAAGCCCCCTCCCTGGAATTGGGAGCGGCTACAGACCTTCTGCTCTCAAGGAGGAGGCGGACTTTGTGGCACCCCCCCCCAAACCCCAAGTCCCTTCAACTCAGAGCTTGGTTACTGAAGGCCTAGACCTTCAAACACTTCAATCTTTCGCAAGCCAAGTGAAGGATATCCTACACGGCCTCTAGGAAACCTTCCACTAGGCGTTCTTACGCTCCTTGATAAAAATGGAAAAGATTTTCAATTTGGTGTGCTCCAAGGGTCTTAACCCTATGGCACTACCCGTTTTGAATTCTCTTTTGGAATATCTCCTGCATCTCTCCAATGCAGGACTCAAAACAGAATACGCATTCAGTAAGAGTCCATTTGAGTGCTATTGCGGCATTCACACTTAAGCCCATCAATGGACAACCTGTTTCATCTCATCCTCTTATTGCAAGAATTCATGAGAGGATCTTAACCTTAACTAAAACCTCCCATTCGAACCTCCTCCGGTGGCATGGGAATCTTAAACTTGGTTCTTGGTCAGACTTTATGAAAGCCACCTGGTTGAAACCTTAAGCCACTACCTCCTTGAAATTTCTTTCCCTGGAAGGGTATTTTCGTCATTGCAGTCACTTCAAGCTCGCGGCATTGCATCAGTGAACTGCAAGCGACTTAGTGGCGAATCCACCTTATACAAGGTTCCATCATGATAAGGTAGTCCTTAGGACCAAATCCACACCTTTATGCCTAAAGTGCGTTACTCGCATGTTCATCTTAATCAAGAGGATTTATTTACCTGTTCTCTTTTCCAGCTCCTCAGTGCATCCAATGCAGAGAGAAAACCTTCATAATCTGGACTGTTTAAAAAGGAGCTCTGGCCATTTTATCCTCCACAGGACACAGCAACATCGAAAGTCTTCTCAGCGTTGTCGTTGCTTTTGATCCTTCTCATTTAGGACTTTCCAGTCTCCAAAAGAACACTCTCCAATTGGATTGCTCAGTGTATCTAGTTTACTTACCAGAGTAAGAACCTTTCTCTTGGAAGCCATGTCACCAGCACAGAACGTGAGAAAGCGGCCCATGGCCACCTCTATGGACTCATCTAAACATCTGTGTACATTGACCAGATCGGTCGAGACCCGCCACCTTGGGCCTCGGCTTCATACCTTTACAGCCCATTACTGTTTGGACAAGGACTCCCGCCGGGATGCCTTGTTTGGTCAGGCCTTGTCCTCAGACACCTGTTCCATTCTTGAACAACTCCATGCCCACCTTCCATGAATGGGATGCCTGAGATCCATAAGGAAAAGATGAACGAAACCTTTCAGGGTCAGGGTCTCATACCCTTTAGGGGATCTCCCCGGCATCTTAGCTAGGGGGAGTCCCCATATGTGAGGACTTATTCTGCTTGTTCCTGGAGATAGCCACAGTTACTTACCTGTAAACAGGTGATCTCTGGGAACAGCAGGAATTAGTCTCTCACAACCCAACCCACCTCCCCTAGGCAGTTTGTAGTCTAATATCTCTCTCTTCCTTTACTATCTCTATTGTACTCAGCTATAAACTCTTTTTTTCCTGAACTGAGGAGAGAGGTTGCGTCAGGAAGGCGGGAACGGCCAGCGCGCATGCGCAGTGGGACACCGGTCCAAAAGCTTTCCTTCTGGGAAGCTGGGAGAGCTTTCACGCTAGCGGGCTCCGTCGGTTACCGAACGTATAACCAATATGTGAGGGACCTAATTTCCTGCTGTTCCCAGAGATCACTCTGTTACAGGTAAAGCTAACTGTGGCTTTCTCATCCCCGTGCAAAACTCGCATATCGAAGCTATGAAAATAACTTCTCAGCACGGCTCAACAGAAGCCAATTACATGATAACAGCTTCAACCTCTCTGACAACACAAAGGACACAGTCTTGCCTCCATCTCAGACACACGCAGGTCTACTCTGATATAGTTGAACCCCAAACTGCATTGATTCAAATTCACGAGTCAGATAAATTCTGATTCCACATCCAGGGGTACTGCAGATCAACAGGCTCCCATTGTTCCAAATGGTGTATAAGCTGTTTTTCACTTCATAATGCCTTTCCACTTCGCTCGGTATCTGAGAGCTACTAGAATCACCAGGCATCCTTTAACGAAAGTGTTAAGGGAATCCAACTGGTGCCTTTAACCTTCTTCTAGGGTGTTGGCTTTAATAGTTTGGTCAAAAGTGCAAAGGTCTCTGTCGTTGTACTGCTTCAACTATATTCTCTGGCTCAGCAGGGCTCTAGCTTTAGATCCGTATGCGTAGCATACAAGCAGCGATGGGCGATAGGAACAGTGTTCTGGGCTACTGCTCATGAGCCCCTTTCTGCTAGGTAAACAGGGATACCTGCACTTGGGAAACGTTCTATGCAGCTGAGTCATACAGAACTGGTATCCTTGCTCAATTCTCCCACCTTTGTTCACCGGCATCTAGGAAAGACTCCAAGGGGAACCAAACTGCTATCTCTTCTGGGTAAGGGTTCCAGGCGCTCTCCCCACGAGAGATGAAAGTAGCTTCTAACCTGCTTCTCCTTGCCTGTCTGGTTAGTGGGTGACCTTCTCTCCAGCACAGGAAGCTTTCTCCACCTATTAACCCAGAGACATCCGTGTTATCTAAGGCCAGTCTGGAGGGCAAATACCCAAGCCCCGTGTTGCTATTTCCTGCCAGGGGGTGCTCTTCCTTGGTCTTCTCTCTGAATCCAGGTCAGAGTCACGATCCTGGATCTCTCACACGACAAAACACACTTCATGTTATCTCAGGCAACTTCCTCCTGCCTTCCTTCTGTTTCTCTCAGACTCAGCCTAAACTCTCTCCTGGTACTTCCTGGTTAAGAGCATTGGGCCCGGCCCTAGCCGGTTTGACTCAGCCCACTTGCCTCTTACGGCAGCTCCCCGGGTTGTCATGTGAGGGGGGGTTGTGGGGGACTCTCTCCCTGCCTTTCTGTGCACGAGGCAGTTTCTATGGGCTATTGGTGCTTGAACCCCTTCCAGGCCTGCATTACTGTGCCACATTTGAGGAAAGGACTGTTGTAGTTTCAGTTAAAACCCTTTTCCCTACCGTTTCAAGCCATCTGCCTCCATCACAAGATACAGTGTGTTGAAGCAACAGCCGAATATTACAGTACTTTGTGAAAAACGAACAAAAAACAAATAGAATACCAAAACACAAAACAAAAAACAACAAAAAAAAAAAGTTATTACTTTGCATACGTGGTACGAAAAAATTGCGAGATCAAGATACAAGTCTGGGCGCACTATCTAATAAAGTGTGCAAAACGGCTGTGTTCTGAGGGACTTGCCGTGAAACTGGTTCAAAGGAGTAAGAAAAAAATCTTTCCGTTATGGGAGTTGCCTCACCTATGGTTGATGGAGAGAGCATAAAGAAACCATAGATGACGACTGTTACTTTATTGCATGCTGATTTGAAAGGGTGTTAATTCCAACATGGGACAGCATTTCCATTTCATACCCCAATTCTTCACTCGGCAATTCATCCCATCCCCCCAATGGCAGTAGATCTATTACCAAGTACACCAAGCCCCCTGCTCCCTTGGGAAGACGATACCCTAGCTCGCTGAAGGTGAAGTTTACCTTGAACCAGCTGAGCGGAACTCAAGTTCTGATCTTTGACACAGATGATGACAAGACCAAAATTGTTTTCATCAGAAAGGAGGACGCTGAATCTGATTTGGTTTAATGACGGCTTGGAATTCTTCCTTCATAAGCATGCTGCTGAGCTTAAACTCGGCATCAAAGGGCTGAGAAAAGCAGGAAATTTATTGTTGCCAGAGAGTGTCATCTTCATGGTTCCAGACCATCGTGAAAAGGAGTGCGTTCCTTACTTTGCCCAGGAAAGGACAAGTTGGTTTATTGCAAGCGATGTTGAAGGTCTGAGGGGTCAATGTAAAAGCCAATATGATTCAGAGCAAATGGCGCCTTTTTAGAGTTTCTTCAAAAAGAAGGTCTCAGAGCAGTTTTACCTCCACAACGGTTTTTATGCTTCTATACCTGTAGGTCATTAGTAAAACTTGAAGGGAAACCTACGGCAGACTTGGAAATTGGTTCTTCATAAACTTAAATTATAAAGGACCATGGTTGGCAAGTGTGTGGGGGACTGTGACGGTTCTTCGTGCATGCTGACGGGCACAAGCTGGGTATACCAAATATCCTTGTTTTCCTGTGTCATATGGGACAGTCGAGACCGACAAAATGCACTGGACCAAGAAGAGGTGGCAGCCGAGGGTGCTAACAGTCAGGTGAAAAAAAACTACGAGAAAACTTTGTGGTACCTTCCCATAAAGTTCTTCTACCAATCTCCACATAAAATTGGGATTGATGAAGCAATTTTGTAAAATTCACTTCCAAGAGATGGAGAAATGCTTCAAATAACTTGAGTCCAAAAGTTTCCAGGCCTGTCGGTGGCAAAATTGAGGGAAGATGTGTTCGTCGGACCCGACTTTCGAAGGCTTATAGTTGATCAAGAGTTTGTCAATACCATGACGGATCATCAAAAAGAAGGGTGGATTGGCATTTAATGAAGTTGTACAGAAATTTTTAGGCAAGAATAAAGATCCCCACTACAAAAAGACGCGCTGGACGAATGCTGAAAGCATTTCAAGATCTTGGGTTGCCTATGACGAGTTTGAAAGTGCATTTCCTCCAGTACAACCTTGACTACTTTCCTGACAATTTGGGGAGCTGTGAGTGAGGAACAAGGTGAACGATTCCACCAACCACATTAAAGAGAGGGAAAGGAGCTACCCAGGGAAAATGGAGCATTACAATGATTGGAGACTACTGTTGGCATGCCTCAGAGAGAAATTCAAGATGCTACTCACAAGCGTTAAATGCACCAAGAGGAGCCTCACAAGGAAGAAGAATAGAGTTTAGTGTGTATAGGGTTAGCTCATTTCAGTTCAAAAAGGATTTTCATGAAAATATTGTAATAAAACTTTAATTTTATAAGTCTATTTCCATTTATTTTGCGGCATTGCCCGTAATGTAAACAGGAGTGAACATCAAAATTGTCAGGAAAAGTGATGTCCTATGACAAAAGGGAGGTCATTTTCCGATTCAGTGCACAAAAAACATACAGATTACGTTGGAATAACCAAAAACAGCTCTCGAAAAAAATTTTTTTTGCAGACCTGTGTTATTTGTCTCTTTGGATAATGTGACGAGACTGAGGTCATAATAATAATGGTTTTTTGGTATTTGGCAACTCATGGGTGGCCGGAAGCTGACTTTGGTTCACATGCGTGGCCAGCTTCCAAGACACTCTTAGGGCCATTGGGGGGTGCTGTGCGTCAGCATATGAGAATGCTGCCATAAGCATTGGGTTCTTTGTCATTTCGCGGATCAGTGTGCAGTACAAAGGGAAAACTCCAAGCAATTAGTCAAAATAGGTGGCCGTATAGAGTGGCAAAGAACAGCATCAGTCCAAAAACAAAAACAAGATAGCCTGACAGGCAAACAAACGCAAGAGCCATCAGCGCAATATTTGATCTGCAGGGAGAGTGGGCACACACATTTATTTAAAATATATGGCGTCCAAAAATGCCTTTTTACTGTAAAAACTAGAGGGCATAATATGAAACGCTGGAAAGCGGGAGTAAAATGCAAAGGCAATGTCAGGAAATACGTTTTCACTGAAAAGGTTGGTTGGAGGATTGGAACGCCTTCCTGAGGGGAAGTGGTTGGGGAAAGAAAATACAGTGGCGGGAAGTCAAAAATGGCCTGGGACAGACACAGTGGATCCCTTTATAACAACAGGATAAATCAAAAATCAAAATAAACAGAAAACTATCTCTGATATCTGAAACAATAAGGGTGACCTACACGCAGCGTTGGGGACAACCCTAAAACAAAGGCAATGGGGAGGGGTGACCTGCAACAGAGTGGTAGGTGCACCTAATCTTGCTGCTTTGCTAGGCCAGACTAGATGGACCATAATGGTCCCTTTATATGCCGTCATATACCTATGCTTACAGGAGTGTCTGTGAGAGGAGGGTTTCCAGGAATTCCCCTTCAGACAATGATGAAGTGTTTACATGCTGAGAAGGGAAAACCTTAGTGAGCAGCTCTTGTGTGGCCAATATGTAACACCAGTTTTTTAAAAAGGGGTGATCTGGGAAAATTACAGACCGGTGAGACTGACGTCGGGTACCAGGCAAAATGGTAGAAAGCCCACATGGCTTTAGCTAAGGAAGATCTTGTCTTACTAATGTGTTATGGTTTTGAAGGTGTGAATAAAACGGTAAGACAAAGGTGAGCCAGTCAATTATAGTGTATCTGGATTTTAAGAAAGCCTTAAGAAGATCCCTCACAAGAGACTCTTGGCAAAATTAAAAATTTATGGGATGGGGACGGCAGTTGTATCTATTGTGGATCAGGAAATGGTTAAAAGATAGCAAGCAGAGGGTAGGGCTAAATTGGCCAAATTTTCCAATGGCCGAAAGGTGAATAGGGAGAGTCCCTCAGGGATTCTGTGCTGGGTCCCCTGCTTTTTAACATATTCATAAATGACCTGTAATTGGGATAAATCAACAAGTGATAGGTATATCAAATGATGAAAAATTATTCAGAGTTGTTAAAACACAAGAGGATTGTGAAAATTGCAAGAGGACCTTGATAAATTGGGAAGACTGGACATTCAAATCGCAGATGAAATTTAAGGTGGACCAACTGACCAAAGTTATGCACCTCGAAAGAACAACCCAAACTGTGGGTACATAATGCAAGGTTCCACATTAGGAACCACCAACCAGGGAAAATATTTAGGTGTCATCGTGGAGAAAAACACGTTGAAACCCTCCACACAGTGTGCAGTGGCGGCCCAAGGCAAATAGAATTGATAGGAATCATAAGGAAAGGAATGGTTTGGATAACATTCTGGAGAAGTCCAAAAACCATTGTTAAAGTAGACAAAGAGAAAACCACTGCTATCATATCTGGGGATAAGTAGAATGGAAATGGCTATATTTTAGGATATGCCAGGTACTTGTGGACCTGCTGGACACAGTTGGAAACAGGACATTGGGGCTTGAATGGATCTTTGGTTGGACCCAGTGGTGTTAAATGCTGTCGAATCTGTGTCGACTCATGGCTGACCTTCTGGATAGTTGTCCTAAACTGTGTTCGGTCTTCAGGTTATTGTTGATTAGAGTGACACTCATAGCTGCTTTTATGGTATTGATCTATTTTATTGCTGACCTTCCTCTTTTGCGTTGACCTTCTACCTTGCCAAGCATGATATCTTTCTTTAATGATCTCTCTCGTAGGATGATGCATCCCAAGCTATGATAGTTCAGGACTTGTCATCTGAGCTTCTAAAGGAAAGCTTAGGTTTGATCTCCTCTAGTACTGAGCTGTTCTTCAGGAAGAAAGTCAATGGTATACACAAATATTCATTGCCAGTACCATAATTCAAATGCATCAATTTTCTTCCCATATATCTTTTTCCACTGGTCCAACGGTCACATACATACTGACATTGAAAATACCTTGGCTTCTTGAACAAGTCAAATCGTTGTATGGAGAGAGACATCTCTGCTCTGGAGAATCTTGTATAGGTCCTTCTAGCCATTCTGCCAAGAGCAATGCATTGTCAGATTTTTTGAAGGCTTGTCATTTCTTTATTGACTACATCCACAGCAGGGTTAAAAGTTGTACACAATTACAATCTCCGTCTCCATCAAGCAATGAACTTATTGATTTTGCAAGTCGTTCCGAATCTTTGTCTTCTTTACATTAAGGTGCAGGCCCCATTTTAAGACTAGGTTCCTGCATATTGAGAAGCAAAAGTTTCAGGTCATCATCACTTTCAGCTAGTAATTTGGTATCAGAATCGGCAAGGTTCCCAAACTCGGGTGGTTCTATCATAACAGTCGGCTGCTGTTGATTTGTTATGCATATAAATAAAAGACGGATAGGAGGCGCGGCAAAAGGGAGATAGAGGGAAAGTATGCAGCCTTGCGGTACACCTTTTGCTGATTTGTCTCTTGTTCCTTGCCCGTTCCTGAACCCCTGTGTTTGCCACATCAGACAATTGTTCTCGTTCCAGGTATGGTGGTGTATATGCTGAATTAAGCTGGAGTAGAATCTTGCTGGCATGTGGGATCCAGTATGGCATTCTTATATTCTTCAGGATTGCTCCCCGCCAAGTACACCCAAGATGGGATGCCCTGGTCATGGGCAGTAGATACATTGGACAATATTCCCTATGAAGGGGGCATGGCACATTGAGACTTTCAGGGCGAGGAAGGTGGGTGGCCCTTCTAAAGCATGCTTTTAGATCATTCTCTATGTTGCTGCAGGTAGGAGGTTTCGGAACTCTTCCTATGATGGATTCTTCAGCTTCCAGAGGGGTCAGAGATAGGTGCCTCTTGAAAAGATGACACAAGATCTTAATAGGTGATAAATATTTTATGACCTTATCGGCAATTTGGCAAGGAATGTCTCTTCCATAGTCCGGGGACGCAGATTTTGTGGCTATACCATTGATCAGGCAGATCCAGTATTGAAGACCTACTTCAGCAAGTTCCAGTTGCAAGGAAAGACTTTTTTTTTTTTGAGCAAATCTGGAGAAGTTGGTTGGAGACATGGGACGTCAGCATTCACTAGGAGGATAAACCAGGGCCCTCTAGAGGTTCCAGGGGGTAAGGGCTCCTGGAAGTATAGGTTAAGCAGGCAACAAGGGGTGCTGTCAGTCCTTTCGATCATTTAGGAAGCCCCAGGATGCTGATGCCAAGCAAGGGTTCAACTCTGCAGTAGCACTATTAGAAGGTCAACTGTTCTAGTTGGGCCTAAATCATCATGAGCCAGGGGGTGGGGTCTGGAAGTGATTTTGGTAAGAGTTCTCTTCATAGCTGCCGTTTTCTGACACCTTTATAGAGTCCGTGTGTGGGGACGGAGTTCAGACTGCAGGTGGTCCAGGAGGCCGGCACACCTTGTTCAGTTGGAAATAAAAAAATGCCTTACTGAGGTCAGATCAAGGCCAATCGAGTTCCAGGGATCTGTTTTCAACAGTGGCCCAAGACAGGTCCAGAAGAATACCTATCAGATTCCAAAAAACGTACAACTGGGTCCACATTGCTTATCCCTGGGGAAGCAGTGGATTTCCCTGGTTCTGTGAATAATGGTGTCTTATGGACATTTACTCCAGAAACTGTTTCAAACTTTTTTCAACCCATTCTACGCCAACAGCTTTAACTACGTCCTCCTAGTAACGAATTCCAGAGTTTCATTACATGGGAGGTGGAACAAATATTTTCTCTAGTCTTAAATGTTTTACATTAGTAGCTTCATTGCGTTGTCCACTAGTCTTTCTACTTTTGGATGGAGTAACACAAGCGATCTACATTTACCTGTTACATTCCATTCCTTAACTTTCAGACCTCTGTCATCTTTCCCTTCAGCCATTCTTTTTCCAAGTTGAAGAGACCATAACCTTTTAAGACTTTCCCTCATAGGGAGATCCTTCCATAACCTTTACCATTTTGATGGCGATTTTCTATATCTTTCTAATTATGCTATATCCTTTTTGAAGATACGGCGACCAGAATTGCACACAATATTCAAGGTGCAGTGTGCATCATGGAAGATACAGAGGCCATTATAATAATACTGGTTTTATTCTCCCATTCCTTGCCTTATGATTCGTTATTTGCTTTCTTGGCCACCGAGGCACACTGGGCGGTAGGGTTTCAACTTATTATCCATGATATGACTATAAATCCTTTGCCTGGGTGGTGGTTCCTAATGCAGAACCTTGCATTGTTGTAAAACATTAGTTTGGGTTGTTCTTCACAACAGTGCCTAACTTTGCAATTGTCCACATTAAATTTCATCCTGGCCCAAAATTTGGGCACCCAGTCTTTCAGTTTATCAAGGTCCTCTTGTTCTTCCAGACAACTGGGCTTGGGTCGGGATATTTTTGGTCTCAAAACAATAGAGGTCTTTGGTGATTAATGTTTCGTCTATTGAGTTGTTAATATTCAGTATAGTGTGCTTTGATATGACTATGTTGGAAGTGAATTCCAGCTTGCCCACCAGCTCTCTATATAGGGAGAAAGATTGGGTTTCCTTGGTCTTAAAAGCTGTGGTTGGGAGGCTTAAGCCCAACACATCTGGACTAGTCTGGACCAGATTGAAAGAATAGGAAATGAGCAGGTAAACATACATCTTCACCATACAATATAATAATTTCTATTTTATCTGCTTCATCCTTAGTTCTATTTCAGTTTTTCTTTTATTTTAAGTATGGTGCGCTATTAGGTGATTACAACGTATGTCGAGGGTACATTAGTGCAGCGTTTTTCAACCACTGTGCCGCGGCACACTAGTTGTGCGGCCGTGAGATATGGTCTGGTGTGCCGTGGGAAAAATTCCAATTTCATCCGTAACATGTGGCATCGGCTCACAAATTAGGGTTGCCAACCGGGCCGGTTTTCAGGCGGGCCTGGCTCGTGTTTTTCCATGGCCAGGCCAGGCTGCCGGCACAGTTGTAAAAACGGCCATTGAAAAAGCGGTTTTTTGCTCTGGTCGCAAGATCGGGAACGGCCAGAGCAAAAAAAAAAAACGGCTTTTGTGCCGAAAGTCGTTGGCGGAGAACGCGATCGCCCCCCCCCGATTCCCTATAGCAGTGCAACGCTGGTTCGGCTCTGTACAGAGCAGCCCGGCCGCACTACACTTACATTGAAAAGTAAAGAGAAACTGGGTCAGGAGCCCTCCGATCATGCAGAGCCCGAGGAAGGGATGTCATGGGGGCGGGCTCCTCACAGGGTGTCTTTCCTTTTCAAAGTAACTTTAGCTGCAATTAAAGTTAATTTGAAAAGGATGAAAGACAGCTCGTGAGGAGCCCGCCCCCCCTGACATCACTTCCTCGGGCTCATGCGATGACCGGAGGGCCACATGACACAGTTTCTATTACTTTTCAATGTAAGTGTATAGTGCAGCCGCTGCTCGGGTACCAAGCAGAAGCAGCGGCTTGGGCAGAGGGGGGGGGGGAGTGTGAGTGTGGGGGGGTGAGTGTGCGTGAACCAGCAAGGGGGGGGGGAGTGTGAGGGAACCAGCAGTGGAGGGGGGGTGGTTGGGAGTGAACCAGCAAGGGGGGGGGGCGATGGTGTGAGTGAACCAGCAGGGGAGCGGGGGGGTAAGTGAGGGGAGTGAACAGCAGGAGGTGGGTAGGAAGTAATGGACGGGGCGGGGGGTGAGTGACGGAACCAGCAGTGGAGAGGGAGAGCGGGGGGGGTGTGTGGTGTGAGTGAACCAAGCCGGGGAGGGGGTTGGTGTGAACCAGCAGGGGAGGGGGGGTTGGTTGTGAGTGTTTGATTCATATTCAAGAGAAGATTCCTTTATATATAGTCCAATATAGGCAAAGAGGTAAATTTTTTTAACATTTTATAATGGGGTTGGTGTGCCTCGTGATGTTTTTCATGAAAAAAGTGTGCCTTTGCACAAAAAAGGTTGAATAACCACACTGCATTAGTGTGTCTATCTGTCCATTCAGCTCGGATGCATCCTGATTGCTTGTGTATGTGCACATAGATATGTTGCAAAACAGATTAGACTGTCAGTGGGAGGCTCTAGCTCCAGGCCAAAAAGATTAGGGCCTGAACCACCAGAGCACAGTGTGGCATGCTGCATGGGCGCCGGGGCCCCAAATTTGGCTGGCAAGGGTGAGGCTTGAGCTGCCAAGATGGCTGTGGAGGAAAATGAAAAAGGGCTCACTGAACCTGCTGTGGACGGGCCTTCTGGACCCCTTACTCCAGAGGGCCCTCTGATCCCTGTTGGTCCAACTTCCTTCTCTTCCCAGCTCTGATTGCAGGGCTAAAATATAGAAAAGTAGACCCCCTACTATTCCCAAAGGCCTGCTGAAGTCCTGCTGCTTCATAGAGTCAAGTCTGTTGGGTTCCCATTACCCGCAAGACCTCTGACTCACCCCTATGTGTATAGGGAACAGTGGGGAGAGGAAACATTCCCCACCTATCCCTAGCAGCGCGCTTATACAAGTGTGACTTTGTCTGACTCTTAGTGGTAAATCTCACAGTACTGCTGCTGAGAGTCACAAGGTGCATGCATTTATGGGAGAGTGTGACTCTGGCCCCGTAGGCAGCCTCCAGGGCAGTAGTAAGGTGGGGGTCGCTCCTGTCCCCATTGCCCCTGGACTCCTAAGGATATCAGGGGTACCAGGGGATGGGAACAAGGGGTCATCATACTCTAAAAAGGGAAAGGGCTTTCTTTGACAGGGGGAAAGGAGACGGGTTTACTTTCTACATTTCCTCCCTCTGTCTGAGGCTGGTGAGGGGAGGAAAGAAAAGATATTCGGCTGGAGGCACCTGGGATTGGAGCGCGGACCCAGGGGATGGGGGTACTTCCATCCTTCCCCCGTTTTTTTCACAATACTTTACACTTATGAAGTATGGCTTAGTTGCTGACATTTCAGGATCTTCCATTATCTCCCCAGGATTTCTCTCTTTCCAAGTGTCTCCCTCTCTATCCTTCACTGCATTGTCGGGCTACCACACTGTATCGAGGCCTAACATCTAACACTGGTTTAATTAATTTAATGTAATTCAGCAGTTTATAGAGGACACTAAGTCAGACTAAAAACCGCTCTCAGTGGTGCACAAAAAAAAATTGCCAAGAAGAAAAAGCAAGCATATTGGGGAGAAGGTTTTGTAACGCTTTTTCCATGTGTAACAAAACAATGTTTTACTTGCAAAAAATGGTTGTTTAAAATTGCATGTGGATATGCAAAGTGTGAAAAAATAGCTGCACTGCAAGATTGAGCCTTTTTATGCAGTCTGCATGTGGGCATTCTTAGGAGTGTAGCGTGATCAAAGTTGTGATGTCAGGTCATGTATTTTATAATTACACACAGGTTCACACAAGACTACATGAAATTATTGCTCCTTCTTTGGAGAAGGTGTAAATTTATGCACTATCTAGGAATAGTTCTGAGAGGCTATTTATATAAAGGCGACATATTTTTACCATTAGAAAAACAAAGTAAGTGTGTTTTTTTAACATTTACACTTAGGTGTCCTTCGTACAAATATATCCTATTATGTTTATAATCTGGTGACAGTACAAAATATGTAAAGACACACAAAAAATGACCATGCAAACTAGAGAAAAACACAATATTCACCATATAGCAGTACAATTATGGAATACACAATACAAGTATGTAGCAAATACAGTGGTAGATCAACATTATTGGGCACCCATGTGTGCAACATGTGTATAGTATAACAAAAAAAAAGGAGCCAGTGAAATGGCTTTGGACTAAGTATAGCACACACATTTGATCCAGAAAAATAAATCAATAAAACAAGACCAAGTAAAAAAGAAAATAGTAGTGAATAGTATAAAAACTGGGACATTGCCAGGACATGATTATTGACCACTCTTGGAAAACAATTCAAATCAGAACACGAAATAACCACATTCCCAATGCAGTACAATTATAGATGCACCTCGTGAGTAACTTGTAAGTATTCACATGACTGGAATCAACCAATGAATGATGGCTATTACTGTTTAAAATGGACCGCATTCACTACCTCTTCATTTTTCACAATGAGTGAAGACGAAGATCGGGACTGAGGACCGTCAAGACAAGCCATTATCATCAAACATCAGACGTCAAAGGGGTACAAAGCCAACTCCAAAGACCCTGGGATTTCGTATCTCACAATTTGAAAATTTATAAGGCGTATCTCAGGAACAAGCAGGAATGAGTCTTCACATATGGGTACGTCGGCCACGCACGTGAGCCCGCCACGGAAAGGCTCCCCTTAGATCCAATCAGAAAGCCGTTGGGAGCATCCCTCGCGCCTGCGCGGTGAATTCCCGCCTTTCCCAACTGCTTCCCCGGTTTTCGTTTTGCAGCGGAGCCAACAGGAGCCTCCTGTCACCGCAGGAAACGTTTTTCTTAAAAATCCTTAAGTTCTGGTGTTGCTGTGGTTCGCGGCCCGTTGTTCCCGCTGATAACGGTTACCGCCAGTGCCTTTATTCTTTTCTTTTCCAACTTAGCAGACAGAACTTCTCCTCAGTTTTTTCTTTATCTTCTTTGAGGCCTAACAGGCCTTTCCAACATGGAGCCTTATTCCAATAAGAAGTGCATTCACGGCAGGTAAACTTAGTGTCCTTTTTAGACTCCAGTGCAGGGTGTCTAACCTGTTGGGGTCCTGACCCCCCCCCCCCCTTTGTCCCTGGTACATCGGGCTTTAGTATCGGGTAGAAGACCTTCCCTTTGTTAGGGGAATCTCGACGATGCCCCGTTTTTCCGCCTGAGGTGCGGACGCGGCTTTATTATTCTCTCCAGGATCAGGTAAAATCAACAAACCGTTCTGTTAAACCTAGCCAATTCTTGAGGGGTAGGTCTCCAGCATAGCATGATGACGGCTCAGGCCTTGCCCTCAAGACCCCATTGGCAATCTAAGCCCCCCGGCGGGAGCGTCTTCGGGCTACAAAGCATTTAACGGGAGGTTTCAGGCTTGTTTCATGGGAGTGCACTCATCATAGAACATACCTGAGCCATGCTCGGGAGTGGTATCAGCTTCGCAGCTTAGTACCGATCCCCCGGCTACATCGGCACACCGGTGTCGAGTGCTCCAATCTTCACCGAGGTTAGTCAGCAGGTGTCCTCGGTACCTTCGGGGCCCCCCGTCCCGATCGCGACATGACACAGACTGGGACTTCCTGCGTCCCAGCCAGGCGCTGGGTTGGTACCGGCTTCGAGCGGTACCGCTCACCCGCGATCGGCACCGGTGTCGAGTGCTCCACTCTTCACCAGGGGTCGCTCGTCTGGTTGAGTCCTCAAGGTACCTTCGGGAATGAGCGACCAGAACAGACTGGTTTTACGACTTCCCAGCCATGCGCGGGGTTGGTGCGGCTTAGACAAACAGAACGAACAGTGCCGACCTCAGCATCGCACTGGTGATGTCGAGTGGCTCCACTCTTCAACAGGGTCGTGTTCTGGTGTCCATCGGTACCTCGGCGATCTGATCGACCGACCCAGACTGGTTTTCAATGCCTTCCCAGCCCGCGCGTGGGTTAGTGACGGCTTCGAGCCGGTGCCAAATCCCCGGCATCGGAACCGGTGTCGAGTGCCTCCGCCTCTCTCACCAGGGATTGTCGTCGGCGACGAGTCCTCAGGGACTTCGGGGCCGAATCGATACGACCGGTATAGATTTCCTGTATCCCAGCCAAAACGCGGGGTTGAAACCGGCGTCGAGCGGTACCGATCGACCGGCATCGAGGACATCGGCGTCGACGGTCCACTATTCACAGGGGAAAAATCATCTGGTGCCACGGGTACCTTCGGGGCGCCCCGAAGCGCACCCGGATGGGCTTTTCCTAATCTATGCCATGCTGGGGAGGTGGTACCGGCTGCGAGCGGTAACGATACCCCGACATCGGCGAAGTGCTGTAGACGTGGTCCTATCTTAACCATGGCGTCGTCCTCGTCCTCGGTGCCTTTGGTAACGATAGATACGATTCCGATTGACCATCAGGTAGCGGCATCGCCGATTCCACCACCGCACGATCGGTTCGATGGCCAGTCTGGAATCCATATCCAGTATAGATGTACTTGGTCCCGTTACGAGTTTCGGAGCCGATCCATGTCGCCTCCGACTACGCGAGTACCGGGGATAATCACCAACGCTCTCTGGGTACCTCGGGTTACCGCTTCCACCCAGGCAAAACCAACCGATACCTGCTACGATGACATTACCGTCACAGATGCCACTGGTACCGGGGTCGGACATCGTTTACTGCAAGTTCCACTCGGTGTGACCATCCGTCCTTTATATGCCTAGCTTGGAATCGTCACGGGAAACCGACCGACGCAGTAGTCACTAAAAGCCTCGAATCAGAACTGTCAGTATCGTTCTCCATATGGCAGGATTCTATTTATGCACCAGTCCAGTTAGGTCTTCTGGTGTTCAAGCTGCGCATTCAAACCTCAGCCTACCCAGGAATAGTTTCCTCTGGGAGATCCTTCTTTTCAGAAAGAATTTCTCCTTGACATGGCAGGCATTTTCTTTGCATTCCGATTCTCCGGAACTCCCTTTGGCCAAGATCCGGAAGAAAGCGAAACCATTAAGCTTGCTTTGCATCCGTCTTTGCAGGAACTTCTTCTGAGGATATTTGGGAATCACCTTTTAAAGGTTCCTGCGCCTTCTAAAGCCATGAATGTTCTGTATCAGGTGCACTCCCTTTCCGGGGTTTCAGAAAAGCCAAAACTTCCGCAATCATTCCATTGTAGTGGAATCAGCAACGAGGAAGGGCAGAAGCAAGGAAAAAAAAAGAATTCTTCTTTCCCACCAGGTCGTTGGGGGGGGGCATCTAAAGCACTTGATGCCTTTAGACGTTCAAATCTTCCAGAAAATTCTATGTCATGGCTTCAAGAATTATTTCATATATTTTTTAGATGAGTCTAACACTTCAGGAGGTCACAGAGAAAGAAGTTAACTCTTTTGTCTCATTTTTTGTTCAGAACCCAAAGCATCTGAAATTCCTTGCTTCTTAATCATAGCAGGAATAGCTTGGTTCCTTTATCGTGACTTCTCTAGACTCTTTTGAGTATGTTAGCAGATCCTCTGCTATTGCCATTGGAGCGCGTCGTACAGCGTGGCTGCAGGCTTCCAGACTTGAGCAGATGGGCAAAACATACAACT
Source organism: Ichthyophis bannanicus (assembly GCA_033557465.1). Classification (NCBI taxonomy): domain Eukaryota; kingdom Metazoa; phylum Chordata; class Amphibia; order Gymnophiona; family Ichthyophiidae; genus Ichthyophis; species Ichthyophis bannanicus. The sequence goes on along the minus strand of CM066038.1, from coordinate 510,078,624 downwards.
GGGTAATTCTCCTTGTACTGGAGACAATCTTTTCAATAGAAGAAGATTTTATGTCAGGTTGCCTCTTTGCTCCACTGACTTTGCATAGTTCTGGAAAACATCCTAAGCCTTCTTTTTCCCCAGGGACGTAGGAAAGGGTCCCTACCAAACCTTCTATCCCGACGAAGATGAAAGTTTCATCATTCTTCTGCCCATCCTCCCGGTTTTTGTACCCAAGCAAGGGACATCTCATCCTAGTCTGAAGTCTCCAGACTCTACCCAGTTCTGCTCATAACCAGCAACCATCGGTTCCTGTGTATTGAAATCTACAGGAAACTTCCCCTTAGCAGACGTTTATTCTTCCAAACTATACACTGGTTTCTTTTCCAGTATGCTATGCTCTCGGATACTTTGTTCCATGGGTTGCAGAATTCTCCCATTCTTACTACCACGAAGGGAGCGGTCCACAACTATCCCAGGATAGTAGTGTCTGTCCCCATATGGACATTCGTTTATTCAGCTGCCTTACCCTATGGTAAGTAACTTTCCAACCCCCTCTCTTCCAGGGTTTTCCCCATGCTTGAGTTGGGGCCATACTGAAACACTTTGTTTCTTACCAGGGGTAGGCCTGTTTGTTTTTCCTTCAATGTTGCTCTGAACAACTCATCGGACAGGCACGGAGCTTCTATCCACTGCCTTTGGTCTGTTTTCTCACTGTTTTATACAGGAGACTCCCCTCTAGGTTTTGTTCAGTTGCTGTATATGCAGGGAGTTCCAGTGATTACTGTAATGCTCATGGCAAGCTGCTTGCAACTATCTTGCATAATACTATTCCATGCAGCTTATCTTCTTCTAGCCAAATCCTTCTCCTAGGACTGTGGCAACACGCCTGACTTCTGTCAGTGTTATCTTATAATTCTCACGGCACAATGCTCTCGGCAAACTTCAGAGAAGCTTCTACTCTGGGGCCCTTACTACAGAGCATGGACCTTTGTCTCTGAGGGTCTTTCATATAAAGCAGACAAGCTTTTCGGCGTGAAGGTCCAAAGGAGTTCCCAATCTGACCGGAATATGCTCCTGTTCCTTACAGCTTGACATTGTGTTTTTCTACTCCACTGGGACCAACGCAGTACTACGTAGAGTAAAGGATACCCCTGAACCCACTTGGCTGGGTCACTCTGGGAGTCTTCGTCCTATGCGTTTCTTATTGTCCTTTGGACGTATCAGAGTCCTAAAGTACGGCTGACGGTACTCTTGCAAGACCTTGCTGTTAATCCCTTCTGTTTTTCACGCAACCATACTGGTTCTTCCACTGACCTACACATTCCTGCTACACCAGAAATCGATTCTCTATATTTCTTTCAGGTGGGTTGACAACCTATCATATTATTGGATGAATTTTTTTCCCATCACATTCCCCATGTGAA